>VXBZ01008925.1:0-25977 GCA_013399135.1 Heliornis fulica | reverse complement strand
TGATATATTTTCCTATCAGTTTGAGCATTTTGTCTCTGTATTTGGGTGGTGTGAACAGTCTTTTCTCTTTTTTTTTTTTTTTTCTGACAACAGGCAGAGTTCCTGCTTTATTTTGTATGAGGAAACCTCCCTGGAGACTAGAAGAAGATGGGGTTATTGTTTGCTGGGACATGGCAATACCAGATCACTGGGAATAAACAGCTGCGAGCCACAGGGCACTGTCATTCCTGTGCTGTAATCTTCCCTGACTTTTGAAAAAAAACCAGTCTTTTTAAGGAAGCTTAAGATTTTGGAGCTTATGTACTTACTGAAACATATGGTCTAAGAACACAAACATTGTCAAAAACATTGTGTGAGGTTGTCCCATCTCATGCTGTACCAGCTGTGTTCTGAAGGTTAGCATGGTACTGAAGTACAAGGCTGCTCTATGGAGACCAGGGCTAATTAATTAAATAGTGCTACAGGACATGCCTCACTGGTGGCACTTGATGCTGTTAAATCATTAGTATTGTCCTCAGCAAGGTGTTGGTCCAAAACAATAAACAAAATTTCCTAGACACAGTACTTTCCTGTTGTGGCCATGTTCCCTTGTGTTTGGGAAGGCAGGTGGAGTTGAAAGGCTCTCCTAAGAGGATTGGCCTCTGTTCCAGAAAAGCATCTCAGTTACACTTAATTTACCGGTATAGATGTAATTGCCAAGTTGAGCTCTTACCTCAGTGATTTCTGTAATTGTGATCTTCAAGGGTTATGACCACAATAGCTGGCATCTACAAATGTCATTGTACCCCCTAAATCTGCTCCAGAGGATGCATGACACAGCAAGTTAGAAGCCATCACTGAAATGCCTTGCTGTCTGCAAATCTCCTGACTTAACACTGGGTTTAATCCACTTTTTCCATCTTCCTTCTGAGGTTGACGCAAATGATGTGAGACCTTCTCTTTCCACCATCACCTTCCAGTGGAACACCAGAACTGATAACTGCAGAGGTAGGACTTGGGAGCCCCATCACACAGCTTTCCGGACAGCTAATAGAGGAAAACAAAACTTTCATTTGGAAAAAATAGAAGCACTGACAAGTTTTTGTGCTGTTGGAATGAAATTTAAAACTCTTTTTTCCTGGATGGGAAGAGAGAGTAAATGCAGTCAACAGCAGCTCAATAAAAAGAAGCCAACAGGAGTTTTGTTGTTGATATTTTTATGAGCAGGCTGCATATATGAAATGAACTGCTATTATAAAAATTGGTTGAATGGTTGTTTTTCTGATAAAATGTTTGCTCTTCAGATACAATTGTAACAAACAGTCTTTTAACCTGTCTTAGAGCACAGCAAAGGTGTGGGAGTTTCCGGAAAAGTCAATGTCATGTGGGTGGTCATCTTTGGTCACTGCATTCAGCTACATCAACAAGGGTACTATAGAAAAAATTAATTAAAAAAATAGGACAACCTTATTCTTTGTGCACTTTGAGAATGCATTGTTATTAAAAAAAAAAAAAAAAAAAGGAGAGATATCCATGGAACAAAAGGGAAAACAAGTCACCATGGGTGTAGAGGAAAGAGGGAATTTGCAACACTGGACTCAGCTGTAATTTAGAGCAGTTTGTAGCCTCATCTTTCCAGACTGTCCAGCAAGAGCCCACATTGCCCATCTCGGCACGTTTCAATGAAAGAGAAACCCATGACTATTTAAACCAGGAAATGTTGACATAGTGGAGAAAACCTGAATGTTAGGCAGTTTCCCTGTTAGACACATTGCAGGAAAGGTCATGCAAGCTTTATACACATTAATGTCACTGGGTTTTTTCTCTTGACAGGGTCTATGATAATCAGGAAAAACTATNTTTTGCTTGCTTTTTTTTTTTTTTTTCAGTTCACAAAATGAAACAGCATTTTCTACAAACTCATTGAAAAGAAACATGTTCAGCCTCCAGCATGGTTGTATCCTGCAAATTGAGAACAGATTTATTGCAACGAAGGGGACATTGCAGAGAATTGCCAGAAGGACTGATTCACACATGTGAGTGTCTTTCTCCTCCAGTTGCTATCAATGTTGCTCTCCTAATGCCCACAAAGATATTTTAATCCCATATTTAAGATTCTCTCTTAACACTGAAAAAAATCTGGGCAGTGAACTGTCTATGACACTACATCAGTGCTACACCACAGTTTGAAAATGTCGTTACTAGAAGTCATGGCAACTGAACCAGCTAAATTCTATTAAAGGGAGTTACTATCACAGATGAGGGCTCTGTGAAGAGAATCAAGGAGGAGAAAGGCAGAGTCAGCTGCATAATTTGAGCAGGATGAACAAGCCAACGAGAAGGGGATGGGCAAAGCTATGAGTAGGTGTGGGACCTCATGCTATCGTGGATGGTAAAGGTGGGTTCTTGCCACCATGGTGGAACAGGAGGGGACATCACTGCAGGCCAAGAGACCACCTGCCTACTGCACACTGGGACAGGGAGAATGTGAATTGTAAAAAGCAGTAGATCGGAGCCTGTGCGCCTACCTTTGTATCCCAGACTGTTGAAAAGTCCCTTGCAGGGACCTTTGCTTTCAGACAGGTTTTTATTACCTCTCACATTCTGTCAGCAGCAATTCACTTCCCATGATCTGACACTTTATCAAGACAGGAATATTGCTGAATTCCATTGTTTTATTCAAAATAAAGAACTCCAAAATCCTTTTTAAATTTGACTATATCTTTGTGTCAGCTCAGTGAAGATGAAGATTGTTGTTCAAAGCCCAGAAATTTCAGACTAACAGAAGACATTGGTGGGTTTCGAATTTTTTTAAGCTCTTGGGTTTTGGTACCTTCATTTTTAGGCCCTCAAGATGTGTGCAAAGAGTCCCTCCAACAAAGCACTTAATCTACAGACACTGACTAAATCAGTGCCTGTTAGGATTAGAAGCCAGGATTTCTACTATCTTGATCTCCATATTTAGTTAAAATTATGAAAATGTTTTGGTTTATATTGAACTTATATGTGAGGCGTGTATGGAGAAAATCTGAGCTGCTGCCCTTAAAGTTTCTGCACATTGCTAAGTTTTACTCCTTGAATACTCTGTGCCCTTACTTTATAGTAGAAAAAAGTATGTCCCTTTTGTTTAAAAAGTCATTAGTGCATCAACTTCAACTGAAGTAAGCATAAGAGAAACAGAAGCTAGTATTTTCCTGTGAAAACAAGGAAGAACCAGTAATTTCTGGGTAATGAAGTGGGTAGGTTTCAAGTCAGACAGATCTCAGGCAGAACTAACCACACATATGTGTCACTCGATATTTGCTATAAACTTGAGAGGGGAAAGCCAGTCTGTCTTTCAGACTTGAAACAAAAGGGTCACACTCAAAATATTTTCAAGTTTTAGTAAAATTAAGGCTCTTACATCTGCCATGGCTCCCCTGAATGTATAAATACTTTGCTTTGAATATGTACATCGAAATATACGGGTTTGGCCATTGCTGGTGCAAGCTGAGTAATTCAGGCTGCTGAAAAACTTGCCTTTTGGAGTTGCTTATCTTTCCAACTGAACTGCAAACAAGCTTCTGCTGGGATGATATTATAATCTAATGACTCTAAAAACAAAAAACTACCAAATTACTGAATCTAATTTAAATTCCACACAGAGAAAAGGTAGAGAGCCCACTACAAATATTGCTCAAAATATTTTTTGTTCTTAATATCTGATTTAAAAGTTAAAATAATTTTCCCAACCCTGATTTTATTTATTTTGCTGATGTATCATCCTTATTAAAACACTGCATGTTTCTATCCTGGAAAAGGCTTGGTTTTTTATGTAGGCTATAATCTAACAGTGTCCTTTCCCATATTATTTCCTCTATTGCAATAATGTGCATTTTTTTCACCCTAACAGTTTAAATATCACAAATAAATAAAAATAGCAGTCTGGTTTGGGTTTTTTTGTTGTTGTTGTTGTTTTGGGGTGTGTTTTTTTTTTTAAGAACTCATCCTGGTTTTATTTGTATTTTATCTCATTTAATTTAAGAAGTACATTTATTTGCAGACTAAGACTCTCAGGACAGACACACACCACCCATCACATGGGGCATAATATTAGAAACACAGCGATACTGAAAAACTTGACACTTAGAGTCTCACAATACTTTTATTTGAAGGGGGTCAGGGGTGGGACGGGAGCGGTGAGAGGGAAGAAACATAACCAGAAACCTTCTACAGTTTAATAGTCTAAACAAATTAAATTAAATTCATTCGTTATGGAAAGGTTACTTAGACTCCATAGCCCCCAGAGATTCTGGCTTCTTTACCAATTACTCTGGTAATTTCCAACAATATGGACACCTGTTCTCAGGATACAGAGTTCAGACTACCACCCCTATTTCATCAGGGACACTAAACAGTGGCCAGATGGCTGCTTATTACAAGCCTTCTAGGAATCTGAAATGAGAAACAAAGCATGCTTTTCTCCATTTTCCAGAGGTGTGAGCTGCATACACCCTGTGAAAATGCAGGATGCAATATTAGTTGCAACATTTTCCTCCAGTGTCACAGATATTTCCTTCCTTAATCTTTAAGGTAAGATAAGAAGTTCATTCAGGAACAAATGCAGGTGTCACTTCCTTTTGAAAAGGAATATTAGTTTGTCCTGCTGAGAAATGGGGAAGCACCTAAAGCACCTCCACACTGGGCAGTAGAAGAACTTTTGTGCTCTCAGAGCATGGCACTGTGATGACCACTCCTACTGGGCTGTGCACCAGCAATCGTCTGCAGCCAGTCAGTCACTTGGCTCTTCCATAAAAGTATTAACTAGTAAAAGCCTGGGAAAGTCTAAAAACTTACTTCCTGCTCTGCTCTTTCCTTCCATCCCAAACCAAAGGCTGGAGAAAAACAACAGCGATGACACAGCTGAGGGCCCAACAGGTATCTTCAGTGAGACTCCAAAATGCCTGGTAGGATACTTACATAGTACCCTAATTCAAGGATGTAAAGACCATACTGTGGCTCTTTTGCTATTTCAGGAAAACTTCAGGCACCAGCCTGCTGTCAGAGCAAGATGTGAAACAGGTAAGAGCTTAAAGTTCATCCAACCACCTCAGAAGTCTATGTATTCAGGTAGGCAGTACCTGCCACCTAGAGACTGGGTGAGCCAGAGACCGAAGATTGTTGGGATGGGGGAAAGTAGAGGCCTGGAAAGACATACTCCATGCCCTGTGTGCGGGAAGATTTGAGCAGACATCAAGATAGACCTGCCCATTCATTTATCCTTCCCAGTGGAGACAATGGTGCATAGGATACCTTCCCTGGGCTGCTGGCATTCCTTTTTTACCTCATTGCTTTACCAGGGCACTTCTTGTTTGACAAGGCTTGGACTGAGCCCTCGAGTCCATAAATTTCCAGACATAAAATCTCTTTAAGCTTATTAATGTCTTTGGGTTACAATGGATATTTAAGAAAGATTTTCAGGCTTAACTTGAAGACTTCCAAATAAACAAAAGCACGATGATGTTCCCAAGTATGTTTTTGCAATAGATAAGCTGTGCACTGTGAAACATTTCTTCACAGTCAGCATCAAAGTTCACTCTGCCTTTTTTTGTTACCCATGTTACCTGGTACCTGTTAACCCTCCATAGACCACCACTAATCCATATCTTAGTCATCCTCTTTTTAAGCAAAATAATTGTGGCTTGTTAGTCCTCACATAACAGGGAGGTTTGATTTTATCAAATATTCCTTTTATACTTCTACTTTTCCAAAGATGGATGAAAGTACTGTAAAATCTGCTTCTTTTTTCTCCCATCAATTCAGTACCGAGATAATACTTCCTCAAGCCACTACAACCAAGGATGACTCTCTTAGATCTAAAGCACTGGACTGCAGATCAAGCTGAACCGCTTTTCTACTGTTACCTGTAGTCCTCTGTATTGCCTGTTCAGTGTTACTGCTTCCTCGGAGGCAAAGTGCATTTTGACTTACAGTCTTGTCCCTCGGATGTAGTTGTGTGTGAATGTGGTTTGAGGTTTTCCAGAAGCCCAGTATTCCATTACAAATTAGCACAACAAGGGAAAAAGAAGTTCAAAAGGAAAATAGAAGAAGAAGAAAGCAAGCCCAGTAACTAAGACTACTTACCACAAGGAAGAGAAGAGGTAGGAGAAACTGTATCAGGGTAGTAATAGCATTTATCCTTGACAGTCACATAAATGTCTTAAAACACAATTCCTCATTCTTCTGTTATTTACAAACCATCATTTTACCAGATTACTTCTGAGTAGCAGTTTTACACATTTCAGTATATGCAATACTGAAAAATTCTTTGACCTCCAGCTTGTGCTTCTTCTTTTGTAGCCTGGTTTACTAAGGGAACAACCCCTGTGCAACTATGCCATCTGCCTGTCTGCCTCCCAACTCCAGTGTAACAGCTAACTGAAGCCAACTCTGAAAGAGGTGTGAAGTTCTCAAAGATGCTGAGTTCTTAGAAGTTCAACAAAAATTGGCAGCCAAAATGAGGAAAGAAGCCAATTTAGTATCACTTGATGAGTCAAAGACAGACCAAACTCAGCATCTTCTCTATTTGAAGAGGCAGCAGCCATGTAGCCAGTGTGTAGATGTATTTTGGCTGATCTATCAGGAGACATGAGTTCTGCATCAGCTACAGGATGCACTGGAGTTTTTCTGTGTAAGATAAATGAGAAGGAGCTGAAGGTGAACCTGAGGAAGGGCAGGACCAGGGTCTGTAAAATACATATGAAAGAGAAGATAGACTTCTTCCATCTTGCTGCTCCACATCTTCCAGTGATTCCTTTTAAAGAAATTGTCACCTTGTTAATGAGGACAAGGAAGGGAGAACCACTGGTATCTTCTGGGCTCAATGCCAGATCTTCTGTGTCTTCAATTAGATATTTTACAACAATGAAGAGTATCAGCACAGCTGGGACACTGGGAAACTCTGTGAGATCCCACAAAACTCAGTGAAGAGTTGACAGCATTATACTCACACACCTTTTGTGCCATTTTGTCCTAACGCACAGTCATCACCTCACACCATCCCTACCATACGTAATAAATGACTGCAGACCGCATGAAATATTTGAGCTGATAAAATTTCATACCAGTTTCCTGTTCAGTATCATTTGGCTTTATATTTGCTGAGGGGCCTTCCTTTGTGCCTATCGATACTGTTCCTAACTCATTTGTAGCTTAAGACACATACAGCCGTTTGCATCACTTTCTACTAGATTTTGAAATGCTGCAAGAAATCTGATGGCAAATCACAAGGGATAACACACCCTTGTGTTATTACTCCTGCACTCTTTAAAGAAATCCTTAATAAAAGTTAGTCCTGTGGCAAGTGTGGGCAGTGTTCTCTGAAAGCAGTCTCCTGCAATTTTAGAAAGAAGCCAAAATACCTTCTTGTAAAGTGGTTCCAACACAGCAGGGAGAATGAGAAAGAGTATGATTGTGTTGTATGCATCTGAGGCAGAGACTCTGCCATGGCAGATTCACATCTGCTGCCAGCTGGGCTCTTTTATCAGATGCTGGATTAACAGCAGAAGCTGGAGGGGCAACAGAGAACCAACTTGTCAAGACAGAGCAGACACAGATGAATAAAACTCATCAAAACTTGCAAACAAAGTAAGCGTTGTTGCAAAGCATTGGGAAAACGTGTCTGTCGGGTAACTGCTGCATAAGAGTAAATTGTCAGAAAATTTGCTTTGCCTGAGACTGCAGAGAAAGACATGATATAATTTCTGTGATGATATTTATCTGAGAATTGAAAACAAAAA
This sequence comes from Heliornis fulica, assembly GCA_013399135.1. Classification (NCBI taxonomy): domain Eukaryota; kingdom Metazoa; phylum Chordata; class Aves; order Gruiformes; family Heliornithidae; genus Heliornis; species Heliornis fulica. Next base: position 18,220 of record VXBZ01008925.1, on the reverse strand, counting down.
AAAATTAAAAAGTTGCAAAACAATAGGCAAAACCCCTTGTCATTAACATCGAAAGACAGTTCTCTGCAGAAAATTTATGCAGTGCCTTTGTCCTAGAGAATCTGAGTGCTTGGGCAACACCACACTGGGAGTCAGTGGCTTTATATAAAAAAATGTAAAAAGGAAAAAAAAATAATAGCAAACTAGTCAGTCACAAAACCTCATCTGCACAGTACAAAGGATCATTTGATATCTGAAGGTTTTTGTAGTAGCTAAAAAAATGTGCCTGGAGCCTCCTTAACTGTCCAGAGGGAAGGGACAAGGCTGTATCACAAAAGGGAGGTTGGTTCCCAGTGGCAGTCTGCAGGACTGGGCCATGCTGCCCAGTGTCCCAGCACTCCTCGGTTAGACTCAGGAACAGCTAATCCATGCCAACTCTTTTCACCAGAAAGCCCGAAGGTTCCGCTCTTTTTCCCTTGCTCTTTGTCCACAGCAGTGAAGAGGGAAGAGCCTTCACCTTACCATGGTGCTGACACTGTTTCTCTGGAGAGTACCCTAAATGATGTGTTTAGTCTCTGACTCCTTGTTTATTCAGTATTTTGCAAAGACCAACTAGGGCCCGCAGCTTTCGGCTCTCCTTGGAGTGGAAGGGGATACCCTTCCCAGTCAGAGAGGAAGGAAGGATTAAACACGGATTTCTCCAAAATTATATGGATGACCAATCAGCATCCCTGCCTGCCACCACAAACTCTTTCCCAGAGCATCTGGGGTTTGCAAACACAGTGGTAAGAAACATGCAGTTTAGTTTATTAAGCCAGCCGACATGTAGCCTGAAGCCAGACTATTTCCTACCCTCAACTGCCAGTCCTGGTCTCCCTGCTCCATTACCAAGGAGAGCATAAATCCAAGGCAAGCCCAAAGAATGGCAAGCCTCCCTTGGCATCCTCTAGTCAAACTGGATGCTGCCAGCACTCCAGCTACTGTAAGTGATGAAGGGTACATGAATGTTGATGTATTTTATCAACTGAACAGGCATAGTCATATCCAGGTCCTTGTTGTGTTTTACCTCAGAAAAAGAGGTCACTAGCTCCTTTCCATTAGTGGCTTTGACCAACACACTGGATTTCACATACTGAGCAACATCCTGGTGCCAACAGTGTTTGCTCCCATTACCTCAGTGAGACATGCCTCTGAGCTAGGCTTGAAGAAGTGAATTCGCACAGACCAGTCACTTGCAACCAGCCAGGCTACATACTCACTGTGTAATTGTCTAGGATGTATGAGATTTCAAAGGATGTATGAGTCCTGTGTATCTTCCCCAAAAGCAAGAGAAACAGTGCTACTTCCTGTGCCTGGAGAATCTTCAAAGTCAGGTTGCTGAGACTTTGAGTCAGGCATCTCCTCCTTTCTCTGAATCACATGCTTTTGCGGAAGATATTAGTCACTTGTGTCATCCATTCTAGCATGGGACAAAAAGTTGAGCCCAGTGGAGTGCTTTGTAAATATAAATATCATCCAACAGGGAAACAACTTCTGTTCCTCTATGGAAACTGTAAACAAGAAAATAAAATACCTTCTCAAGATACTCACTATATCCACCTTTGGTTATTTCTTATGTGCTGTTAGTATAATCAGTTGGATGATTTCCCCATATGGCATCCAAAACACATTCCAGCTACGGGTGCTCTTCAGTTGCTAGAGAAAGGCAGTCGTAGTCTCAGTGGGCTCTGCACTGGCCACACAAAGAGCCAGACTCATCCTTTTTGCTCTCTTTCTTTTCTGATACTAATAGCTAAGAAAGAAACAGGTCTGTCTCTCACATCATCAGAAAAGACTGTGAAGAAGGTAGGGCTATTTATTGGTACCCACGTGTTGCAGGGTTGGTTTTCTTCTTCCCAAAGTAATAGAAGTTGGAGAAATTGCCAGTGACAGCCACACTATTCTTTGAAATACACTTATCATTTGCAAAGACTTTCAAACCATCTGAAGTACCAGAAACCTATTTCAAAATCTTTGTACTGGAGCAGCTTCTCATCAAACTGAACTAAATCATGAACAAAAGAAACACGTACTGGTTACTTGTGCCCAGTGTGCATTAAACACATAACAGTTCCATAACAGAGACAAGTAAATCCGGGCAGTCAGACTTGTTTAAGAAAATTGCAACATCCACAACTGGATCATAAACTGTCACTGAGGTAATGGTTCAGACATGTACACCCATCTATATGGACTGTAGCTATACACTATAAAGACCATGTGGCCTGGGAAGCAATGCAGTGTTTACAACTCAATTATTACAATTGCTCCTGGCATAAGCTCTGATTTATGTACATGCTTATATATTCTAGTTCTAGATTTGTGCTTCATAGAAAAGATAGAAAAATTATTTTGGCATTTCCTAAAAGGAAGTTAAAGCTCTAAAGCAGAAGATGGGCACATCTAGGTTTCTTAGCAAAGCACAGCCCTCTGCTCACAGCTGCCAGGCAGAGAACTTCCCAGCAGGGTCGTAGTGAGGAACTAATGAAAGCAGAGCTCCAGTTCGCAACAGCCCCTAAGAACTTCTGCAGGATTAAAGAGGGGACCTCGGCTTGACAGCAGAAGCAGCACAGGGAGACTGGGCAGTGTGAAGACTTTCATCCTCTGCCTGTGAAATGGCCTGGTATGACACAAAATGGGCTGCCAAATGGCCGAGGCCTGCTGGGCACAGCACATGCTGCTGCTGAGCTGGAGGAACAAGCTGCTGCTTCCCAAGCTGTGGCATCACTGAGGGCCACCACAATCTCACCATTTCAGAAACTTTCATGCTTTCTGGGGAACCAATGAAATGGGTGTACTATGTCTTTCAGTATTACCTGTGGGTTCAGATTAGAGTAGGCCACAACACAGATCAACAGTGGCTAACTGTTACCACCTCATTTGCTCTTGAGCAGCATGCACAGATCTGGCTTCTGAGGGCAGATCCCATACTCAGAACCATGGACCACCACAAAGAGACAAGTCTCCGAAACCCAGAAATCAGCACAACAGGGAAGACTAAATAAACTTAAGTCCTATAACCAGGAGCAAGATGATGTAGGGAAGGAAAATGGACAACTTTTCTCACTGATGACTATGCTGCAGCATTCCTAGTAGCACACAGGGCCTGGGGTGGGCAATACAGATTGACTAAGAGATGCTATGAAGTAGACAGCTGCTTGTTTTCCTACCTAATTCATCTCACTTCTGTTTACCTCTACCCATGGTCTAATCTTACAGCTGCTCTTCAATGATATTCTGTGCAGGGATGTGTGAGATCAGTCCTCAAGATACTTGTATCTTTCAAGGGCTAAGCTCAGGTCCATCTTTATTCACATGAGTTAGCTCAGTGCTCAAAATCAGGACCTCTGTTGCCTTAATTATAAATAACTTCCAGTGTCTGATGATGACCAGACTTACCATTAATCATTAATTGTGATTACAATCAGTCATAACCACAGGCAAGTTCACCCTGTTCCTTTCTGCACTCTGACCAAACCACCAGGAACACTGCAGCTGTATTTTTAAGGCAGTGTTCATGACAACAGGCTTTTGCATCCGAGTTACACCCTATGCAACTCTGCTCAGCCAGAACCAATTATATAAAGAAGGTTTATAGAGATCTGATCAGTTGAATCCCCACAACTTGGGGACTTCATGACAGGACTCCATCTTTGTAAGTCAAAATTCAGTGTTCACACCAGATTTACTTCAACCAAATGTCCTGTCAGCTGCAGAGGGAAGAAGAAGAAAAAGCAGACTGAACTTGCCACCACTAAGCAAAACCTCCACTCAAGCAGGAACAAAATCTGTCATCTTGATTCTCGCTCTTCCTGTTGTCTGGTATGAGGTGAGTTCCCCAAGCTGGTGGATCATAACTTACTTCCCTAACGTGCAGCCCAGCGTGTCACCTCTGTGACCACAGGTCTGCTTCCAAATGACCATCCTTTCTTTTCAGAAACTCCGTCTTATCCCAGATAATTTGTCTCTGTCCCATCCTCCTACCTTCCACTGCCTCTAAGAAACCTCTTCACCAGCATCCTCTGCAAGCAAAGCAGCTTCCCATGGTTTTGCACGTCTCAAACAAACTTCATATGTGCCTCTCCCTCACAGATTCAATTTCATTTGTATGCACTTGTATATTAAACATGAACTTTTGATCCTTTGATTATTTTTTATTCTCTCAAAATTTTCCCCATCCATGTGCTCTCATGCACCATGCATGAAAGCTGCTGTTCTAGATGAAGTTGGACATCACATTAGCTGGAGCAAATCACTGCAATCAGTCACACACTATAAATTGCATGCATTTATTCTGAATGACTGCCTGTGTTCTTTCTTGCAGGATGTTCTGACACTTGGCACTCTTCGTTTTTCCCCCAACATACTCATGAGACCTGATGCCCTTCTCAATGTGATGCCATGCAAAGATTCTGCAGCTAAAACCCATCTGTGAACACAACTTAATGTTTAAGTAGTGGTTACCAGCACATAGGTAGCATTACCCCAAAAATAACCAAGCAGCAAGACTAGAAATGAGGAAGCAATCACGTAAAGCAAGCATTTTACCATACAGTCTCCCTATTAACAGATGTGAAGCTATGGATTTCACGAGTTGCAATGAAAGAACATTTTGTTCTGGGACTACATTTGGGATATGCAAGCTCTGTGAGGAATTATTTAGCTTGAATCAAGGGAAGATAAATTAATAGAGTTTCCATTTAATATGCCAGGACAATTATTTTCAGCCTATTTAAAAATATTCACAGAATGTGCCTCAACATAACGTCACAAGGACTAACTTGAAAAAAAATCATGTGAGCAGGACAGAGTCCTGTAGTTCTAGACACTGAAGTAGAATCACTCTGGACTTGGCCCTGCAGGTAGTGAACAGCTACAGCAGCCAAAGTCATAGCTGGCTCTTACTCATACTTTAATAAAAGGGAAAACATAAAGGATTTATAACCATTTCTGTTGTATTTCCTTTTTTTCCTTGACCTGACAATTCCCGAGTCACAGGAGGGTCAGGGGAGGGGGACACTGCCCCCAGATGGAGCACTGCCACTGCTGACACAGACTTCTGCACTGAGGATGCAAGTCACAGCACAGGGGAAGCAGCTCCACCAGGCCACCTGTATTTCTGACATCTCAAGAAAAAAGGTTCCTCATCTTAGATTACAGGAAAAACTAACTTCAAACCAGCTAAGTTCCAATTAAAATACCAAAGCCAGGTAAAACAATGCATTTGGTGTGAGGCTGGAGGGAGTGTGTATTGTTGATTGAGAATAAAAGATAACCCAACAAACTTCACAAACTTTAAAGACAAAAGAGCACTCACGTATTCACCTTTGAGAAATATGCTAAGCATATGTACAGTTAAATAACAGAAAAATCTTACTGAAATACACCTACTGCAACTGTTCGAACAAGTTCAAATCACAGCAGCATTTCTTTAGGTGTTACATTCATCCAAATGCTGAACACAGCCAGGTAGATGCATGATGAGGTGTTTCTACTTTTCCAGCCATCTGCATTATGTCAGAGGTGCAACACCGGGCACAGCACAACAGTGACCTCAGCCCTTGTGCAGTTTGAAAAATAAACATCAGAAAACTTGGAGGAATGCTGCTCCTGGCAACAGCATCCTGTTGTGTTTCTGCACTGACAGCAGTACTTCACAGGTCTTCACAGAAAGCACAAAAGCACATATGGATTATATGCAAAACAGTTTATTGATTTTATATATGTTTTCAAGGCACTTTTATGCTGTATTTTAGAACTCCATTTGGTAAGAAAGGGAATCCTCATAAAGCCATTTTCACGAAATAAAATACAAAACTTCAAGGTTACAAGAAACAACCAAAAAACTTCAAATCAGATCCTGACCATAAACCATGTATGTTCCTGGAATCACAAACACAAAAAAAAATACACAAACACAAGACTTTATTATTTAGGAAACCCATGATGAGATTCATCCCAGCGAGTTCTGACCATCTCCATGGTGGACTTCTAGCTAAGTCAGTGAACTCAGCTCATCCAGAGTTGACTCCTGTCATGTTCTTAGATATATATTTAAGAACAAGATGAATTATCCTCTGCCAGAGACTATTCTGTATCATTCACAAGAGAAGCTTACATTAACGCAATCAGTTTGTTTGGTGTTTTCTTTTACTAGGGATTCAGGTTAAGGTATTAAAGCAGAATCCATACATGGTTATTGGTTATGGTATTACCTCTGCATTTTCTACAAAACTCAGTAATGGCTGATACAACAGACTTACATCCATATAAAGGTCTCATCAAAACATTCCATAATATGGCAGACATTTTGGCACGGGTGCCTCACCAATGGAGGGAGAAAACTGAATGCTGGCATATTTCTCTGATAAATTAGGTATTTAGGTTGGTTTTATTTAAAAACAAAACCAAAGAAAAAACTCAGTGCTTTAAAAATTGAGCCCAGTATTCAAAATACAATTACATACTGCCTGATCTAACAAATTAATGCTGTTGTCAGCCAAAAGCACAGTGGAAACAGAGAACAAGAGTTCAGCCCACTAGGCCGAAGCCAAAAAGCCAGCAAAAATTCTAATGCCTTTTCTGTATTTTTCATGTATGATTTCTTGCTCTGAGAGTACAAATGCTGAAACTGGAGAATACCCATTGAGCTGTGGAGTTGTAACTTCACTGCTGTTTTTCTGACTTGCTCTCATCCCAATTTTTACCATCACCAGCACTACAGCAGCCTTACGTTCTATCTCCAGTGAGATAGAAGAGTATCAGAATCAGTGAGATATAATCAGTATCTCCACACTGAGCACCAGAGCTCTGGGCATGCCTGTCTTTACAATGATAGCAAAATCTCACTAAGCACACATTTCTGAATTTCTGTTCTGCCTATCATGGGTCTCCAGTGTAGGTTTTGTCATCGGACTCCAGCAGCTCTCAGCATTGCAGTATTCTGGTACCAAAATGGGAGGCATACTGCTTGGTCTCCTGATATGAAGCAGAGTATGACGCTTCTTTTGCTGCTGACTGGAAGATCTCAGTGGTAGGGAAACGCAAAACAGCTTTGTTTAAGCATCAGTGGAGTATTGAATTTTAGTTCTTTACTCCTCCTTGCAGTAAGGCCTTGGAGGATGTGCGAAGTGATCAGGATCCTGCTACCACCTAAAAAGGCACCAGGGGCAAGCTGTAGCAAATGCTCTGGGATCCAAAGGAAGTTGCTGTGTGCTTACTGTTTGCTGAAAAAGTCTCAGGAAAAGGCAAGAGATGAATACCTGAACCTACACAAAGGATGTTGGGGTGTCCCTGTGATGTCTGGCAGCACCAACTCTCTTGGTCAGTTTCTATAAGCAACCCCAAAGATTCTCCTTGGAAAAGCAGAAAAGGTCTAGATACAGATCTTCAGTGTAGATCTGTATCACCCCAGTCTTTCACACTAACTGCACTGCTTGAATTCAAACCTGCTCATGCTGGCATCAAGGGACAATGGTGATGACAGAGAAATAAAACCTGTGTAACAGCGTTCAAATACATTTTGGTTTGAGCATATAAGGGTCCATATCCTTACTCTCTAGTGCTCCACTGACTCGACCAGCTAAAGATGTGGCTTGCTTATTTCCTACTGGACCACTCCCCTTGAACTGTGGTCTGGCAAATGCATTGCTTCAAAATGCACCAGAATCACAGCTGACCACAACAGAGGTGGTATAGGTGAGAGGTAGTACACTGCTCATGTGTTTAGTTCCCAGAACACAGCAGTAAGTGGAGAATTAGTCTGGCTCTCCTAATGGATAAACCCAATATTGAAACACAAAAATAGCTAAACATGAACAATAACAGCAACTAAAAAAAAAGTAGAGAACTAACTTGCATGAAATTAATAGCACCAAGAATACTGAGGCCCATACTTCTGTTTTATAAAAGTAAAAACTGCAGTATTTATGTTCAAACAAAAATATTATTCTGGTATCTGAGTGCAGTGCTGAGAGTTCATACTGATACTCAGCACAGTGTTTTCACAGAAGGTAACTGGAAGCCATAACAGTACAAAAACACAGATGAGAAGTTCAGTGGTAAGAGACTGGTTATCATCACAGAACCATTCCTTTGAAGAAAGTTCTCTAAAGTCAACAATAATTTTGTTGTTGTCTTCAGTGGAAGAGGACCTTAACTGGAGACCACACATCAGTACTGAACTTGCATTTCCAAAAATATAAAAATACTCCCTTTGCAGAAAAATTATTGCACATTTTACCGCCAGAGCTGAACTAATGTAAGTAGTACTTGTCATACTGTGTGCAAGGCATGTGTGTGCAGTATTCTGGGAGATGAAGGGTAAGCTGTGAAACTTCAGAAGGGGATACATACTTCTGTTTCTGTCAGTACCTCCAACAGACACAATAGTTACAGCAAAAGGACTTGATTATGTCATCTGTCTGAACACCCAGACTCCAGAGCGCTGCTTGCTTCAGTGAAGGCAGAACTTAGCCCTCTGTCAGGAGCATGCAATCCTGATATGCAGTTCCAGACATAATCTAAGTCTAAAGGTAATTCAGCATACAGGCTGTCTGGCAGACATGTTGGGTTTTGCTGCATCAGTTAGAGGTCATGGATGCATTTTAACAGTCTGCAGACATTAAAGGCTAAGTTCAGTATCAAAATGATGAAAACCAAAAAAACAACCAACATCTCACAGTAAAGACTATTTTACCATATTATACTGTCACTGCTGCACTACTACTGCTAACTTGAATTCTAGGTTTCCAGTTCAGCGACCCAGATAAATGCCTGTCAAAATAATCACAGCTTTATTTTTTTAGTACTGGCCTCTAAACTGCCTTTGGGTCAAAAAGGGACATTATTTGGATTAATGCCTTGGCAACTACTTTCAATCAACTGTGGTGGTCCACTACAGAACAGCCATGGAAAATAAAAAATATTGCTTACACGGGGGGCACTCAAAACCTATGTGGCCAAATTCTGTATAGAGTTATATGGGAATTTTGCTGAAGTACCAAATGAAATCCTATTTTATGGTCACTGTAATCAGTAAGATTTTTATTATTACTATTATTTCACAGGTATTTGAATTTCACCTAGCAAACAGTGCAGAATTTGGTCTATAATAAATAAGTGTATTAAAGAACAAATTGTATGTCAACAATGTATATACTCTCTTTTCCATACCACATCAATTAGCATGAACAGAACTGGCCAGTACTATACCCAGTATTGATTGCGCTTCAAAGTTGGGTTTGTTTTTCGACAATACTGGATCATTTCAGGATCCAGGTTAAACCAGATGTTTTGCAGAGACTGTTCTACAGTCGGAGAACCCACTGCAGGAAGCAGCTGTTCATGTCTTACTGTACTGAAAGCTGAGGTTGTATTTCTCTCAATTCCCTTCAGCAGAGGAGTCACTGTAACACTGGGTACAGTCAAGCTCCGTTCCAGACATCTGGAATGGTCTGGAGTAGTGATGACTGCATCAGTTGGATTTTTGACAAGCGTTTTTGATCTCTTTTTCTTCTGGCATATCAGCAAAATGCACACAGTAAAAACAGCAACAATGAGTACCACAGACACCAGGACCAGGGGGGTAATGATGTACCAAGGGTTGTTGCTTTCAAGGGCTTGTTCTCTGGCACTCCTGGCATTAACCTGAGTTGTGGTCTTAGTCCCCACAGATCCACCTGTTCCCACTGCCAGATTTAGCAATGAACCCTCCTCGTGTAGATTTTCCCAGTGATTCCACTCCAGCCACATGGTTGGTTCAGACTTCTGTGGAACTACTGTAGGGTCTTTATTCTGAGAGGAGGCTGGTGCCTCGTCCTTTGAGGTAGTGTGAGTCTTTAAAGTGGTAGCACTGGTTACAGGAGGCACTTCTGTTGGAAAACCCTGGACAAGCAGAGGACTGGATGGTGTAATGGAATACCAAAAGCAGCCTACAGCAGGCTGCACACCATCAGCCCGGAGTATAAATGTGAATGAGTCATTTAACAGATCAAGGTCTGTCATATTTGTATCTATGTCTAGAAGCACAACACCACTGTCAATGTCAGACTGGGTGAACGTCTGAATATCTTCGAACACTGCATCACTCACAAACCTCTTCTTCACGATCCTTCCATGAGATGGAGGCACTATCACTTCAAACCTAGGATTACTATTTGTCAAATTACCTAGCTCAGAAGCATCCAGGTCACTGCTTCTGAACTTATAAACTGCTTGATTTGTAATCTGCATGTCTTGTACAACTTGTACTAAAGGTTTCACTGTGATGTTCAGCACTTGCTCTGTCAGATTGCTTTCTGCAGTGAAGAGCATGAACTCCAGTGCTTCTCCAGACGCAGTGATGTTAGTCAGGTGGTAAGACAGCCTTCCTGAGTACAAATCTGCCTGCTCAAATTTAGTAACCTTCTCATTTCCAATCATCAAGTGCCCATATTTGAGTGGCTGAGTTATTTCATACATGATCATGGTGCTTTTTCCATTTGTGACAGCTGAAAGCTGTATGTTGGTAATATTGACAGATGTCTGTCCCTGTGGAAGTGCAACATTGGTAAGGTTTATCAGGACAAGAGAGATTGGTATGACTTCAAGACTGAATAGTTTGTATAAAGGGCGATGTTTGCCATCAGTCACACTGAAATAAAACACCCCAGATGATGAACTCCCTTCCTGTACAAACCAAATTTTATCATGATCAACATCAGCTTGTGTGAAATCCTTTATAGAGACACTAAGATTGCTTTTCATTGCTAAATAACCATTATTGGGGTTGCTAACAATGGTGTACTTGAGCTCATCTGGGGTGTTATCTACGTCTTCAACTTTCAGATTCTCTGACCCCAGCACTGACGCTTCTCCCTGCAGAACTTTCAAGTGCAGCCTTTTAGTCTTCAGTTCTGGAGGTTGGTCATTCACTGGAACAACAGTGATATTAAACATCTCCTCTAATACTTCAATTTGGGGCTTTGTTGCAGACTTACTCTTTAGGTTTAACCAAACAGCAAAAGTGAAACTGTCATTAAGCGATTCAGAATTATCATGCATGTATGTAATTCCAAATTTGTTCAGTATGTACTGGGAGAAGTTAGGTTTTTCTTTGGTAACGTTTCTTTCTCCAACAACAATCATCCCGTGTTGAGGTAAAGATATCACTTGATACCAGACTTCATACATGGAACGCTGTATCTCAGGTAGCTTAAACAACAGATTTGAACCATCTAAATTTGTTCTGTTGATTAACGCTCTACCTCCTTCCTGGACGATGGCACCTAGGAGAAAGGAAAAAAGAACCTGGCTATTTTATAGTTGCAATATTCAGAAATTAGATCTCAACACTGATGATGCTCAGAAAAGTTTGTCCTTCATGGTATCTTTGATTTACATATGTTATGGCTAAAAATATACTACCACTATTTTAAAAATGCAGTCACATATGACAGACATGACTTTTTTGTTGTTATTCTTACCTACCATTATGGAGAACACTCACTACAGCAGCAAGAAGGATCAAATACAGGTAGTAAATCTTGGTTTTAATGATTCAGGATGCATTTTTCCAAGGTACTATCGACATTACAGTCTGTGACTAAAGTAATATGGTAATTTGTTACTGAAGAGAACTTTGTGTTTTAATGTTTGTTCATTTGGAACCCTGACAGATCCAAGACAATCTGGAGTGCAGACAGTGCAGAATATTTACCTGTATTTGCCAGAAGACGACTGTTCTGATCGTGCTTGGTAATTTCATATGAAATGACAATATGGAACATCTGGAGGTCCAGAGCTGATGGTGGAGAGAAGACAGTAAACATAAAGAAATCTTCACTCCAGCCAAATGATTCGGCATGTAGGTGTTCATACATGATCACACCTTCATCCACCTGTGTAGCAAAAGTAAAACCATAGGTATAAGAATAATTTTAAACACAGAAAATATAAAGAGATGTATAAAGAGTATATAAACAACAAAAGAGGCCTTTGTACTTCAGGCCAGGCACAGTGTGTATGTAATTTACATTGAGATTATCTGGCATTTCACTTTATCTGCAGACACACCCTGTGCTGCCAGGCAAGCACACTTGAAAGCAGGTGAATCATTACAGGGCATGAATGCTTAGTAAAAGCCTTATGTGAGGAGGAGAGATATAAAGCACTGAGAAACTTATCTCAAATTAGCAACAGTAACAGTGACAGGAGCTCAGCTGGTCCATATCGTTAGAGAATCAGACTATCGTATGTCTAGAGTTTTTTTCATTGCAAGGTTACCAGCAGGATACTGTCCTGAAAATGCAAATACAAGACTGACAGCTTGAAGAGGACTCTAAGTCTCATGGTAAATGACAGAAGACACTTGGTAAAAGACTATGGAAACCAGAAGGAGATGCAATGGCCTCTGAAAGATACTCATTAACAACCAAAGAGATTATGGGATTGCTTAGTGGAAAACTGCTGCATTACAGAAATAAGGTCACAGACCTGGCAGATCATCATACTCAAGAGCATTCTATCAGTCCCACCATGAGGATTTATGCTTCAGAGCCAAATACTGCAGAACTCCAGAGAAATATATATTTATACAAAATACAACCATTTGTCTCTTTAGACCCCTAAGAAAATGCAGTATTTTCAGTATATTGGATTCTCAACAGTTAGAACCACACCTAAACTTTAACATCAACACAATAATGCACTGAAATTATAATAGAATACATAATTATTAGAACACTCAATAAATCTCATCTACTAGATTCAGCATCTGGTCTGCTTGATAATTAATTCACTGACCTAGACAGAAGACAGCCATATTTATTTAATCCTTGGCAACTTCCCAGGCAACTACTGACCTGGCTTGCCTGTGTTACTTTAAAATTGCCAAAAAGATCCCTATCTGAGTCGGTGCAGGTTCTAAGCTTACTGTTTCTAACACAGTGTAACAGAGTCTACAAAGCCTGTAAATACCCTGAAGGAACTTAGTAGCACACATTCCTATCATATATGCTTGAAACGTGTGAAAAAATGGAACAAAAAAGATCTCTGTTGCTATCACGGATGAAGCACTTTAGCACTAGAACCTCAGCAGTGACTACAGAGCGCACTAATTGAGAAACTCTACAGAGGTCACTAGGCAAACAGGGTTTTCAGGGTCACTTTTCTCACCAATCTCAAAACCATTACAACTTACTGTCTAAAAAAAACAGACTGATGTTATAAAATCCTATATGCACATCTTCAGGTATTTATTCCATATACTGATTTAATTCTTAATGGCTGTTATAAGGCAAATAAATTGATAATAAAAGGATATGTTGGTTCAGGATAACTTTCCAAAGCATACTGCTAGGATTTCCAAGTTGGAGAAAGCATATTTTTGTAAGAACAGGCACAGTACACATCCTCTAAACAGTGTGTAGTATTGATCTACCTAGGGTTATCTTTTTTTTTTTTTTTAATTGCAAGCCAATACTAATATCTGAACTAAGAAGAGGATGGAACTGTTAAGGATTTCTGTGATAACCTCTGTGATGACTTTAATGAAGAAATAGTGGCTTGCTGCAAGGTGAAAATAGTTCTAAGACACCATAAAAATGTAGGCAAAGAAAAAACCCTAAACATCATGTTGATAATTACTGTGTTAATCAAGTGTGTTTAATAGACAATAATTTTGTTATATTGGCTGAACAACAACAGTATATGAAAAAATTCTTGGAACGCAACAGTTCTTTCAGTTCTTTTTTTTGTTTTGGATTTTTTTTTCCTTTGGCAATGAAGCAATAAAACCACATGTCATATTAGGATTCAGCACCATATCAAAAGTGGCAACTACTTTTATGAGCCAGCTGCATAGCACTTGTATGGAAGTGAAATTTCAAGTTCCATAATACAGAATGAAGTCAATGAAAAGCCAACGAACTAAACTAACATAAAATATTTTTTATTCAAATCAGATTTACAAGCTTCTTATTATCAAACAGAAACTGAATGCCTTTTTCTCCATTACAGAGAACATTCAATGTTTGTAAAATATCAGTGTTGTTTTCTTACTGATATTTTTCATGTGGCTAGAACACACTGGACCATGAAAGTTTATTTAAGATCTCTTTTCTCTCCATTGTACCTCCCTCCCTACCAGAATAAATAGTTGGTAAGGATACCTTAATTCTACCTGCAATAAGTCATTTAGTTCTACTTGTCTGAAGTGGGAATGGCTAATGCAAATACCTCTGACAGAGAAGAAAAGCATATGTGCTATTACAGCTCAAATCCTTACATGATTTATGAAATTGAAATGAATGTTAGCTACACATAAAAAGAGGAAATAGCATGTTCTGACATGGCCCTGTCTGATAAACATACGTGAAGATCCTACTCATAGGCTAAACCAGCATAACTTCAAAACCTTAGCTGAAACATTTTCTGACTGACATGCATAACTGTTTCATCTAATACTTGTAAAAATCACACATTTTAGAAATAGGAGATGGGTTCATTATACAGTTCATCTCACACAGAATGCAAAACAAAACTCTGGAACTATTGCAAGACCACTAAACATAATGTGATTAGAAGACACTTTTACCAAGAGTAACATTCTGTGTTCATCATGATTTAAAAAGGTCAAGTGAAGATCATTCCACCACAGTCCTTGGGGCTGTTTCAAAGTCTGATGATAGCTAGTAAAAGCATCAACTTTTTTCCAGGTTCTACTGGTCAAATTTTAATTTCTGGACAATAGGTTTTCTTGCTTGTTCACATGTCAAATCAAACATCCACTTTTAGAATCTGTAAATGTCGGCTAAAATCAAATTATCTCTTAATTTTTCTTCCAGCAGTCAGGAGATTGATCTCCCTTTATCTGCTCTACTTAGATTTTTCTGAGAATAACTTACCACATGCAGAGCACACATGATATTCAGATTCGCCACACAGACATAAGTCATTTCAATTGCAAAACAACGTCTTCCATCAAGTTACATGAACTGACACATTTTAGTTATTCAAGTATGAGACCCTGTATCACATCTGAAATTCTTTTAACGTTTAATATCACAGCCAATCAAGTCAATAAAAGTCCTCTTGGGGACACCCATGAGGACTGTGTACAGCTGTAATGAAATCTGATTCTTGGACTTTTCACAGAGCAAAGGCTAGTTCTCTGCCAAAACCTAAAGGCTTCCAACTCAGACTGCTGGTTAATGGCACCAGAACAGCTCTTGAAAAATACTGTTACAAGCAAAACAGCAGAAATTGCCAAGACCCTGCTAGTATGCACACAGAGAGGAACAAAGGCTACTCTTGCATTCATTACTAGATGCCAGATATTCAATGACACAGCAAATCTGTGTGATGCACTGATGGGTCACATATGCCTGGTTACTTAACAAATACAAATGGCTAAGACGAACAAGCAACTGAGATGACTTTGAAGTAACAGTGTACCTTGAACTACTTACCACCAGGTTAATGCTTACCATAGCCTGTGTAAAACTGAGGATTTCCTGAGTGGTATTATCAGAATTTACTCTAACCAGCCTTCCACGTTCTGGGGAAGTTACAATCATAAAAGTTATAGTTCTGTTTCCTGCACTGGTCACATCATTGGTTACAGCTTTCAGATCATGTTGTGAAATGGGTTTCCTGGAACCTAAAAAATGTCAATTATAAGTTACATAGATTTGGAACAGCAATTTTCCCCAAACAGTAAGTTTTGTATGCACAATCTCATCTCAGTATTCTACTTAGCATTTTAATAACGTTTCGTAAGCTCAGTAGGAATGACCTCTGTTTTAAAGTGCAGTTCTCTTCAACATGTGTAACGGCTAAATACTAGCTCCTGCAAAAACAACCCAAAGTCAGGAGTAAAGTATGTATAAGACCTTGTTCCTATATTATACGTCTAGAGCTGAATTCAAACTCTTGACTAAAGCCACCACTGTTAATGCTTTTGGTAATCCCAGTGCTCACAGAAGGCAGGGTGATTTAACAGGAAGAAACCTTAACACAGCAAGGTTTCTAGTGAACACACAAACAAAAAGTAGTTATTACCAGAAGCTCGAATCATTCATCACTATGAAAAATAATTTTTCATTAAATTAGATTTTAAAGTAAATACTGAATTAAACAAATTTGGAAGAACATCATACAACAGAAATGACGGCCTGAGTTGAAATAATGTGTTATTAAGATAGATGGAGACTGAGGACTAAAAAAATCATTTTAGACATATCACCACACTACCCAGTACCTCCCAGCTCAAAGATTATAAAGAACTTTACAAAAACCAAGAAAATATTTGAAATAGTTGTGACAAAACCAAACCAAATAATCTCCTAACAGAAAAAAAAAAAATCTTTTATTTAGCTTCATTATGATTCACTGTATCATGGTACACACTCGGCTAACAAAATCTCATGTTAAATGATACTTTTAAAAGAGCAATAGATTCCCATACTACTATTCCTCCTGCCCCCACTTTGGCCTCCATTTTTACATTTTCATTTTTGTTGAGCAACAAGCTTTTACAGATTATCAACACCTAAATTCAGATATTAACAGTATATATCCTTGATGTCTGAATTATTAATCCATCTTCAATAAAGCATAATGCTTATACAGGAATAACATAAAATAGCATGTTCCTGCTACACTATTCAGAAGAAAAGATATGGTAAGCAAACTGAAGAATGGGGTTATTTTTCAAGCCATTAAGAATGTCAGGATTCTGCCTATTTACATGCAGTCTTGCCCTGGTTCAAACCACATGAACTTTGAAACAGACTTGTTATAATTAGATCTCTGGTGCTGCCAGTTTTTCCCTTTCTACCTTCCCATGCTTCTCTGTCTCTACACTGCTCTGAAAAGCAAAGCAGTCCCCTCAGTTCCAGAAAGATTTTCCCACACTACCTCTAATTCAAAAAGTCTTCCTTCTCTTCCTCTCTTTTCCCTTTTCCGCATGACAGACAGAGAGAAGCATACAGCAGATGTGGTCAGGAATGTACAACTTGAGAGCTACACTTAATCAGGCCACATGTATCTGCAAACAGTTATTTCTAAATAGCCTCCTACTATGCAAACTAGGCCTAACTGCCTTAACATAGAGTAAGGCAGAGTAACAGTCTGTGGCTGGAAGCCAAGTGTCCACCAAAGCCACTCCATCACTCCTCTCTTCAGCTGGACAGGAGAGAAAATATATATTGAGAGCCTTTTGAGTTGGGTTAAGGACAGGGAGAGACCATTCATCCATCAGTGTCACAGGCAAACAGACCCAATACAGAAATAAAAAAAAAAATCTCAATTTTTTCTTACTCCAGCCTGGAAGACTGAAGACTGCTCCAGCCTGGTCTTCTATGGGCTGCAGGTGGGATCTATGCTCCCCATTATTTTCCATGGACCGCAGAGAGACAACCTGTTTCACCATGTCTTCCCCACAGGCTGCAACCCCCCAACACTCTCAAACTTGGCAATCCTGTAGTCATGGAAGGCACTGCCCCATTTTTTATAAGCATACCAGGTTACCCACCACCACCATGCAGGGCCATGGGAATAGAGAGTATGTGCCAAAATGACCCTGTTTAGCCCTAACAGACCTGATTTCATTCACTGGACCACATATGCTGTCTAGGGCCACAAAGTCTCTTGGGCTCTACTGTAAAACAGGATCCTCCCCCAAAAATAAATGTCTCCTTCACCCACTTCTATACTGAGACTTGAGAACCATTTCCAGCACTCAGCTGCTCTGTTCTGGTCTGGCATCTCAACAGAGAGAGGAAGGTTATTTGTCATACACAGACTGGGAAAAGGAAAAGGAAGTGAGAACACTGCTCGTACCCAAGCATGGGAGCACAGAGATCAGAAAACCAACCCCACCCAAACACAGGCATAAGGAACAGAGAGAGGGGAGGAAGACACAAAGATGCCAAGTAGGACAAGCTGATTCACCTAAGTAGAATGCCACAGCCTAAGGCCATTATCAGAACCTGGTAATTTTGGTATCCATTTTTACATTTAAGATGTGGAAAACGTTTTGGCACAAGCATTCTGCCTAACATTGTCAAAGAGATATGAATCACAATGTGGCCATGGACAGCTACGTACTCTTCAAGAAAGATAGACTGACAAGGAGAGGAGGTGGAGTGGCTCTTCATGTAAAAGAGCAGCTTGATTGTACAATTAAGTAGTGGACGTGGAATCAGTTGAAAGTTTATGG
>VXBZ01008920.1:191-11941 GCA_013399135.1 Heliornis fulica | reverse complement strand
GAGAGTCCTCAAGCATTGGGACAGGCTGCCCAGGGAGGGGGTTGAGTCCCCATCCCTGGAGGGGTTTAACAGACGGGGAGATGCGGTGCTTGAGGACATGGTCTAGCGGTGACTTGGTGGCGGTGGGTTAATGGTTGGACTGGATGATCTTGAGGGTCTCTTCCAACCTCAACAGTTCCATGATTCTGTGATTCTGTGAACACCCCCACCCCCCACCACACATCCACCCTGTGAGGAGCACAGTCGCCCACCCATCAGCTGGCATCAGGCACTGGGCTGTGGCTGCAGCACACTCCCCATCAGCACCACCCCACGGACCCCTCCAACAGCCTGGACCCTTCAGCCTCCAGCATCACCAGTTGCAGAGCCCCAGTTTGGGGCAGTTTCTGGAGAACCCATCCTGCACAGCGACTGACCAGGTTTGCCTCTGGCTGTTGCTTACAGCAATTGCTGTCACTGACAGTAATTGCTGAGGTTTTAGTGTCCCTGCATCCTCTCTCTCCCCCTCCTCCCCCCCGAGGAGAAGGCTGCACACGTCTAACCGGTGCCACGGGCTGAGTCTGCTCCTATCACAGCCTCCCTCTTCAGGTGTTCTCTTCCTACAGCTCCACTAACCAGACACCCTGAAAGGAGCAGCCACCTCCTGTCACACCCTTTAACCCTCATTAACCCTCAAGCAACCTGATCTAGTTGGGGGTGTCCCTGCTTCTTGCAGGGGGTTGGACTGGATGACCTCTGGGAGTCCCTTCCAACTCCAGCCATTCCATGATTCTATGATTCATTACAATGAAGATTTGTAATTCCCTTAATGAAGCAGCAGTCTCCCAGCCCCAGGTGACAGTGCTCCTGGAGGCAGGTGACAGGGCTGTGATGCATTGCAGATGATGCCAAGATGCAGAACACTTTGTCTTTTATGCCTGATGCAGTGCAGGAAGGACTCAGGGTTAGGCACTATCCACAAATGCTTCCACTTTCCAATGCAGGAACACAGTATTTTAACTGCCACCTGACAGTTTTCAAGAGGAAAGAAAAAATAATCCTCAAAAGGGACCAAACCTCTGAAGAACAATCAGTATTGAGGATATGCCTTCAGTGTCACAGCTCCTGACTTCCACCTCAAGCTCAGATGAAATCACAGGTCCAGAGCCTCGTGGTCCATGGTGTGCAGGTACACAAGACCATACCTAACATACCTGTGACATTCTGAAAATCCATCAATAAAGTAATGTTTTGCAAAAGAATATTACAGAATAACAGACTGACGGGATGGTTTGGGTGGAAAAGGCCCTCAAGGACCACTGGTGCCCCCTCTGCCACTCCCCATCACCCCAGGGTGCCCCAAGCCCCATTCCACCTGGCCTTGAACCCTGCCAGGGATCCAGGGGCAGACCCAGCTTCCCTGTGCCAGGACCTCCCCACCTTCCCTGGGAAAAGCTTCTTCCTTATATTAAGTGACATTATGATGTCTTTATGACATCTACCAACATAATAAAAAAAAAATTCAGGCATGATGCTAGCATGAATCAGCTATGATCCTCCCCCAGCCCTCCACACTCTCAACTACAGAGTGAAAAACAACAGAGTGAAATAAATCCTTATTCTGAGCATGAACTTACATCAACCAATAAACAGTGTAATGAAAAAGTCATTAATGCAAACGTGTCTCTGTGCTTCATGGCAAGCAGAACCACCAGAGACACAAGTGGGGGTGAGAGAAGAAAGAGAAGTGAAACTGCTCTCTGGCCTGCAGACAGGCTACCTGGAGACAAGCCACTGCACTGACTCAGTACTCCTGACCGAACACAGACCACGACACCTTAAGCAGGGTAATAAATGTTAGTTCCCAGGGTCATCTTTCAACAGTAACTTATTTGGTATCTACCCTTTAAAACATCTGCAAAAAGCAGGAAAATTCACCACATCCCACTCCTAGGCTCACCTTCCTTTTACAGTTATTAAAATAAAGATGTTACATGCTTCCCAGCATCCTCCACAGGATGCTCCCTCCAGGCAAGCCAGCTCTGATACCTTCTATCAACATCAGTGCTGTTCCCACCTTCTCCCCTCCAAGGAATGGGAGAGTATTCAGTCTCAGACACAATCAGCTGAAGAATCACCTTGCAGCTGTACTCACAACTCCCTCCCCAACCTGGGAACAACAGAGCCAGTATACAGCACAGCTGCTCTATGAAACCAATTAGAAAAATCAAGAGCCTGTGGAGAATTCTGTGTGAAGGAATAAAAGCTGTGGCATACAGGTACTTACAATCTGCTCTTTGTTATCTGCAGGGGCTTCAGAACAAAAAGCCCAAACCCCTTTGAGAGTGGAATATTATCTCCTCCATGTTTCATAAAACTACACACACCTTTGATATGCAGATTGGCAGAGTGAGGACATGCATTAGGGCTGGTGGCCATAGATATGGATTAAATGTTCATTTTGGACTGCAGCATTCAAGTGTTCATTATGACACTGCAATGGGAATGCATATGGTGCCGTTGTTTTAAAGGAAAAAAAAAATCACATGAGAAAAGAATGTGCAATCTCTTTTCAGGGGAAGGTTTAGACAACCCAAAGCAGGATTCCAGATTCCACCTTTCATTCATTCAGTCCACCTTTCAATCATTCAATCCACATTTCAATCTTTCAGAACTGCATGAGCAGCAAACACTCTGTTTCTTCCTGTGGTAGCAAAGGGCCTCACTCTTAACAGCTCCAAATAAGCACTAAAAACTTAGTTGAAATAATGCTATTTTTCAGCTACTTTCTGTATCTGAGCCAAAGAAGTAGCAAAACACAACAGGAAGGTGGGGAAGCAAGACGGTGCTGTGCTCCCCAGGACCCCTCCTCTCCTCCCAGGAGGAGGGACCCTGGCCACAGTCCTCTACAGACACCAGGTGTAGGGGAAAAACCCAACCAAACATCAAATCTAAAATAGACACTTTGGCACCACAGTAGAAAAAAACCTTGCAAATGCTCCCAACAGAGTTACTTCTGCACCTCTGCAAGCAAGGCCAGTGGTGGGCACCCCAACAGATTTTTGCCAATCAAAACATCTTTATTCAGCACCACTCCAGTGTTTTTCTGGATAAAAATCCCAGACAAAAAACATCAGGATTAAAAGCTATCCTGATGTTGGAGCAAAGAATCGATTCTACAAGGACAGTAGAGCTTCAGTGCCCACTGTCACTGTCATCCCTTCAAAGCAAATGATGCCCTTCCTGTTAAGTTAGTGAGCTGAACAAGCAGCACATATTTTATATATACTGCTGCACAGCACGACTCAAAGGGGTGGCACACGTTAGGGAGGGTCTTGCACACCATGTCTGGTGAAATGCTCTAAGCTGGGGCTTCAAATTCCCTGAATATACAGCCCTGTCTTCTCCTCAATACCACATTTTTACATGCAGGCACCAGCAAAGCACAGGCTAGATTTTCAGAGTGATAAAGAAGCTCTCCTCAGTATTTCCTTCCACAACAGTAAACAGAAATTAGGTGTTTCCAGATTATGTGCAGTTAGTAACACAAGCATGAAGCCATTCCAAACAGAGTGAGGGGGGTGTTTGTGTTCAGTCTGCATCAGTCTTACAAACTACAAACGTGGCTCTGTGCAGCAGGACCACACAATGCACCCCAGGACCAGGCTTGCCTCACTGAGTCCCCCAAAGTCTTCCACATCCCATCTCCCTGTCCCCAGCAGCAGCTGACAGCAGGTATAAAGGAAAACAAAACCAGTGATGTAGAAAAAGCTCAAGTGCATGTCTATACTCCTCCCAAACACTCTCACAAACCCTAACAATTTGTGGCCCTGGGACTTCTTAATTTCACAATGTCTTGTAAACTGTCCTGGGTTTCTCTTCAGTCTTTTTCATTTGTGTTTTAGCATTCAAAGCCCCCTGACACTAGTGCCTTGAAGTGGTCTGGAAGATGGTGGAAGGGCACATGTCAGCAGAAGATCACATCAAGATGAGGGGTAAAGGGAAGACCACTCCCACTGTCTCTCACATGATAGCACTATGGAACCAGAACTGCTAAAAGCCTGGGAACATCAGGAGGAAAAGGGAGAAAAGGAAATATCCTATTTACACCCTTTGTAATGGTGTCCTGCAAAGACACTGACTCTGGACCACAATGTCAGGAGACAGTGGGAAAACAAGAGGGACAGAAATGGGACAACAGAAGCACATCCCTCACTTTTACTGGGTGGCAGATGCATCCCAGCTGCAAACATATGTGACAGCCTCAAATGCATGAGCAACCATCAATTCCAGCAACCATTTCTTTTTCTGATAACATCTACCACACACATCCACAAGGAATGAAAACATTTCATTAAAGCTGATGTAGATTCTCAAGAAGTGTCTGGTTCTGCTTAGAAAGTGAATGTAAGGTTCTGAATGTGAAGACATAAAGAACATCCCTGTGACCTGAACCTTTGAGCACTGCTCAATGCAACCATAACACAAGCTCACTGACACTTTCACTGCCAGCTACACCAACACCCATGCTTTGACTATCCTTCTTTGGACTCTACAACTAACACAACTGCAGCTTCCAACTCTGTCCCTCCAGTAAATCTTTCACCTGTTTCTACAAGACAACATGCACAGCCACACACACACATCCAGTTGCTCATCATTACACTAACAGATTATGGTTTGGGTTGGAAGGGACCTTACAGACCATCTGGGACCTACCTAAAGCTGACCATTCATGCCCCAAGTAGATCTCCCTGTCTAGACTTAAAGCTTGAGTAGCACTGCAGAATTGAGGCAAGCCAGTATGACAGTATAATTCCTTTGCTAAAATACATGAGGTAATGAGAGACCAGTCTTTACAAGAGCAACATGGTCCTGTGAAGCAGGACATCCAATTGCTCCCAAAATCCTTGGCACTGAGCATTAGTGACAGCAGAGGGATTCCAAGCAACTACCACAGGCTGCTGTGAAGGGCCAGGGTTGAAGTAAAATGGGTACATAGCCCTAAAGCAACATCTTCATTTTCACTTTCAGAAGCTGCCCAGACTCCTCACAAAGGACTCTGTGCATCCCTTATTTTCCAGCCAGACAGCCACCAAGCAGCACCGAGGTTGCTGGGAACAGCTGCTGAACTCACCTCCAGTCAGCAAGCTCTACTGGTGTGACTGGTGTCAGCCACTCCAGTGTGGTAGAACACAACAGCCCTCACAAGCTCTGTTTTTAAGTGAAGCTCCACAGCTACCAGCCAGGCTACAGACAGCACACATGAAGGGAAGCCAGCTCTGTGATTCAGAGGGAAAGAGTCGCTCCTGCCATGGAGCTTGTGGCTTCCCCCGAGCTCTGAGGATGTGTTTTATCACACAGCTGCACACACCAGCCTGGTACCTGCTGACCTGGTTTCTTTCCTCTCCTACCAGTCAGCTGGACGACCTTAAGTAAGGCAATTCCAGCTCTGTGCTTCAGCAGATATCCTTCCCCACATTTTATCCATGTCCCCAAGATGACACATCTGGTCTCCTTTATGCAGCACTCTGAGAGCAAAGGACAAAGCAATGTGTGACAGTCACTGGAAACATAGAAGTCAGTGCTTTCTGAAGAACCAACCTCATGAACTAACACTGGTTGGTACATTGTAGATAAGCTTCACACACTCCCTTGCTATGTAACTAACTCCAAAATACACTGCTACTAAATAGAACCTCTTCACACTGGTAACTACTAACCCCTTTAAGGTGTTTTATTTTGTTGTACTATGATGCTATAAATGGAAAATCTCATAGAGCCGTTTAATCTCCTCACTGCACACGCCTTTGAACTAGCAGGTTTCTATTTACAGTAAACCTGTTGTGTTTTTTTCAACCTACTTTTAAATCACCAACAAGAAAAGGCTTAAAAACCATACCCTGTACCTTAAGAGTACTCATTTTGAGTTCTTGATGTTGTGGCTAACCAGAATCTCAGACCTGTGTCAGGCCCCTCCTATCTTTACTCTGCAAAGCCTTACTCTTCTCTCACTCCTTCAGGAATATATACCCAAAGAATGTTACAGACTGAGTCATATATTGCTTTTTTTTTTTTAGCTGAACAAGGAACAGATGGGCTTTTACAATTCCTCCTTGAATAAGAACTCTACAAAGACCTTTGTATTTCCTTGTCATTTTTATAATGCATTACCAAGTCATTTCAAGAAGGAAGGTAAACAAAGTTGATGTTCTAGATAAGGTTCTCCACAGCTGTCTACAGATAGATTAAAACCCTGCTTAGAAAATTCTACAGGAACTCCTGTACTTTTAAGCAAAAATAAGACACTGCAGACTCTTGGGAAAGCTGTACAAAGATTTTGAGTTACTACTTTAACTGCTCAA
This sequence comes from Heliornis fulica, assembly GCA_013399135.1. Lineage (NCBI taxonomy): Eukaryota > Metazoa > Chordata > Aves > Gruiformes > Heliornithidae > Heliornis > Heliornis fulica. The sequence goes on along the minus strand of VXBZ01008920.1, from coordinate 5,597 downwards.
GAAAATCAGGGTGTTTTGGAGGTAGATGTGAACTACAGTGGAGTTACCTCCATTTGATGGGCAGAGGAGAAGTGTTTTGATCTCCTTTCTTCACTCTTACACATTGTAAAGCCAAGGGAATGGATCAAATATAGGAAAACATTCACAAAACTAAAGACACACATGGTGTCCTAAGGATACAAAAAGCAAAAGCACCAGCACAATGAACTCAGCAGCAGCTGCCTTCTCCTAGAAACAGATCTTCACAGTCTGAGGTCAGAAACAACAACTCCACAACCCAAACTACAGGCTTCGACTCCCACCCTCCCCACAAAGAACTCAGCACTTCTATATTAAGCACAAATTCTATATTAAAAGCAACTACATACAATCAAAGATTTTGGCATTACACTGAGAAAGTGTAAAAGAACAATGCTGTCTAAGAAAAAAACCTGAATTATAGAGAGGAATATGATCCTGGGCAAGACAAGCCTTTCTTGGTATTTGGGCAGGAAAGACAGGTAATTGCTTTAATCACCGACTTCAGAGGATGGTAATAAAGTGTTTAGTGGCCTTGACCTGCAGTGCAGTTAAACACACCAAAGCTTAGACAAACTTCTTTTCCAAAGACCTTCTGCTAGGAGCAAAGCATTGTGCACACCTATTTCTGGTTTCCTTCTATCAAGGACAGACATCTGAAGTGTACAAGTAACAACAGCTATTTCTACAAATCCTTCTCCCATCTGTGGTTGCCCTTCCTTGGGGAAGTGCTGCTCCTGTCTGCAGCAGCAGAGGCTCTTGGGGAGCTGATGATCAGCACTGGCAATCGGTGCTGCGTCAGACAACACCTTCTCTTCACAACACCAGCAGCACGCAAGGACCTGCCTGCAAGCAGCTAACTGGGACTGGAGCTGCTGGGAGAGAGGTGACCCTGCCAAGGGCTCCTCCTAACACTGCCCACAACCCATCTGGTGTCTGAGGGTTAACAGCAGCCTCTGTGCTCAGGCTGTGAAGGTGCTTGTGTGAACTCGATGCTGCAACCCAGCAGGGTCTCCTGACCTGCAGAAACACACTTCTGGAGGAGGCAGTATCTCAAAAAGCAGTAATTTTTCTAAAATACAGCAACAACCACATATTTCCAAGTGTGTAAGGAGATGGGACAGACGTGCAACATATAAATCTGGATTTCTATCTTTGGAAGAAGTGCCAAGATGTAGACAAGATGTGTCACAGTGCACTCACTGCATTTGTGCTTCTGGACAACTGAAAAACCCAGATGAGCAGATGTGTCCCAGAGTGTATCTGCACCGCAGAACAGACACATCCACCAGGACTGTTTTCACCGACAGTAACACAAAGAACTTGTGAAAGGATTTGCACAGCAAAGAAATACTTGTCTGCTCAGAGGCACAAGACAAAACAATACCTATCTGGAATGAAAAATGAGTGATGACAGTCACTGGTTAATTACCTGAAAACTATCATTTTGTCATCAAAAGACAAGAATCTGTATAGGAAGAAATGAATTAGAGAGTTGTCTTCTTTATATGTTTAAACATGCAAATTTACCTCTGCCACTTCTGCTTTTTCCTCTTCTGACTTAGAAGGAGCTTCACTTGCCTTCTTGTCACCATGCTGTAAACAGAGCATCAGAAGTATGGTTACTAAGATCTTAAATTACACCTTCTGGGTAGAGAAAGTCCCAAACAGTGTGTGTATGATACAACAGAGGGGAACACTTGAACTTTTCCTTCTCGGTGATGGAAGGGATTGATAACTGACCTGCTGGATAACTTCAAGTGAAATCACAGTAGAAAGTCATGACTTCCAGGGATGTAACATGACTCCTGTGAAAGGTTCTGGGAGGTATTAAGCTTATCACTCATTCCTCACCACTGCAGCGCTCTCTGACACTTGCTTTGGAATCGCTGTGCCTCTCACAGGCTTCAGCAGGCACCAAACAGCTCTCAGAGAGACTGACACAACATGTGCAATCACAAGCATCTGCTCCAACATCTGAACTTTCCTCAGACACATTAAAATGGTCAATATGCCCAGCCCTCATGACCTGGAAGACAGCTGTCACTATGACTGCTGGAATTCTGCTCCTGATACACGGAACATAAATGCTCTAACAATTCATGCACAGGTCTACGCTAGGAAATACCTTCTGGTTCCCCAGACCTCCTGCCTCTCTCATCCCCTCCAAGACTTTAAACCTCTTCCTGTCATCTAAACTCATGTGCAATCCAGTTTGTTCCCCATTGCTTAATCTTTACAACAAATAAAAAGTAAAAAGCAGTAAAAAATGTATACCATGAATGTAAAAGGCAACACAACATAGCTATTATCTAATATCTCAGCTCCTGTGAGTTCCCACAGCAACTGAGACATGTGAGAATAAGGATTTATTATGTCTGGTTTGCTTTGTTACGTAGAGAGAGATTATTTTAGACCCATTTATTTCCTCCTGTTTTGAGGTAGGAGGAGGTAAAGGTTGCTAACCCACTCAAGTGATGAGTTCCTGCAGGCCTTTTCCTTACATGGCTCTGAGGAGAAACTAACAGCCCAGGTATCACTGTCCCCTCTCCAACGGGAATGTGTTCAAACACACTGTCAGACAGGCTGGGAAAATGCTATAGCTGAAAGAACAAATAAAACTAAAAGGGAAAATCCCACAATGTGTCTTTTACCTGTTTCTGTTATGGTGGTACACGAGAAAAACTTCAAACACTGTTTTAGGCAGCTTCCAATAATTCAGGTTTTTAAACAGGGGTTTAAGGCACAACTAAGGTCCTTACCAAGTTTTAGAATTGACAGTGCTTTTCTCCTGTTTCAGTTCTGCCTCTTCAGAGGAAGAACAGGTCCTGCAGATTATCTTTTCAGGTAATACAGATGCACTGACTCACTGCCAGTAGTAGAACTTCCAGTCTAGACACAATTAACCCAGTTATCTGTGCTTTTTACTGCCAGAATAAGAGCACACCACCTGCATTCCAGTAAAAGGAAGGTCAGTGGGATGCTCTGGCTGTCACTGCTGAGGCCTAGGAGCTACAGCTGCTGCCCACCAAAACTCTGCTGCACAGACTGAGCCCTCCTTCCTAACCCCTCAGCATCACAACAGCCCAAAGCCCAAGTACATCCCTGAGTCCAGCTAAACCACCTGAAACACACCTTTCTGAATGCTGCCTGTGTTGTATGGCTTTTACTAGTTTGCTCCTTCAAATCTGGACATAACTCTAAAAGAAGCAATCCCAATCAAAGCCCATGGGTTTTGTTTGTTTTGGGGTTTTTTTTTCTTTCTTTCTTTTATTAAATCAAGTTGCAGAATACAGGAGCCTTATGTAGCTCCTACTGAGGGTGCCAGACTTTTACCAGGGCCAAATCCAGTGTCACCCTTCACATCAAGCAAACCTGTCCCAGACAGGAGTTGGCATCACTAGAGCAGCCAGTCCCAGGGCTGCAAAGGGAGGGAAACAATGTGTCCCAGCGTGTGGAGGGAGCTCAGGCTGTCCCCTCTTGGGTGTCACAGCTGCTGTGTTTGCCTGCCTCAACACACGCTTCTCCTGTTTTCCCATCCTCAGCACTGCCTGTAGGGCAGACACTGGGACTGGCAGCATTCCCACAACCACTCCACATCCCCGAGGGAACAGCCTCACTGCTCAGGAAGGACGAGGAATAGCCCAGCATAAGGACACCAACCCTGCTACCCCTAAACTCATGTTGGAGAGAGATTAAACGTTTGCTGTCTTCCCTGCAGCAGGCTGTGTCAAACAGCACCTGTAATTCGAGACTCTGCAACATACTATTTTCTCTGTGGGAACAAAGTGAGCATGGCCCAGCCAAAGTAATTTTTTATCCAGCAAGCTGGAGTCACGTAGTGCATACACATTAAGCACTGATACACTCTCCAGCCTCTGGTAATTAAGCAGCCTATGAATGTATTACTGCAGTTTAAAGTCCATGATCCTGAGGAGGTAACCTTGGAAAGCACAACTTCCCTACACACCTTCTTGGGAGGTGTGCTGGTTCCCTCAACAGCTGAGGCTTATGATAAGAGAAGGGACCCTGCTGCAAAACACCCTTCAACAGCTCTTCCCTGCTCTGTATTTCCAAGCTTTGAACCTTCTGGTAGTATATTTATATGTTTTATACATGTGTGTGTGTGCACATGTAAATAAAGCAAATAAATGAATCTGCTTAGGGAGGCTAGGTTCAGGTTTTGTGGGACAGTATGCATGTGCTGTTCCTTTACATTCCCAACTGATGACACAGCTGGCTTTTCCCTTGGGCACTCTCTCCTTTTTCTGCTCATCCTTGCAATGCCAAAGAAACACATCCATAACCAAGGCAGTGGACAGGAGCAGCTCCAGCTCTTCAACAAGAACAGCATGAAGTTACATGTCCAGCTTAACCAGACACCGGCGAAGGGGTCCCAGCATTCAGCTGGGCTGAGGTCAGGAAGCATCTGGATGATGAGCTCAGTCCCTGCCTGCTCTGACAGGGCTGGTCCTGTGTGGAGCCAGGAGCTGGACTCGATGGTCCTTACAGGTCCCTTCCAGCTCAGGAGATTCTGGGCTTCAATGATAACTGTTTTGTAGATACACCTTTAAAGCACAATTCAAAGAGCATTTGTAAAGTTGAAAGAATCTGGCCTAGGTGACAAGCACAGAGCCAAACACTGACAACTGAACACACAACTGCATCCTCAGCCCATGACTGCAAAAAGAGAGACCTCAGCTAAAGGACTTTCTTCAAGAAATTCCTTCTAAACCCCGTGAGACCCATCAGCATTTACAAGCCTCTGGTTCAAGGCCAATGTGAAGCATCTCAGAGGACTGCAGTGACAACACGCTCAGCAACTGGGTGAGGAGGGAAGTCGCCTTGCAAGAGTCTCAGCTGCAGCCAGCCAACTTTGCATTACAGATATTAAAGGAGACGTATCACTTCATGCAGATAGGAATCTGACCTGCCTTTTCAGCTGAAACTGGGAAGAAGACAGGGATTTTTGATGCTGCTCAGAAAACTGCCAGGTGGAAAAAGGTGTCAGGGGGGCTACAATCAATGCAAGGAATGGACAGGGTAAATCTAGACTCTTCATACTGCCATCCTATTCTGCTTCAAATAGACCAGCCAGTAAAAACCGTGGTAGAGCAACCAGTGGACCTCTTTGGCGTCTGTTCCTCCCTCACACCTTTTCTGCTGCTTCTTTGCTTACATGTGATCCTTTAAAAGGTCTTCCAGCAGAAACTGCCCTGTGTGACAAGAGGGGACTCCAGCCTGACACAGAGACCTGCAGGTCTGATGCAGCTGCCAACAACTGTAACGATGGGTTTGCAGCAGAGCTGCCTTACGGGATCACAGGTAGCCACAGTGTCTTAGAATCTTCTCTTTTGCTGGATTCAGTGACCCAGGACCACCAAGGCC
>VXBZ01008903.1:2588-25892 GCA_013399135.1 Heliornis fulica | reverse complement strand
TTTGGTATTCTCATGGTAACATCATGGTAACTTGACCTTGAACTTCAATACTTGGCCAGGACATCAGTGTTACAGAGGTAACTTTTACTGTAGTTTGCCTTGATGGAGAAACCAACTCTAGTTAGGTATAAGAAGTTGCCAGTATACTTGGGTAATACTGGATACACTCAGAAGTCTAAATGGTTGTCTGTTGTACACGTAATCTACAGAATAACATTTTCCTGTATCTAATTATGTAGTTTCTCATTCCTTAAAAAATATGCATCTCACTTCAGTAAGTATCCTCTCATATTTAATTCAAGATTTCTGAATTGAGTACAGTTTATAACAGAGCTCCAGTCTAAGCAAAATAGTGCTTGATTCAAAAAGCGTTAAATTCAGTAAACGGTACAGTAAATATACCTTAGATCCTGTTACTATCAAGGAAATCCAGGAGTATTCAGTGATTTGAAGAACAGGAAGGTCCATCCTCAGTCCTTAATGTGCTAATGGCTTTGTAAACTCCTAGTTTAGAGATGAGCTCTTTGCTAAAAAGGAAAGAAGAAAAGAGCAATTTGGCATCGATGTGCTTTTTTGCATTCCATTTGGATCCCATGAGAATAAGCAAGATTAAATTTGTCTTACCTTTAATACCTTTGTATCTTTTCCATGTCCGTAATTGACAGAGCAGGATAGGGTGTGGGAAAGCGGATGGACAGGTCTAACATGCACATAACTTTCCAATCATTGTAACACGATGATCTAACTAAAGTTCAAGCTTGGTTACTTCTAGGATGATGACTTAAGATTCCCAGGCTCAGAAACATTAGGTTAAAAAGAATTCTCTTAGATGTCAGGTCCAGTCTCCTGCTACTGTGGTAGCAGTCTCCTGCTATGGTAGCAGCTATGGTAGGCACCATAATTTTAATAAATCACTCTTACTGTCAAAACAAGTAGTTTTGGAGTGGGTTTTTGTTTCCCTTAAGCTGACCTGAGAGCCATCCTTAAACCCCACTCCTGCAGTATTTTGGGATTCTTTTCTGATTTAAAGTTTACTTATTTTCAAGGGTAGTTCCACCTTCTAGTCCTTAAATAAACTGAGTTCTAGCTTGCTTAATAGTTCTTCCATTTTGCTCTTTCTCACCTACATTTACACAGTCCTGATCACTCTTCTGGTCACTAAGCTAGCCAAACTCTCTTACTTTTTAATCACAAACCCTCTTATGCTCCAATCTTTTCCATTGTTGCATTTATTCAATTTTCAGTCACTCTTTCTGAAACTTGCCTGCCAAAAATTGTTCACAGATCCACATAAATATGTCTTCAGCCAATCTTCTTTGTTGGTTGAAAATACCTTTCCTGTGTCTACCAGGAACTTGTCACCTTAATACATGGAAGCTCTGTGGAGATGTCATCCTCCTTAGCTGTTTCTGAGTGGTGAGCTTTAGTGCCTATCAGATATTTTTACAAGTACATGACTCCATGTTTTCTATTATTTAAACTCACACAATTTTTTTAGTATTCAGTTTTTACTTTTCCTGTCAAAATATTCCACCTATGGCTAACATAACATTTCTACAGACATGCAAACTTTATACTTTCTGAGTAATTTGTGGTGGTGATTTCTAATGAACCCATTAGAGAATCATCACAAGTTTTTGAAAACTAGACTTTTCTTATATGTCTTCAATAGTCAAGGCTTATTTTATCATTAAAAAAAAAATAAAATCTGTGATTCTGTTCTTCCAAAATTATCACTTGAATCTATTGCAGTCCCACAGCGTGCTGTACATTGCTAAATCAGGACAGCAGGCAAAGAAAGGTTTTTGTGTGAAACTGTTAGAATTACCAGAACAGAAGACATAGTGACATGATAGGACTGTCAGTTAATACTTTGACAGGGGCAAAGTGGATCTTTACCTCAGAAGTGAGTACTCCAAAAAGAACAGAAGAATTTATTTTTTTATCATAATAGATCAAATTTTATTTCAACAGACAAGATAAAGGTGTTTTTTTAGACTACAAAAGACAGTATAAAGATAAAAAAGGATTTAAAAATATCTCCCTCCTACCACTACATCTTTGCAAGGCAAGGCAGCTCCGTTTTTTCCAGGTTTGTTCTCAATCCCTGCTCACTGACTGTAGATTGCAACTCAGGTTACTGTCAGTCTTACAGTTTCTCAAGGTCCCTAGCAAACACATCTTTCATCAGTAGAATACATTCACATTAGGTTATACCCAAAACCCATCCACTTGCCTAAAGCAAGTAAGCTTAGAAAAAAAAAAATAAAACCACCAAACAACCACAAACAAGAATAGGGGAAGCATGTGGTGATATTTACCTATATACAGTCCCCAGGCTCCAATCATATGTAATACTGGGTCTTCCAGAAATAGCTTCTATATATTCAGCAACTCTCAATGGACTTTTCTGCTATGAACTTGCACTCTTGAACTCTATTGTAAACTGTGAACATTTACAGCTTCCTGTAACAAAGGAGTTCTTGAAGTTAACCATAAGTGTGAAGATCTGTGTCCTTCGTTTTGTTTCCTGTAAACTGCAAGCTCTATTTAATGTCTTCTATGAGAATAGAATATTGGGAGAGATGGTGAACTATTGATTCATGTCCTATTCTTACTCTGTTGCCTCTTTCAAAGTTGATAGTCCTAGCAGACTTTGTTGTTCCTTGTAAAGACATTATTCATAACCTTTGCTCACTCTTGTTACTTTTTGCTGATTTTTTTCCAGTTCCGTTACACTCTTCCTAAGGACACATAACATACAAGATGGAGCGAGCCACAATTTTTCACTGTAAATTACATTCTGTTCTTGTCTCTATTTTTCTCAAGTAATTTCTGACATTATTTTTGCTTTTTACCAGCTGCTAAGCATTGGGCTGAGTTTACAAGAGTTCCATGAAAATATCAAGGTCTCACCTGAGTGGTAATGTTTTGCTTGAATAACGTTATATAAAAAATTCAGATTGGTTTTACCTGCATGCATCACTTCACAATTACCTATGCTAAATTTCATCTGTTTTATGGCCTTCTAAAATCCATATACCGTTCTACTGGGCTGGCCCTCATGTATCGTTATAAGACTGTCAGTTTGTCATTCATTCTCTTTTGTAAGCCACTTGTGACAGAACTAGACAGCACAGGAACCTATTGAAATATGTTATAGACATTTAGTCACACTTTCTGATCTCTTATACATTCACACACCTCTTTACCCCAGGGCTGCTTACAAGCCTTAAGAGTCTTTGTTGAACTAACTTAGGAAAACCTTACAAATACCCAGTTTGCCTGCATTAACCAGATAACCTTTTCTTCAATTCTTAATTGGATTCCAAAAGAAAAGCAATCAAACCAACCAAAAGACATGCCAGCTCTCTCCCTTCATCTTTGACTCCACGTAAACTAATTCTATACTTCACCAAGCATGGTGGTCTGCAGCTCAGCTGGTCTGTGCTTACTTTGATCTCTCCCATGACGCTTTTATAAACTGCTAACACTGCAGCCTCCTTCCCTTCCTTTTGTACCAAAGCCATTTAGCTCAAGAGACTGCACTGCAATCATCATTTACTTCTCGCCCTGCCCCCCGCCGCTTCTGTGAGTGCCTTTAGATCTACTGAGCAAATAACATGTTGTCCAATGAGAATAGTTAGTGTTTACCTTGACCATGTAGTGCTCCAGATCAGTCAGGCAGCATCAGATTGTCCATGCAGTGTCCATCTTTCTTTGCCTGTTGGCACCACCTTGACCTCTGGAAGCTTCTCTTCCTGCTGGGCATGCTCAGATGCTAACTGGGAATGAGCAATCACCTCCTGGGCTGGAGATGTGCATTTGTCTAATCACACTCAACTTGGCCTTGTACACTGTTTACATAAAATAAATCATAAGCAAGAGGTTTGCTGCTCAATTACAGATAGTGTTTGGTGTCCTTAATCATTCAAGACAGCTGTTTGGGAAGGAATACAACAGGACAGGGAAGTCATATGAGGCTCACCTGATTTTTTTTTTTTTTTAATCTCTAACACTCTGAATAAAGAGGAGCAGCCTTAGTGTCCAACTCCTCTTAAAGTGAGGCACTGTTCTCTTAGTTTTTTAGGTTGTCTTTCACACTCTTCAAATACCGCTCCAAAGGAGTGGGAGTCTCTGATTTGCTTTATATCTTGTCTTCCAGGCTTTTCAAAATGCTTCCTAAGTGTGAATGTACATCTTGACCAGTGAAGCATTTACAGTTACATGTGTTGCTTTCCTGATCAAGCCCACAAATGCACCAAATTCAACTACTGTAAAGTAAGTGCTATGCTGCTTGAGAAACAGCAGGACGATTTGCCAGTGGTGCAACAACGAAATGACATAGGTATTAAGTGGGGATGTCTACTTTTGCTGCTATCCAAAACTACCATTAATGATTCGGACAACAGAACAGAAATATACTCAATAAATTTACAGATGATCCCTATCCCTTAGTGGAGGTATGAACTGCACAAATACAGAATATAGAATTCTTTACAAAGCTGCTCCAAAGCAAAGAATACTATGGGCCATACATCCAATACTGTAGCTGTGTCCTCCTGGGATGCAAAAACAAAAGCAGAGCTAGTAAATAATCCTTTTGCTGTGCAGGAAATGTTAGGCCATAGTTAAAATGCCATAGTTTGAGCGTCAGACCTCTAGAAAGATTGTGGTCCAGATGAAGACAATCCAGAGTGATTGACAATCCAGAGTGACAAGGGGAAGGATATTAGGTCTAGATAATCTGCTTACAGAGGGAGATTGAGTAAATTAGGTTTGTTTAGCCTAGACGGGAGTACTAGTAGGAAAGCAGTTGTAACAATCTTCAGATTTGTAAGAGGCTGTTGCAAAAGGGAAGCAGAGGATTTGTTCTACTTCTCTGTGTCAGTGCTGTATAAGACAAACATAATAAGTTTAAATCATAACAAGGCAGATTCACATTAGACATTGTAAAACATTTTTAGCAATAAGGATAGGGAAGGACTGGAACTGACTGCCTAGAGAGGCTCAGAAAGAAATTCAAGAAGCATCTGTCAGAGGGATAGAATAGATGATCCTTCAAGTTTTCAAGTCCCATTTGCATTTCCAAAGACAATGACTTCAGCTAGCATAGAACACAAGATACAGTTTGATTCATTTCACATAAAGCTTTGTATAATGTATTTTTTCCTTACATACTGAATTCCTAGGTCAAGATTCCACCTCCAGTTCAAAGAACAATAGCAAATAAATGACCTTACCTTCCAATAACAATCAGAAGGCCTGTTCTTTCAATTCATGAACTCTACTTTTTGTCCTGTCTTAACTTCCTTTAGTAAATTATAAAACAGTCCCCCACATGAATCACATCTAACATGATTACTTTATCTGGCAACTTTGTTAATGGTGCTTTTACAAAGGAAAACTGGAGAATGAACAACAAAAAAATTGGGTAGTATATTAAGCATGTTTTTAGAGGTAACTGCCAACAAAGTCATCACTACACGGATAGAAAATATTAGTAATGAACAAAATTTTTATGGTAAATCAAAACATTTCCCTCAGCTGAGAATTCACAGAATGGTTTGAGTTGGAAGGGACCTCCAGGATCATCTAATTTTCAACCCCCTGCCATGGACGGGGCAGCCATTGGCCACATCTCTGGGTGCGGCAGTCAAACCAGTTCCTTATCCCTGAGTGGTTCATCCATAGAATCCATGTGTCTCCAATTTAGAGACAAGGATACTGTTCAGGACCATGTGTAAGGCTTTGCATAAGTACAGGTAGATGACATCTGTTACTCTTAACTTATCAACCATGCTGTAACCTCATCATAGAATGAATTACTGTAGTGCTAGCAGACATGTCCGCACACTGCTGGGCTTGGGGTGCATTTCTTAGTGGAGGAGAGGGTTTTTGTTTAAGGTACAGTTTTGTGGCCATACCAGTTTTTCAGACAGCTGCCTAAGCACACTCTTAACATGAAGGTCAGTCCAGAACTTATAGCACTCACTCTTGTGCTTTGGTGCAGTCTTTGTACAAAAACACCCAGAAGAAGTGAGGGAGAAACTCCAGAGAAACTGTGAAAAGATGAGGGAAGTGTTCTGCAAGAAAACCAAACTGTATGTGTTACCTCTCAAAAAAAAAAACCAACCAACTAGATGAGAATCTCATAAATCAACACCATCAAGAGTAATCAAGTTAATATTTAGCTAACTAGCATAAATCTTGACTATAATATCTAAGTTCAATTTAATTCTGATATTTTTGGCATACGTGAAAAATAGCAATTGTCAACAGTTTCTGTTTGTACTTTCCCTGTAAACTTACAGTGAAAGATGTACAGTATGAGAGCACTGGCTTTGAGGAGGGCCTTTTTGCCAGGGCTGGAGTAGCAGAAGGTGTTGCTGAGTTGATACAGGTGTTGGCCATTTTCTCTCATACTTCAAAGCACAGATTCTTCTAGCATAAGGGAGTACGTCAGACATAGCCTTCCAGAATTCCACACTCCAAAACGACTCTTTGAATGTCATGGACAGCTTCATCAGCTGTGAAATAATCCAGACATTTATGTGATCTTCCCTTGGAAGTTCTGAGAAATTTAATGCTATGGCACTGTGGAAAGTGCAAATTACCTTCTTCAGCTGGGTTGTATATATTGGCTGCTTCACACTCTTCCTTAAAACAAAAAATTTGGATCCATTTTAGTCCTTATGTTTTTGTCCTTGTGAAACTTGTCAGTTCCAATTTCAGCATCCTCAAACACCAACTAAAAGCTTCCTTATGTTATCTGGGTTTTGATCCAACACCATAGAAATCAGTAAGATGTTCCTGATCTGCTCTCAGAACCATCAGTCAGGATGATTCATGTATCCTCCACGTTTATTTTGGATCTGCTAAGCCTTGCATACCTAAGCGTCATTTGGATTCTAAACTAATCTTGGTAAGGGAGTTCATTAAGCGGTCTAAAGCATCGTTTATTACCTAATCAGAAAATTGATGATGTGGTCATCACTTTTTGCTGCCCTCTCTGAAAGAACCGTCAATATAGCTACTGCAACAAGACTAGAGTGAGATACTCCCCTACTAGAGTGAGATACTCCCCTTTATTTTTTGCAGTACTGTAATTAGTGTTTTTTTTCAGTTAACTTATGAATTACAATCACACAGTATATTTTATCTTTTATAAATAAAAGTAGTTATTCATTACTAAACAAATATGAATTAGTTGTAATTTGTAAGAAGCATTTAGGGGATCTTTCATACAGAAAGCAGAAACATCAGTTGTCTTTATTCCAGGGAATCTACGAATTAAGCTGACTGTAAGATCTGTCAAGTACTTCAGAAATTAATTCAAATATAAGTAATTCTTGAAAGCTCGACATTTTTAAGATATCTGTTATAGTGCAGAAGAGCTCCACGTGTCTTTGAATCCATCCAGTTTCTCACTGGCAAGAGGCCTCATTTCTTGGAGCTGAATGCTTAGTTGCTCTATTGCAGATTTTGTATGAGATCACACACTTTTCTTACTTGAGGACCTATGTCTTCAAGCATGTCACCTCAGTGAAGAATGAAGCAGTTCTTACTTCCTTAAGCACACATATTTCAAGTGACCCAACATCACACTACCCAGATGCTTCGAAGAGGTTCATATCCTATAGCTGCAGAATTATTTTCATAGATCTGTCTGACCTAAGGTGTTTTCAGAATCTGTGAGGGAGGCCTAGGAATGTCTGTAAATCAGGGAATGCACGGTGACTCTGCAGCGTTCCCCGAGTTCCTGCCACAGTCTGCCTCCCTCTCTCTGCAGCACAGCATGACTCTGGCAGAAGTCAGTCCGTGTCATATGCTAAGGCTAGCAGCTATCCTGAGCTTTGTCTGGAGGCACAGAGAGAAAATCTTCTCTGGCCAAGATGAACATGCAGGAGTTCATGCTGACTGATTTAATTATTATAACACCAGTCCCTATGAGAAAATCCCAGAAGGGTACGTTTGTAGTGCTATGAAGCACGGTTAACACATTCACCTTGTCCTTTCCAATCCCTCAATTCTCCTTCCTCAGACACAGAACTCTGGCCACCAGAATGATAATAAAGGGCTGTCTGTGGGACGGGAGAAAGGAGACTTTTACACTGCACTGCCACCACAATGACATGGACAAGTTAACTCCTCATTTTGTCTGGTGTTTGAGGAAAGCACACATCTCCTTGTTAATATCAAACAGAATTACAACAAAACAATCAACCATTCAAAAAGGTGTCCTAGCCATCAGCATATCTCCTTTTGTTATACATAGCAGGAGATCCGCTTAACATAGCTCTGAGTGCTTTATCACAGTGCTGTTGCTGCAGTGATATACCTTACCATCTCTGCTCTTGGGGAAGAAGAGATGTTTGTCAAGTTCTGAATCTCAGTGCCAAGAAGGTTATGGTTTTCTTCTTATTTCAATCCAGATTTGCCCTATAAATCATAGATTGAGCACCTGAGGTTTGTATTTTGAAAACTCAGTACCACAATGCTAGTGGTCTTAAGCTCTGACAGAGTATGTGCTTTTGCAATCTTGTTTATAAACATCAAAACTAACTTTGAAATGTCAAACTCCCTACTAGAAATTCAAGATATTCACTGAGTTTTGCAAATGCCACTGGTGATTCTTTTACTTCTGAGCAATCTGCAATCTTCTTTGTGAAGTATCAGTTTTGAAGGATCATTTATCTTCGGTATTATTTACGAGCACTTATAAAGCCCCTAGCTAAGGAAAAATTTCCATATTACCTGCTGCTATACTACTTCCTTTTTTCCTCTCATTACTTGGGAAAACAAACCAACAAAAACTATTTTAACTCAGTTAAAAAGGGGTGTGTTCCAGGGAAGACAATACGCTCTGTTTATTCTATTGGCTACATGCTCAGACAGATTTACGGCTCTGGACCTACTCGACTCTTGCAATTGCCCCAGCAGACCCCATCATTTCACTGAAATTTCTTTGGCAATGTGAAGAAGCCACAGGATGTGAATTTTCTTTCTGTAAAGTTAGGCTGGAAAGACCTTTTACCTTTCAAATATTTCTCAGAGAGGCAAATAATCTGCTCCTGTTTCAAACTGAACTGAGAACTAGCTGACCCCAAAACAGCTATATATACATTTGGTTACAGCACTCACCGGGAAAATAAAATATTAAAATTAGGTCTCCTGAAAGAACATTTGAACCTTAATCCCCACTAACAATAGATCTAACCATTACTGATCATTCAAAAGTCTTTCCTCACTCCTTGAGCTTTGACTAGAAACTGCATCCCAGGTCCTAAATAATTTTCAAGCAAATGGCTTTCACAAACACCATCTATGATAAGTTGAGGACCAAGCAATCTCTTCTGGGATGAAAAATCCACTCAGGAAAAGTTCCAAAACATTTCTAACATATATTCATAGCAGGTCACCCAGAAACAACTGTATGTCACAGATCAAAACTGCTTCTCTGCCTCCCTTAATAGCTAAATTGCTCTGGACGTGCTGGAGAAGACCACTACTGAGTAATCTGTTATTTGTAGTAATTATGAGAATTCAACAATCAACAAGAATTATACATTTATTGCGGCTCAGATCCAAACCATTGGTCTTGACAGAGGCAATGTGTTGGTAGACTCAGAGCCCCAAATGAGTGCAGAGAGGCAGTGTACTTGGAGTGTGTTATTGCTAGGAGTGGTAAACCCAAGCCAAATCAAAACATAATAGCATCAAAAGCACAGCTGCAGTTGTTCAGCACTTCTGTTCATATGACTTTCTGTTCCAAGGCAAGACAGAGTGTCAGCTGGTGGTACCACATTGGAGGTTATCTACTGTTAAATGCCGTATCTTTTATGTGCTCTCTGGCATTTCTGTTTCACTCACTGTAAGTAACAGTGATTCAAATCCATTTGTTTTTACTATCCTTGCTTCAGCAACTTTAGTACCTTCAGTGCTATCTCTCTAATAGCTATTGCCCTATAACACAAACATGAACTTGCTATACCACAAGTTCCACATGTTCATCCTTTTTCAAAATAAACTTCCTACAGGTTCGAAAATTTCACTTGAAACACTTTATTTTGGAATAGGAAGTTTGATACTTTGTCTTGTGACCCTGTGGTCAATTATGCAAAAGTATGGTAGGCCTATACTCACCTCCACTGTCACTTTAAGCCAGTTTCTGTGCTACCATGAAAGTTTTAAGCCTGTAAGTCTTCCTTGCTCTGCAGCAAAACCCTGTTTTGGCAGCTACAACAAAGGCAAACAGAGGTTCTGCTTAAGTCAGGGTAATGAATACAGTCCCTACAAATCTTCCTTTTATACAGTAAAAATATATCTGAAAAAATAAGTCATTGTAAAAGTTGTAAAAGATATCACTGAATTATAACTACTAGTTGTCTACAGCCATATGCTTTTCATGGAATAACATGTTAAAATAAAGCCAAATGAGTATAAAGGCAATAAGCTACTTTAAAAAAAATCTATAATTGGCATCATAGGTAATTATTTTAGCTCCAGCAGACCAGAGATTAGTGGAAAAGTTGATAGTAAAAGACATTTTTTCCTCCCCACACCTGCACACCTCACTCAAGGCTCAAAAGCTGCACAGATAATAATGAGGACAGGGTAGATTCCGCTTCTGTTTTTTCAACAAACTATGTGTAATCTGTGGCAGACCCTAAGAATTGTCTGGCCTGGTATATATCTCTATAAAATCCCCTGCATGGACTACAGCATTCACTAGTAAAGTTGTTCACCATTATTTATATTGTTGGCCATTATTTTTGCCGATCATTTTAATTTTTAAAGATATATCTAACACTTTTTAAAGTTTACTCTAGGAAGTGATGGATTTTCTTTTTGCCTTTAGAAAAATCCATCAATTCATTGAAAAAATAAAAAGCAAAAATAAAATACAATTAATTTGAACTGGGTTTTGGGGAAGGCTATTCAGTTTTACTTGATGCCTCTCATACAGTCTTTTTGTTGTTGATATGTAATTTGTGTTTCCAGCTGAAGTCAGACATCTGCTGCACACGCAAACTAGCCATTTGCACATATAATCACAGTGTTATCCACCTTGTATCTTTAAAAGTAAATTTGGTATCTGTAACGCTTATACAAATATTTAAATAAGCAATATATAGCGTATGTCATTTGCAATACACTATGTATAATATAAACATAAGTGATACAACCACAACATATTTATACTGGAAATAAGTATATATTTTTATGTCACATGTCTTAAAATATATATGCTAAATATATGTAAATATATGCCATATTATTTTTATGGTGGCAGTTGAAGAACTGATCTAAGACTGGTTATAATTAAGCTTTAGAACACTTTATCTGTATAAACTCTGACTGAATAATAATTTTGGTACTGGTAAGTAACTCACTGCTTTTTTAAGCACTTTGGAATGTCTTCAGACCTACAGGCTCAATATAAACCCAAATTCAATTCAATTTAACTTTTAATATATCTGTATCTCTGTAAGGTTCTATTATGATTCTTCCCTTCAGCATAAATTCTTCCTCCTTCTTAATAAAGTTTGCAGCTGTGTTACAAAGTCCCAAATTCTAAATACTGTCTTGTGGTACAGTTTGAATGTCTCTTTGCTGACTGATTTTCCTCCCTGCCAGCTGCAGCACTGACATTATAAATGCTGACACTTCAGTGATAGATGAACCTGCACAGATCAAAACACAAATATGGGGCATTTCAAGTTAGCCTGCTAAATCCTAATAAAAGAGATTTTCTATATCTGGAAGCTTAGTTATGGATTAGTAGGCTTTTAGCTCATTCAGTAGTGTTAAAGAGGGAATTTCACACAGGGGGGAAATAACACTTTGCAGAAAACTTAGGTTTATTCCCCCTTCCAAGGCTTTGAACAATTTTCCTGGCTCCAATCTGTATACTAATTCTCAAACAAATTTGTTTTTTAAATGCAAGTTTTCTTCAGTGGGGATTTTGTGCTAGATAAGTAGCATCTTATCTGCTAAGAAGCTCTCACTCTACTGCAGTGAGAACTTAAACTAAATGATAGTTGGCACCTTCATTCTGGGGATGCTGTTAATCTAGCTTTGTACATAAATACAAACATTCACTTAAAAAGCATGGTGCTTTAAGGTCTTTAAAATGAAAAGTGTCAATCATTGTGACATATTATTAGAAGTATTTTTCTTTTATTTACAGCATACTTTGAAACAAATCATCTGCAGGTGTAAATCTGTCAGTGGAGTCAATGAAGCTATGCTGATTTACAATCCCTGGTGATCTGGCCCTGTGATTTGAAATCGCTGCTAGGAAAGTATAACTAAAATGTCAGGGTTAAAAAGTAAGTGGATGGATTCTGTAATGCTGACTGTTGGTCAAACTCAGATGGCCTCTACAGAAAGCTAAGAACACCTGCACATAATAAATGACTGTTGAAATAAATGGAAAAGACCACTTGACTTTATACAGGATGTAAGAGGATCTAATATTCTCATTATCTTTTTTTTTTTTTTTTTTCTTCATTCTATTAGTGTGGTTTGGATAACATCAGCAAAGGAACTGTCAAAAGACTAAAGCAGAGATATTACTATATTTTTCTTCATACACTGGAGTATCTCAGAAGGTTTCACAGCAGCTTTGTAAAAAGTCAAATTACTACCTAATTATTTTCTTTTCAATATTGAGTCTTTTCAGAACCAATCCATGCTTGTCTTACTCTGTCATCACTGATTAGAAGAATCTCTTTGAAGTTATTATGTCATAAACAAAGGAATAATCTCATGATTTTATCTGCAATATACAAATTCATAAGGTGTATGTATCACCTAGAATAGAAGACTGCCAAAATATCATTTCCATGAAGCTCAAAAATATATCACTCTCTGAACTTAAGAATGTGCTGTTTTACTTGAAAGCCTAAAGTAGCTTTTAAGACAGTTTTCAATATTTTAGTCTCTTCTACTTAAACTTCAAAAAACCTTTAAGCAACAGAGTTGTTCAGTCTTTCTTGAACTACAAGACATTATAAATGTCAAATGTTTTTATATATGCAAAAATATTATCTATCAATCACATCAGAGCCTGTCCCATGCATGCAAATAGCTGCAGCCAGATGGTTGTATTACTTAACCCAGTTAGTTACCTCACTTATTCCAACAGAGAATTTATCCTTCAATAAACTCCAGATGAGTTTCTTCAGTAAACAGACAAAAAATTTCAAAGCAGAAATGAAAAGTTGATGTCATTTATCAGAATCAGGACTACAGCATTATTTCAGAGAGGACCACTGATAATTAAGTGTGGATTGTCGTACATAACCACTATTTATGTCTTGTGCTAAAAATGTAAAGGATGTAGTGATAAGGAATGTGAACGCAGGAGCAAGAAGGGATATATTTAATGTGAAGCTGCTAGAGAAAAGCAAGTGTTTAAGAAGTCTTCTTTTGGGGGAGGGGAGGGGGGAGGAAATCCATGAAGGGAACTCCTACCTAATCTTTCTATTGCTACTAGGATAACTGCATCAAGAATTTTGATCATAACATTAATTTTTTTCTACAAATTCCATTTCTTCTTTCCCCATCCACACCCCTGTCATGTATCACTGACTGAATAACAGACTATTACTGATATAACAATAAGTATTTGGCTGAGAACTACTGGAAATCATTAAATCATTGCCATCAGTTTCTTTTAGAACAAGCTGTAAATGTTTTTTGCTTAGAGAACATTACCTTATGCTCTTCAGTCAAGCAAGAAAAGCTTATAGCATGCTATCCACAAGGGCTATAGCATGCCATCCACACATCCTTGTGTGTTGCAGTGCCAAACACCCAGTTGAAGCTTTAGTCCTGACAATCATCCAAAGCCCAGCTGATGCAAAGGTGACGTTAGTCCATTACAAAGAGAAATTAAGAAACTGGCTGAATGGGAAGCTAAGATGGGAAATGAAATGCTGAGAAAAGTAAAGGTGCTTATGCAGCTGGCATAGTTTTCCACCTACTTCAGTGCAGAACTCCTGGTTATGAACCCATTCTAGAAATAGGCACCTCAGTCCCACTTGTGGATATTAAGAAATGAACCCATTTCTCCACAATATCATGCATCCGACTATTAGAGGATTTCTGCAGTAGGAAGACACCTGTAGCTTGCTGACTAGGAACAGGGATTATTTATATTTTCTCTGAGGGACAATGTACTTTCACAGGATACCGGCTCCTGTAAATCAAGTTTCCCTCACTCTTAACCTTTTTAAATTCTGCATTTCAAAGATGCTTTTCATAATTACTTATTGTAGTGGGCACTTGAATCTTGGTTTCCAGTATATTCTATTTGAATTTTTTTAGTTTTCAACCTGGAGTTAATCTTCCTTCATAGTGATCACAGTGAGGCATCATTTTTGAAAGGAGGGAGAGAGAAAGACTTTGGAAACACAGTTACAGAACATGTTGTATTTACACCCGATAGCAAGGCAACCTATCATCTACCTTTTCCATCCCAGTACACAAACTTCCGTGCACTGGTGTGGGCTTCCACCCACATGTACCACTAATAGATAGGAATCATAAATAGAATTGATGGTATAATCAGTGCCTAGGGTGCTGTTCATCAGCAGTTTTGTGTCAACAGATGTGAATGAAATCTTCTCCAAGGTAGCAGGTTTTAGGGCAAGATTAAATGGCCTCAGTTTGTGCTGGGTGATATTGGTATTGTGTATTAGGAAAAAACCTTCACTGGAAGGTTTGTCAAGCACTGGAATAGACTGCCCAGGGAAGTGGTTCCCATCCTTGAAGGTATTTAAAAGACACGTAGATGTGGGACTAAGAGGCATTGTTTAGGGGTGGGCTTGGCAGCATTAAGTTTACATTTGGACTTGATGATTTTAAGTGTCTTTCTAGCATTCTAAATGGTTCTATTATTCTATGCTCTGAGGTTTTCAACTTCATGTCTAAAAATAGGAAAATGATGAGTTACCAAGAGAGTTTGGGATAAACTAATGTAACCTCCAGACAGCTTCGGAATTTATACATAGCATTTTGACTGCAAGGAAATTATGGGATTTATAATAACAGTATTACGTGCTTCAGAGCGTGGTTATCCTCCTGGCTGAGAATCTAATGGCTTGTTTCAGTGAACATAAGTTTATTTTTCCTGATCATAAATATTGACTTTGTCTTCCCTTTGTTCTATGTTAACGTATTCCATCAATAAATAATGATATGCATCACAACAGAAGTCAACATCTACTTATTACAATAGTTTTTCTAGTACCATAATAATCAGAAAGTCTTCTTAATCAGGATGGAAAACAAGATGATTATGGTTGTTCATAGGGCAATAAAAGGTTCTTTTTATTTCCTACTCCACTTTACAGCTGGCTGGAGCTATTCTGGTGTAAGACATGAAATAAAAAGGGAAAAACCCTTTCATATTTCTTTGTTCAAAACTTCTTGGACCTGCTCTGGGCCATCATTTAAGTATTAGCTGTACAAAAATGAAGTCAGTGGAAAAGGTGAGGAAAATTTTTGTCTCCATTCCTTCCAAACTATAATAGCTCACAATATATTTCTTTGTTTATTTACAGAACACAGTATCTAATTTTTGTCATTTCATTCATGCTCTAATACACATATGGAGGTTCGAAGAAAGCCACTCTGAAATAAACAAAAATTCAGTTGTGTAATTCAGTGATCATGTGTAGGATGTAGATCAGGAAGAAGCAAGAGACTGAGAGAAAGCACAGACTAATATTTCAGGTTCCTATTAATTAACAATTGGTATGGTCTGCCTACACTATTTGCAGATTGTAATCTGAGTTTTAAGATACATATGCCATCTGAAACTGGAATGAAAAACATCACCTCACAGAAGGGAAAAGGAATGGGATTGAAAAGATACACACAGCTACTTGGCATGCTTAAATCTTTTAGTTTTCAGCAGCATATAATTTAAGAGAATGAATCTTCCACAAAATACACAATGTAACACTACTGATGTGGAAAAACAAATACCATAGCTAGTATCGCGACACAAGCACCCCATGAAAAAAGTCATCATAAATCAGTCTGAGTCTTTTCTCATCGAGTTGGATAGAGATGAAAGGAAAGATAAACTTGAAATAGTGATTCTCTTGCTCTAAACAGTGTTCAGGAAAGTACTTAAAGTTTGTCTTCATTTACTTTTTTTACTATTCAGAAATGGAACCTTTTTCTGTATTTGGTATTTTACCGCATCCAACTAATTGCTTTCTGAAACACTTAGGACACTTTTCTCCTGATTGTCTGGATCATACCTACTTTTCAAGAATAGAACCCCAGGTCAGATTTGTAGGATATACTCATTTTTCCCTCTAGTGAGAAAGTGCTCTTTTAATTAAGAACTAATCAGGAAGTTTAAGCATACATGCAGGCTAATTGCAAGAGGGTTTTAGTTCTTGTGGATGTTTTGCTCAAATAATGGCTTTCAGTTTCAACAGCCATCAACTTATGCTGTAATGCAGTGGCTGGGAAATTTACATGCATCACTGTCACATCTGTACCTAAAAGGAAAAAAAAAAAGAAAAAAAAAGATAAAAAGAAAAAAAAAGGAAGAAAAAAGGGGAAAAAAGGAAAAAAAGGGGAAAAAAAGGAAGAAAAAAGAAAAAAGAAAACATTTAAAACTCACCAATAATAATTTTTACTTTAATAAAAGTAACACAAAAAGGAAAAAGGGAAACACAAAAAGAACAACACTTATTCATACAGTTGGTTTAACACACACAGAACAAATTGATGCATAAATTGGCTATGATAAATGCTTGTGTTAAATGTGGTTATTTATTATGTGTTCTATTACATAAATTGGTTGCAGAATTATAACAAATGCTCTTTATTAATCTTACCTTCCCTGTGGCTGGAGAATGACTTGAGGCAATTATCTTTAGTGTGGAACTCAATTCCACTATTGTTGACAGGCAGAAGAGGCCAGGCAGCCTCCTAATCCTGCACAGACAGCTCAAATCATCCTGCTTCTGGTTTTTAGCATCCGGCATTTCCTCTTGTTTATCTGTGCTGACATGGTGTGCCATGGTGTCTCTTTTTAGTTCAGGAATTTTGGGGAATGCAGATTCAAACATAAGGAATAAGAAGTGAAAATAACTCAATAGCTATTCTTTCTACCACATATAAATTATAACACAAGATAAATTTGGCTTATCTCAGCAGTTTCACTATACATTGAGTGTGGATGCACTATTGATTGTGCTCGCATCAGAATTTCACTCTGAAATTCCAAATGAAAATACCACACTAGACGAATTCTGGACTGGAGGTGTGAGGTGCTATGTGATTAAAAAATAAACCCTGCAAAACTTCTATTCCTATTTGCAACACCTAGATATGAACTAAAATACAAAACCAATTCGTTATTGTAGATTACTTGAAAGTGTAAATGGTGTGGTTGAAGAATTTATGGCCCTATTTTTAATCTGTGACTGCTTGACACAGTGCAGTTCCAATGGCAGGAATGAAAGAATTTACAGTTGATGCTTTGCGAGAATAAAATATATTTCTGCAACTTTATCTTTCTCTAGAAGAATGAGACTATCACAAATGTTTGTACTCAATCCTAATTTCACAAGCATAATAAAAATGAGAGTCCTCCTGGGGAGCTGCTGGCATAAGCCCCCTGTAGCCTCCCGCCCATTTTCTCAGATCTCATTTAGAACAAATTCCCTGAGCAGTGCTGGCAGCTTGCAAAAGGAACCACTTGCTTATTTTTCTCCTCTATCCACACCTTTTGCTATTTGTCTGAGGTGAATAGGGTGGACTGACTATGAAGGCATATTAACTGTGCAATTGCTATCAGAGAGAAGAGGAAACAGATTAGGAAGATCTATAAGAAGAAGTGCAGAAATATGTAACAGAAAATTATCCACCTTTGACACTTTAAAAAAAAAATCTAAAATTATTATTACGCTTTTTGACATGTCTAGCTTTCCAGTGCAAGTGTCACACAACCTCTGTGCTGCCTGATGCAATGGACTTCAGCTATTAGTTTCTTCCAGATGCAGTCTAACAATGATAACAAAAAGACACTCCGAGGCACTCTTCACACTCGTGCTGAACACAGCAAAGGGCGCCATGGCAAAAACTGGAGCTGGAGACATAGGCTCTGTGCAAGTGGAATACCACCTAAGACAACCGACAGTGTTGCAGCCTCAAGGAAAGCAACAGGGTACCTTTCCATGCAGTCAGGATGCAAGAACAGCAGTGCTTGGTAATGTTACCAAGCTGGCAACTGGCTTGTTTAGCTGTGAATTTAAAAATCAAATGTCCTTTCACCCAGAAATAATGTGAGAAAAGCAATTAAACACAAACATTGGGTTAGAGCTGAGTAAAGTTTCTCTTTCAGAGCATACAAAATCCCAATATATGAGAAAACTCAAAAGACACTTCATACTTGCTTCTGCTTAGATGTATTTCTACTTTATATTATTGAGAGGCAGGAAAAAACATAAGAGGAAACTTCAGAGGTCTGAATGTTAAGGGGATTAATCTTTGAGTAGACAACCTGGTGTACTCCTCTGACTTATTTCCTAACCTTTTCCTCCTAAGTGTCATTTAAAATTAGCAATGAAACGTGCCCATCAGTGCATTGTTTTGAAAATAATTGAATATTTTTCCAGAAGGGCAATAGCACATGACACTAGGCTGCTTGCAATAGCAGCCCTCAAATACACGAGTTATCACTTTATAGTGTAACTGTACACTTTTATTGCAAGGAGGCAACACAGGAAACTTAGTGTCAAAATAACCATGAATATCTCCAAAAGCTCTCCTATATTAGCATATCTTCCTGTTCCAGATGTCTCAAATTAATATCCTAAAATACTGAGTAAATTACCAGTGTTACCTTATGTTTGCTTCTCCAGTATTTTATGTAGCTGTAAAACTGCAGCACTTGGTAGAAGATCAATAAGTGCATAAATGTCAGCAAATGGAAGGAGCTGAGAAGAAATGAGAAGTTTTTTTACAGATTCAAATCAATGAGACATTTATATGAATCTTTTACCTAAGAGGTACAAGAGGCTGAAATGAAAGTGGTGTAAGTACATGAGGAATATATGTGGAAAGAATCATGACGTTTCAGGAACCCTCACTTATATGTCCCTTCTTTTCACGCTGCTCCTCCTGCATCTCCCACAGACTCATTCTAGGTATATTTTCTTTGGATTATAAAACTTTCAGCAAGAATCTCCCTTCAGACCATCCCCAATCCATGGGCTAATTACCTGTGCCTTTTCATTTTACATGGAAGCAAAGGCAAAACTAATACTAGGATTCTGTGGAGATAGAACAAAGGGTGCTATTTTTGCCACAAGTTGGACAACAGGAGGTTCCGCACTGATGTGTGAAAGAACTTTTTTATGGTGAGGGTGACGGAGCACTGGAACAGGCTGCCCAGGGTGGTGGTGGAGTCTCCTTTGGAGATATTCAAGACCCATCTGGACACATTGGCAGGGAGGTGGGACTCAGTGATCTCTCGAGGTCCCTTCCAACTTCTACAATTCTGTGATTCTGTGATTCTGTGAATGCTAAGTAGGTGAAACGACAGGTATGAAATATACAATTTCATGTAACCATCCTCTGTAATCTATATATAAAAGTTCGGTGCTTGAAAAACTGATTATTGGCAAAAAAGCAATCACTATTGAACTACACCAATCAGCTTCACAGGAGAACAGCCTTAAAGAACAAAAAGTCTTCATAGTAGGTAAGGTAAGTCTGAGAAGTATCTTAACAGAATCAGATATAGATTATGGTAAAAAAGTGGTTTAACTAAAGCATTAGCTTTCAAATTCTTCATTACATTATTTTAAATAGCAATACTCCCAAGTTCTTTATTACAGAATGTTTTGCTTATCCACATTTAAAAAGCATATATGCTAAGTTGCCCTATCTCACTAAATTTCAGATCACAAAACCAAAGGTAAAATAAATTCTGTACAAATAAATTTGGAAGTCTAAAAGCATGATCACACACGCTGAATTACATTTAGGGAAGATGGAGTTTGAATTTATAGCATGTCACCCACTCCACAAGTACCACCTAGACTCATGTTCACACTCTGATATGCAGAAGGCAGCTTATACCACTCAGGAAAACAAGGCCTTCCCAGATGAGCTTACTGCCAGGTTCAGACCAGTGGTAGTGCCCAACTTTGATTACAGTGGATGCTGCCTCTACCCTAAGGTTTTGCCTGTCTATTTGGTTTTGACAGTCACAGAATTACAGAATGTGTTAGTTTGGAAGAGACCTCTAAAGTCATCTAGTCCAGCCCTCTGCAGTAAGCAGTGACATTTCAAAACAGATCATGTTGCTCAGAGTTTCATCATTCTGACCTTGAATTTCTCCAGGGATTGGGCCTGCACCACCTCTCTAGGCAATATGTTCCAGTGCCTCACCACCCTCATGATAAAGAACTTCCTCCTAATGACACACTGGGGAAAGAAAATCAAAGTATAGCAGCTGTTAGATGTCCAACACATGCAGATGGATCCAGTGTGGTATTAAAGAAATATATAGAGACACACGTACAGACTGTAACCCCACCATGAAGTTCCTTCAACACCAGTTTCCATGAAGTTTTGAAAGGAAATATTGGTTCCAATGCATACAATTAAAACTAGCAACACTGCAAAGTGGCAGATGATGACAGGAATTTAGAGGTAATCAGTGAGTGATAAATACCTTTCATGTGCTCCTCTATAAAACTGCCCTCAAAGCAACAGATACGTATATCAGAAATTTGTATTATAAGAAATGCAAAGCAAGAAATCACATCTATGTTTGGCTATTGTGAGATATATGGACTGATAAGATGTATATGTTTATTTAAACAGACATATTTATCATGTATTTTTAACCACTTGTCACTACTGGCTCATCCTTCATCAAATATATTTGGGTTTTACCCAGTGCCTGTAATTTTCCCTCTGTTTATGTTGCCAGTTAAACTTCTAAAAGGACACCTTTTTTTTTTGTGTAGTCAGAAACTTAAACCGAGCAGATAATTCACACTGATTTTTATTGCCATTCAGGCTTAATTCAGCCAATGATCAACCTGCCTTCATGCAGAGATGCATGGCTGCCTAAATGAGGAGGCTAAGTTACTCTCAAGATAAATTAGCCGGATTTGAGAGGACCGCTGTACATTCCTTCAGCCACGGTGCTCCCTTATTCTGAGATTTCTTACCTGAAGATAAATAAATGAATAAAGATGGCCTTTTGGCTGCTGCTTACTCTGGGAAGAGGAAAGCACCCACAGGTGAGGACCCTCCTTCCCCCGTGACTCATACTCTTCATGCTCGCCCTCCTATCTAGACGCTGATGGCTGGTGCAGGTTACTCCGGCTCCCAGTCAGCTGGAGAGCCCTGCCAGAGAGAAGACATTCCCAGTGAAGAGTTATACCTGCATTACACTCTCCAGAGCACAAGAAAAGACATTTGGGAAACGGGTTTGTTTCTCAGTTCTGCACCATTATTCCCAGTATTTTATGGTTTATTTTTTTCATAAAATGCATTTACAGAGCTTGTTATATAAAAATAATGAATTCTCTGATATTTCTTCCATGAGAGGAAACAGGTACTGTTCTTAGGATTACTGATATATCTTTCCAGTCCTCTAGAGAGAGGTATTAGTTCATAATTTAACTCCACTTTGTCAATATTACCCTAGAGCCTGCACTTGCACTTTAAGTGGAACACTTTATCCTGCAGTGAAATGATATTTTACTCATACTCAGGCAATTTCAGGGATATTTGGTGATCACATAAAAGGATAAGTCTGCTGTATAAACTTTTTCTGTATTCTCCCCCGTGCAGTTCTATATATTACATTCTTGAAGTGCTCCTAGAAAAGAGAAAGCATATTTTCAGGCTTTAGAGAGACTACACTAAACAGATTATTTTCTTTTATAAACAATTCTGTTTCATAAGGAACTTTGAGAGAAATTCAGTTTTAACATAAGAGCAAAATTTCATAACTGTACAGAGAATTGCACTGGTCCTTTTATGTCAAGATGCATTTGACCTATTAATGGTCATTAATTTCATATTACTGAACATCTCTGTGATTTGTTTTTTTGGCCTGTACTGTTAGGAGAACACAATGGTACATCCACCAAATAACTATAAGAATGTATGCAAAGGCCTTTTTCTTAAGGTATTGAAGAATTTATAAAAATTTTAATTTCATGGAATGTTGGGTTTTCTCTATGATTCCAAAGTTCAGAGGAAGCATTGAGAATATACAGAGAGCTAAAAAATATGAAATACAAAGCCTAAGACAGATATTTATGTTGCAGCCAGCAAAACATAAGAAGGAAAAAGGAAAATTAAACCAGGAATTACAAAAATTCTGGAATAAAATACTTTCAAATTAACATTTCTGTAAAGAAAAACTTACATTTTATTAGAAAACTA
This sequence comes from Heliornis fulica, assembly GCA_013399135.1. Lineage (NCBI taxonomy): Eukaryota > Metazoa > Chordata > Aves > Gruiformes > Heliornithidae > Heliornis > Heliornis fulica. Next base: position 3,437 of record VXBZ01008903.1, on the reverse strand, counting down.
TCCGATTGGTAAATTTTTTTATCAGGTCTTTAAGTGCCAATATCTGATGTTTCCTTTTGCTGCAAATTGATTCTTTGTACCTTGTCAGATGTGTGAACCTTCCTATTGGGCATCTTAATTTCACCAAGGATGTGTGTGAGGACTCACAGCTATCACAAGTAGCAGAAAACGTCCTTTTTAAAGCTCAATCACTCTCGAAGTATAGGGGGCTAGAAAGTAAACAGGTGACTTACATTTTGCTCTTAAGTCCCACAGTGAAAATTATATGGGGGATCTCTGTTCAGACCTGAAAAAGCCCATACTGTGTAGATCAAGTAAGGAAAAGCTGTGCTTTGCTATGTTTTAACCTTGAGCTAATATTGTTTAATTTTTGTTTTCCTTCTGGTTTCATTTTGTAAAGGCAGTTTTTCAGTATATCTTGAAAAATATGGATTTTTTGAAGGGCCTTGCTTAGCTGCATCCACATTCAAAGGCATTCCTTACTTTCTAATACTCTTTTAGGACTGATTCTGAAACGTTACCAATATTGTGATAGTTTTCCTATACAAAGTGAAGACAATACTCTGCAGTTTTCAGTAGTGGACATTCATTTTTCCTTCTTGGTGATGGTAAAATTTTAGGTTAACATGAAAGTATAGTATCTGGTATTAAGCTCAAGCTAAATTAATTCTGATATCCACTGTTGCTGTCTGAAGCATGGTGGCAATTCTTAATTTTCAGGACCAAGAGGGTTCTTTTTCCATTTGCTGCTAAATGTAGAGTTATGTGGTAAATATGGATGATATATTTTGCTGGACAGCCTTTGAGCACCCAGTTACTACAAAATGGCTTTGTTGAGTCTAGATTTTA
>VXBZ01008891.1:0-14053 GCA_013399135.1 Heliornis fulica | reverse complement strand
ATTTTTTTTCTGTCACAGTTTCTATTTTAGACAATACTTTGAAAAATAAATACTTTTATTCTTTGGAATCCAAGTCTTTTAACAATATATCACAACTTTATAAAGATTTTGACTCAAAAAATTTTACATTAATCTGTCTCTATGCCCCCAATTAAAAGGAAAAGTTTTCTACTTTAAATATTTTGCTACTACCTCACTAAAAAATTGTGTTCAACCCTACAGGTAGACAAAAGAATATGAAAGAAATATTAAAATATGTTTATCGATATTTTTCTTTTCTGAGTTTTCCTACCTAAACTATTAACTATGTAAATAAAAGAGCTTTTGTCTTATCTCTGCAATCAGCAACTCTAAAGGGCTGTACTAGACCAGTATAATACAAATTCTATGTACATTACAACACAAAAGTTTTTTTTTCCTTTTCATTGCATTTCTTCTGCTAAAGACTAGTTCTGTTTTAATGTTTCTGTTGCGCACTGTGGAACATTCATTTCCTTTATGTTACTTCCTTTGTTAACTATTTTCCCTGTGCCATGTCTGAATGTCTTGAGTGGTGATGGCACCTTCTTCTGTTTTCTCCTCTTTATAACCTAATGTTTGAATAACCCTCCATAGCTTCAATTAGACCCTTATAAAATATTGGTTTGACTTTCCTTAAATTTATCATCCATGTTCACATCTCTTCTCCACAACCCTATTAAATGCATACTGTCTTCTGAAAAATTCTGTTTCCCAGCTGTGTTCTTTGTGAAGTATATGCTCTTCTTCAATGTTACTGAAGTTCAGAACATACCTTCCTGTTCGTCCTTTTAATTAATTGAGCTCTCATCATTAAATATATCCTCTCTTCCCATTTTTATTTTTTTTCCTGCTTTCTAGAGACAAGATTTTTTAAATTGCCTTCAGAAATATACTGCCCACTACTAACAGCAAGCAGTTGGTTTCTCTCTTAATCTCTCTGATTTTCTCTAATTCTTCTTAAGATCTCAGAGGTGTCTCCCAACCAAAAGGATTCTATGATTCTGTAAATTAATTGTCCAATATCACTGCAGTTCTATGTTTCCAATTGGCAATGGATAATTAGTCACATAAAAATTACAGACCTTATATCTCACATGATTCTTTTTTTTAGCAGTGTGTCCTCAAGTCTTTTTTTTTTCATTCTTCCTTTTCTAGACTGAAGAGTCTAACAAATTTCTTTTTCTTGGATATTTAAGATTGAACCACCATTTAATCTGTTGTCTGAAATCCTGTTTTTTCTCTGGAAAGGTGTATTTTCAAACACTTACAAATCTTCCTCAAGTGATTTGTACTGCCATTGATCCTTTTTTTCTTTTTTTGATTCTGTGTATTAGAGCTACGTAGAGTATAAGAACAGTCAAATCATGCCAAGTGAAAGAACATATTCTTTCGGATCCTATCGCCTAGCCTCAAGTTTATACATTCAAGAACTGCACTAGTGTTTTTCACAATGGCAGTAGGAGTTCATGCTCAGCTCATTACCTCCTAGGACTCTCATTTTTCTTCAGAGTCACTGGTTCCCAGGAGACAGGCATTCAGCCTCACTCAACATGAACCTGAGCAATGTATTGGTTTTCATTATGATGTAATGATTTCCTCTTTAAAAACAGTGAGGTCATAATGATCTATACTTTTCAATCAGCCTCGTGTATATGATTGAAAGCTTAGAATAGCTGTCAATGATTGAAGATATACTCTTGTACTGGCTTGGGTTTTTTTACATTGCCACTAATTTTTAAAAAATGATTTAAAGATTTTACTTCTAAATCAAACAGCAAAAAGACTGTCATATATTTCATGGTATACCCAAATAAAATAGATGAGTAAGGTGTAAACCATTATCTGCAGGAAAAACTAACGTTATCCTTCATGTGAGGGATCAACTAAAAACTGAATTTCATGGTGTGTGAGCTGAGCTGGTGAAAATGATTATGTGGTACTTATATGTACTACTTTAAGCTTAAGGCATGAATTGAGATATTGAGTTTATGCTGTGTTCCATGTGCTGATGCTTAGGTCCAATTCAAATACTTAATAAAACCAATGATGATGATGATGATGATCATTGCTGTAATTTAATCTCCTAAATTAATTTTAATACAAGCAGTCACTAGTGCACAGGGGCACACAACACAGATGAATGCATGTGCTTATAAGGTTTCTAGATACATTCATTCAGGTCATAGGGCCATTATTACAATCTCATGACCCTGCTTCTTCAACCTCCTAGGAAATCCAACTTTACAAATATGGAAAAATATCAAGACTCTTGTTAATGTATCTATTACATGCATTGCTAACTATGCTGAGCATTCTGCTACACCAGTCTCATGTTTCCTAACTTCACGATGAGCAAAATTAATTTAAATATCAGGACAGTAGCAAAGGGAAGTAAGTTAAAAGGATGGATTAGGAGAGTGCAGGTGAATCAACTCATCTAAAGTTTACAAAATAAAGGAATGCAAAAGTGTTTTCCCAGTTTCTAATGACACATGAAAACTTTTCATCAGAACATAATCAGGAAAATCGTTAGTTAGGCCAGGAAAGAGAGAAAAGAGTGTATGTTAGGTAAAAAAATCATCACAAACCAGACAACAGCAAACAATAGAAGAGAATTCAACCTCCCAAGGAAAGATACACAGCTGATCAAAACCCATAGTACCTGATTCTTCCATTTTAGTAGCACCTCTATAGAATGGTACACAGAGGTTTTATTGCATAGCCTATCAAAATACTAATCATACAGTATTTTTTTTTAATTGCAGCTATATCCTCTATTTTAGTTCCTTTACTGTTAGTTCAAAACACAAAAGAACTTCTCACCATAGAGAGGTCTATATTCAAGAACATAGCCAGCAAACCTTATTTTTACCACACACCCAGAAGGTCTTGAAATTGTATTGAATTCAGTTGAAATAAACACATGCTTAAAGTGGTTAGTAAGCCACTTTCACAGCTAGTACTGGTAGTTACTAATAATGAATAATTCATGGGCCACTCCAGTGAACAAGTCCAAGAGTATTGATCCAGTTGCAACTCAGACTGGTTTCCTATGTCAATCTATGAGAAAATATGGCTGCCAGAGCTGAAATGTAATCTTTTGTCTATATATGAATAAATATTCCCAAATCGATGGATTTCTTGGGTGAAATTTTATGGTGAATAAATGTTACCTGGCAAAACCACGTATTGCCCACAGGAATTTACACAGGAGAGAAGGTTCAAGAACCAGTCTAGCTCTATGCTTAGCTTTAATTAAATGAGCAGATCACGCAGAACTCAACAAGACATTTCTGTGAGTGACAGGACAAGGGGCAATGGGCACAAACTGGAACACCGGAAATTCCAACTTTGCCCTGATGGTGACAGAACCCTGGAACAGCCTGTCCACAAGGGTTGTGAAGTCACCTCTGGAGATACTAAAACCCTGATTGGATGCGATCCTGTGCAACCTGCTCCAGGCGAGCCTGCTTCAGCGGAGGGACTAGATGCCATTAAAAAAAAAATAAAAATCCTATTATAACAGTATGTGTTAAGCTTTACCAAGTCTCAAAGAGTATCTTATTCACATTTTTTTAACTGAAAAATGAGTTCTACTTTTTGTCTAATAATAAGATTCAACGCACATGGAAATTTTCATAAAATCACAGGGAAGGTAAAAAAAGAGAAGCTACAAATCACATGAAAACCATATCCAAATCATCCACTGTGTACTGTAATACGCATACAAGTATTTTCTATTACAGTATTATGCTATCAGATATAAAGTTATGAGATATGCTTAGAGATATGTGTATTATCTCTTTATGTAACACTAGAAGAAAATGTGAATCCTTGTGATGCAAGTTTCTTTTTTCAATACAGAAGTATACTTTTTAGGATTTCTACACTATACCACAATATAAAACATATTGATTTTAAGTGTATACTACAAACTTCATATAGTCTCCATAATTTTTCCTTATATTTTTCTAGAATTTGCTTAATTTATTTCACTTTGACAGCAATATAATACAACTCTCATAGTTCTAGATCATGCCAACTGTTCTCTTTAATTTATGAATGAGACTCATTTCCTACATACAATGTACTTCAACTGTTGTTCATCAATAATTCAACAGGTCTACAGTAATTTTTCTTCAGAGATCAATATAAATGTAAAGGACATTTTGCTTTATTTTTGTTTTTTAATGAAAGCACAGTTTTACAATAAATATATTTTACAATGCAGTTCTGTTAACAGAACTGATTTCAAGTTGCTGTATGTTCTCAATGAGCAAGCTATAAAAATAAATAAAATAATAATAAAAGTGTTGAGTAGGGCAATTGCTCTTTGTTTACCATTTGGCAATTCCTCATTTTATTTCCAAGTCAACTTCTCTGACAGAGTAGAAAAATAGAAAACAGAGAATTTGTTTTATATCATCAGCAACACTGAATCAGTAGATTACCAGGGGGGAAATGATACAGGTATTTCCTCTTTTAGTAACCAAAAAGTTTGAGCAAACATATTTAACTAGCTGTTGATGCTTCACTCCAGGCAAAATTCTGGACTAGGACTTGAAAACGATCAATTCTTACCTCCCAGTCACAGAGCACTGTTTTGTCTCTTTTACAAGCCTTTAAAAGTGTGACACCCCAATTTTCAGTTTCTTCAGCTCAACAAAGCTCTAATAAAACTACAAAATATCAGAATCTGTTCCTCTCAATATTGTCAAATCAAAGCCTCCAAAACTACAGACAAGGCCCAGAAATTTAACTTGAATTCCATAAAATACAGGTTTCAAATACATTACAGGAATATTTTTAATAATGTTTTTGTTAGATCTGAAAACTGTGCTGAGTCCAGGAAGAATGGATTTCTCTAAGAATACACAGAATTGGGGGGTATGTTTTAACTTTTAAATTATCTACTGTGCCCACAAAGAGGTCTCTTCAAGGCATACATACAGAACGATAACAGCAGTATGACCTCAGAAGAGAAATATGTGGAATTTACACCCAATGAATTTCTGAGAAGACTTCAGTCTCATACTGGCACACAGTTTAGCTCAATTATGGGATAAAACTCTGCTATCTTAGATTGTATTTGCAAATTCTGGAAAGATCAGGCAGCATATCCTGCTTTATCATACTTCTATCCCTTCTGATTTACTTTTTCACTTTTGCTCCATATTAAATAAAAGTAGAATAGAAAATTCGGAGGTTTGATTTTTAAATATTTTTAATAAATGGATTTTCACCTTCTATTTAGTATTAAGCCCATAGATAACAGTTCCTGCAGCTTAACCAAGACTACTCTATTCAAAGCAGTTTTAATTTACTGCAGGGTAAATGCTAAATTGTCTGGCTTAGTCAAATTTGGATACCATACGATAAGTGAAGCAGTGGTGTTGAATTTGCAGATAAAACTGGATTCTGAACTGTTCTCTGATAGATTTGGCAGTAAAACACAGTCAGGAGAATATGTAGAGTAAGCCACAAACAAACTGAAGAGAATAAACAACTAGCCCTTCACTATTCTGCTTTTTATGCTCATACTTTTAAATGCTTTAGATAATCCACTAGATAAACTTTCAGCAAAAGTTTAATTAAACTTTTGCTGAAAGTTTGTATTAACTTAAAAAAGTTAATACAAAAATTGTATTAAAAGTGCACTATGAGCCCAGGGAAAAAGTTCCCTAAAATTAAAAAAAAACGAATGGCTAAAATAAAGTTTGGAGATATTTTTAGAATGCTAGAAGTAAAAAGTCCTAGGCCGAGTTACAGCTAGAACATTGAGAAACTTCTAAAAGGACAAAAAACCCCAAACCCAAACCCTCCCAAGAGAGAGCTCCTTTTCTTTGCAGTTCAGCAAAAATGATCTGCAGGAATGGATGTGGAAACCTTACTTAAACCTTTACATTACCTTCTCCAAAGGATCTGTCAGTGTTGACTGGTTGATTTGTCTTGATGCTTTGAGATTCTGGTGTCCTGCTGAAGTAGATTTAACACAGGAATTTATTTTCTTTGCAAATGCCTATGGCATTCTGTTAAGAAACCTAAGCAGCCTTCCCTGTGACATTACCGGAGAAACACTGGAGAACTGATGTAAAAGATTCTATGGTAATTTTGAGCAGCGAACCTGTGAATGGCTTTGACAGGAATGAGATAAGCACTAATGACTTAACCTGCTTATGATTTTGATATTGATTCAATATACTTCGTCTGAGGTGCTGCAATGAGAATGACACCTAGTGCATAAAACTATTATAATTACTATGCTGTATGTAATAAATACACTCTTCTTATGATAGTCAGTGACAGAAATCAGTAGAAGGAGAAAAACATTTTAGAAAAAAATATTTTTTGACTTTTCAAACAATTCCTTTCATACATTTTTCTATGAAACTAGGGAAATGCTTTATCCCTTCATTTCTACATGAAGTACTAGATGCAGCTGTGATTTCTATACACTGTTAGCAAAAGTTAATTACCGCACTGCTGTACAGTCTTGACTCAATGTTGACATGAATACATGGAGAACACAAGCTTTGATTCTCACATGTACAGTCACTTTACACTTATTTTTGCAGAAATATGCAAAGAATTGCATAAATAAAGCAAGAAATCTACATTACAGCAAACAGTTTATAAGGCAAAATGAAACAAAAAAAAGCCCAAAACAGAGAGAGCTTGAATCCAGCATTCTGAACTCCTAAAAGCAGACAGACAAATATATACATGTACGTATCTCTGTCTGTGTCGATCTTCAAGAAAAACACATAAAACTGTACAAGTACAGACATTCTGAAAATCAACAGATGCTAGGAAGTCCTTAGGTTGTTTGAACTGTAAAATTTGTCTCAAAAATGAACATCTGGAACAGTTAAATCTTAAAGCCAGAGTTGATCTTCTAGCACTGGAGTCTTCAGAGATTATAAGGAAGGACTGACTGTACAAACATCTGCTCTTGTCCGATAGTGAATTTATTTTCTTTGCAAAAGCCAGGCAACACGGCATGTCAACCAAGCCATAATGTTAATGTTTACAGTTGCTGGGATGCTATACTTACTTTAGCCCAGCATCACAAGTTCATCGGTATTAGAAAATACCCAGGACTTTATGATAACACATGAAAGATATATAAGGAATTTGTTTTATATTAGACATTTTGACACTCCTGAAGTGTGTCTCCCTAAAATCTAGAGATTGTCTCAGTCTTCTACTTTTTTATGACTTGTTTGTTTGGTTTTTTACCTTCTACTGATGTAAGAAAATGTAAAATCTGTAGTAGCACAAGCACTGAAATAATGACAACAGTGTTCTTGCTAGTGAAAAGAGTATTAAAAAAAAAAGTAATTTGCTTTTGCAGTACCTTAAAACTTCAATTCCTGATAGTATTTCTTAGTAAAACCACAGAATACTGCCCCCTCCACCCCCCCAAATGTGCACTTTACAACCATTTGATCTATCTGATGATGGTTCTTTCTCTAAAACATGCATGTTCCCTGCAGTGACTGCGTAGGTTCTTTACCTCCTTAATTTTCACTTGGCAAGTAGCCCAAGACTCAGCTTTAAATTTCCCACTTGGTAGCACTAGTATGGCACCTGAAGAGTAATTAGTTGTAAGAAAGGGAATTTGAATTGGTTGCTGAGAAGGAAAAAAATGTGCATGCCTAATAAAGATTTTTCCTTCAGTACCTGCAACACCTTTTATTTATTTTTGCTTAGAATGCACCACCTTTTAAATAGACCAGTGACCATTTTAAAATTGTTGCAACTTCCCAGAAAACCCGAGTGAAAGAAAACTGGTCTGTTTTAAAGTTCATGCTATTTCACTTTTAGTCAGAGTACATTTACAGCAGCACTTGTCTTTACACAAATTTTTCCTTTTTTTTTTTTTTTTTAACTGTTTTCTGATAATGGTCTTTTCTATTTTGTTTCTCACACTGCTCTCCTATAGACACCTGAGGTGTAGTCTTCCAGGAAGGCAAATCATGAAGGTGTCTGAGCAAGCAGAATATTTTAGCTAAATTAGACATATAACTCTCTGCAAAGTTTACACTGTCCATGAAACTTTGCATTATGATACTGTTTGTGAGATAGTCAGATCTCCACTGGTTCCAATGACCTTGGAAACTCTTTTTTTGAACAATTCATTGCATACATATAGTTATGCAAAATGAGTAACAGAAATGAGGTTTTTCCCTCCTCTAGAAATTAGCAGTTCCCCAGCACTAAGAAAGTGAAAAGTGCTGCTCCTGATACTGCTTCTGCCTTCTGTGCAAAGACAGAAATGCAGAGAAGTTTGAGGGGGAGGGGATTTGATTTCTTTTTTAATGTCTGCCTCCTTCCAGCAAGTCCATCTGTTGTAGCACTATAATTCTGGAAGCAGGATGTGTGTGTGACCAACAGGAGACAATTACTGCAAAAGTGTTTGTTGATTCAGCTCTATAAAGGGCAGGCCAATCACTACAGTATGAATAGAAAAGAATTCCAGCTGAGGCGCTGCATATAGATTACACAAAATACATATATATAAATGAGAATGGGGAAAACCAGAATGGAGTAATACTATGGGAAAGGATTAAGTAGGAATGAAGACTGAAACAGAAAAGAAAGCTGGCATCTTCAGGGCTGTTATCCAAATAGGCTAGTAGTCTCTTTTTATAAATCTTGTTCTCTAGCTTTCCACCTTGACAAGGAGATGGAATTAAATAGCTGTGGAATTGTCTGAATCCCCTTTGGAAGGTAACTTCAGTTGCCTTGAGCACACCACTTGGGATGTATAGAGACAGTTGTTTTCTCTGAGAGTGCCTGCTATTCCCAGAGGAATGAGTGCTAGTTCATGTGGACTGATCGGATTCCCAAGAAAGTTCTCTGACCACAGGCTAAACTCTCCTGGTCATATGAATATAAGTAAAATGTAAGCATGAAGACTGTTTCTATTTCAGCAGGGGTTAATGAACTCAAGTATACAACAGTAAAACAGGCCTTATTATAATTTTTATGCATCTGATTCAGAATATTATATGAAGTATGCCAATACTGAACATTTCATAATTTTGATCATAACAAATTAACAAAAATCAATGTTATCAAAGTTTCACAGAATTAAGATGAACATCGTGAAATACCATAAAAAAGTACTTTACCTCTATAGTCAGTTTACTATTTTGATCAGCCAAATGTAGCTGAGTCATTAGTTTTTCGTTGCTTTCTTTAAATCCCTTCACAGAAGACACTGCTGTCTTCTTTTCATTCTGTAAAACAGCTATCTGCTGCTGCAGTGCCTTAATTCTTTCCTGCAGTCGAGTAATAGAGTATCCTGGTTTCTGGACAATGACATTCTCCTTTTTTGTTCTGTTGACTAAATATAAAATAGCATGTTAGGAAACTGACAATTCATCATAAATAAAATGATTCCCGATTTTTCTTTGGCCCTTAAAAACACTGTTCTAGCCTCTAAAATACTGCTCAGTAAGCAAACTGGCAAATTAATTCAGCTAATCTGTAAGTGCTCTATGTTGTTCTTTCTCTGGAATGCCAATACTGCAAACACAAGTTAAATGTGGCTCAAATTTTTGATGTGTATTACTGGAAATAAAGATTTTAGTGTCTGGTTAACAAGGTTTTTTAAGGTTCAAGCCAAAATACAGCTAATCTTGCTTCATTGGCTATGTTGATTACAAGGTGCAAAGAACAATAAAAGCCTTATTTTATTCAGTATATTGAGTAGGTGGGACCTAATAAAAAGAGGGCATATTTTAACTGTGCAAAAATATACTTTTAGACAGTCACCTTTCCTAAGGCTATTTCACATTAAAATGAGGTAAATCTTTAAAGATATACTCACACAACTTTAAACAAGCAAATCCTGTAAAAGCAAGTGAGTCAGTTTGTGTAATACAAAATAAGTTTTGGAATGTCAGGCATAAATACTTTGTTAATCTCATTTATGAAATAATAAAAAATAAACAGTATTCCTACCTTTACTTAGAATTGATGGGTAAGATGTTATGAGATAGCAGATCTTCTTCCCCTTGGAACGTATCATTTTTAGGTCTTTATTCTGTGAATGCCCCTAAATATAAAACAGAAACAGAAACTTACTAAATGTAGAAGAAATAATGAACAATTTTTTTTAGGTAAATCATAAAACTTTCCAAAGAATCACAGAGAAAAATGAAGTGTCCGTTAACGCTTACACTAATTTTTTTAGATGATGTATTACTCATATGGGAAAAAAGATGGTGTGTATTAACTGAAAGCTGATAATATCCTGTTTTCCAAGATATTTAAGTGAAAATAAAAATAATATTGATCTTATTAATTCAGAAGGAGGATTCGATTAGGAACTGAGATGTAACTGGAAAATGCATGAATATTTATGAATAAGCAAACACAATCCCTGTGTTTGTACAGAGTTTAACAAAAGTCAGCTGCGTGGCTTTTAACTATCTATTTGCAAAATCAGCTACTTCCAGAATCTATCAAATGAACATTCAAGAAGAATGATGCTTGCAATATGTAAAATTAAAGTGTCCTGAGCAAGCCTTACTCCAAAACCAAAGTACTATTTACCTGGCTCTTAAATGCTCAGTGTTCTTTGAAACAATTCTGTTCTGTTATTCTAGAATATTTATCCAGTTTTATAAGTCATCACTTTGTAGTTTCTATGTGATATCACACAACATATTTCTGAAAATATTCATAACTAAAATAGCTGTTCATCAAGTTTAAAAGAGCAAACAGCAACTATTTATTATTAACTATTAACTGCACTGAACACATCACTGACATTGTAGGATAGCTTAGCCATGAATTCCAGATCTGTAAAATTACCACACAATTTGAACGGTAGGGAAATAGGATATACTGGGCGGGGGCAGGATGGGGGAGAATCTACCTGCCAAATTTCAGAGCAAAACTAAAGTGAAGGAAAACAAATGAAGGCTTGTGTATGCCTGTTTACTTCAAGTAGCCTCTTAATTATTTTATTCCAGGTCTCAAAGACAACAATGAATACCAGTACTAAGCCCCTATCACTATGACAAGAAGATCCTATGAATGCTGTAGACATGTAATTAGGTGACTGATACTAGTGTGAAAGGGTGATTATACATTACAGAGAACTGAGTTTTCAACAGATGATGAGCAAATGATCCATGCCTGCCGTGAGAAGATGGAGATCTCTAAGTCACAGTTCTGATAAATGTTTGAGTTGTAAGCAACTGCCAATAACTCTCCTAGCACTGAACAGGATGTTATACATTTATACCAAATGGGGCAAAAACTGAGATCTCAACTCCAACCCCAGATGTAGCTCAGTACTCCGGAGACTTCTTTAGCTTCTCTGTGTATAATTCCATGACCCAGCTACAGTATCCCTAAATCCTCAGGAAGGATTAAAATTTATGTTAAAAATGGTGTTCCCAATCTCTGCTACTAAACCTTTTTGCAATGCTATCTTCTGTACTCACAAACAATTTTTTTTCAGGTGCTTTTCCTGCAACAGGGGACTTCTGCTGAAGTGTATTTAGCTGATCAGGGTTTTTGGGAAGCTTCCTGCATACATTCCAATTCCACCAGTCCGTTAATACAAGTATCAGAATATTTCTGTTTGTCTTTTCCAGTAGGAACAGACAGTAAATTCAATACAGGCAAATGGGAGAGGTACTGGCTGTGACTACATTGCCAAGCCAAAGAGACCACAGCCTCTAGGATTCCCTGCCTTGCATACCCTCACTTTGGAGCAGCAGGATATATCATATGAGCTAAGGCATATATCATATGCCTTAGCTCATACTGTGTATTCCATACTAACAGATGGTTGTGTAAGAATTTTCCTTTTTTTTCCAACTTCTCTGTCATAAACATAGATCTTTTGATGGAAACACACAATCAAGGATATATAACAACACCAGAGAGTTTCTATTTGCTCTAAGATTTTGGAGACTAAGAAAACATAATGTTTTCAAAATTTTTATTCTATCACTATTTCAAACTAGTTTTCTAGCAACAGCAGGTTGTTCAGTGTTTCTGAACAATACCTGCTTTTCAAAATTCAGTGAAGTGACTTATCTGGGCAAACACAGGAAAAAGTACTAGACACTGTTCAAAAGTTAAAAAATGAGTCATCTGTTACAGTTTGCATGGAGTCTCTAAAGGCCTGGGAAATGACCAGCTGTCCCTCTTTTGTGAGAAAACAGCATATAGATATTAGGAATAAGCCAAGGGTTTCACATGCTGAATAGTGAATGTAAATGGGCTAAAAAACTAAAAACACACGCTCTAGACCAAAGCTCCTGGACAGAGACAGAGGCATCTTTCTGAGACAGGCAACTCTTTCTACACACAGCAAATAAACTGAGAAAAGCTCATTCTTAATTAGTCATATCATTTGGCTAGAGGGAAGGAGGGGATGTTGCCATACACAAACAGGTAACCTATCCCACAGCAAGGTTACCTTGCTGTGGGATAGGTTACCCTTTTGTGTATGGCTTTTCTGATTTAGAGAGTTCACTAGGATGTCTACAGCATTCTTTGGATTGTGAGATGAAAGGAGATTAAAGCAGATTTACATTTTCTAATCAGTTTTTGCACTCCTGAAACCCCTTCCAAATACTTTTGCAGACTATATTCAGAAAATACTCTAAATGATAATGAAACTACCCACTGAATATCTGGAAGCAAATTTTCTTTCCAGTTTACAACAAAAGTCAAATTAATTAAGAGGGCAATAGCGGTGATACTACTATTAACCATCAAAACTCTACACAGGAGAACAAAAGTTAAGTTCTATTACATACCTTTTTATTATACGGCTGGGTTTTGCCTTCTAAATGAAAAACGTTGCAGGGATTTTGACTATGTGGTATTTGCTTTTTTCCTTGTTGTTGTGTACTTCTGTCTGGCAGTGGATCTATGTTTTGCACTGTCTTCATGATCACTGTATCTGAACTTTCAGAAGTTGGTATTTCAGAGTCACTAAAACAGCACATTTGTAGAAACAAAGGAGAACAAAAGCTAAACATTAAAGTTCCAAGCAGCCAATGCTTGAGCACATAGAAATGTTATCATGTGTTATCATGCAAGAAAGAAGAGAAAGTAATGCAAAATCCAAACAGTACTAAGTTGACTTAACTCATCTAAAAATATATCATAAAGAAGAAATATCAGAAATTGTCTTATCAAGTTCTACTCTGACAAAAGGAATGGAGGTCCGAGACTGTAATTGCTTTTTAAAGAACAGGTTTTGTTACAGCCCACAAAAGTGACACATGTGAAAAATGACTCTATAATACTTCTAGTCTGTGAATGGCTCACAAAGATAAACAAACTACACTTCTACTTCCCTTCATTTTACATTTGATAACAAAACAAACAAATGCACAACACTTCACTCAACACTTTGTTCCAACTGAACTGTATTTGTAATGTTGACAGACACAAACTCAGAAATCACACTTCAGTGAAACATCTGCCTAGCACCCCTCTGAGTACTTCTGATTCCTGTAAACTTGTTAGTCCCTTTGCTGAAATTGCCTGCCATGCAGAGAAACTGGACCAAAATTTTCATTCTGCTACAAATATTTCCTTGAACTTGCACTCAGTGTGCTCCTACTCTCCAGTGTTTTACTGTCTTGACCCAGATTATAATTTGTTTTCTGATATTCAGTGAACTCTATCTTAAAATGTGACATATAAAGCGTGTTATCTTGAATATATAATTTTCTATATCATCAGTGGCTTTTCATCACTATTTGTGACAAAACACAGATTTGTGAAGGAATCCCTTAACAGAATGTAATTTTGATTTCTTACTATTTAGATAAACACATTTAAAAAGGCACAACTGAGTTCAAATAAGGTTTACACTGTGTATATTGGGTTTGTGGGACAAGGGTTTGGTAGTTGTGGGGCAGCAGGGCTGCCTTCTGTGAGAAGCTGCCAAAAGCTTCCCCCATGTCTGGCCAATGCCAGATGGCTCCAAGATGCGCTCACAGCTGGCCAAGCCTAAGCCAATCAGTGTCATTGTTCAGCAGGA
>VXBZ01008889.1:0-18632 GCA_013399135.1 Heliornis fulica | reverse complement strand
TAACATTAATGATCTGGATGAGAAGATCGAGTACACCTTCAGTTAGTATGCAGAGGACACCTAGTTGAGCAGGAGAGTTGATCTGCTTGAGGGTAGGAAGGTTCTACGGAGAGATCTGGTCAGGCTGTATCGATGGACTGAAGGCAACAAATCATGAGGTTAAGTTCTGGGTCCCGCACTTGTGTCACAACAACCTCAGGCAATGCTACAGGTTTGGGGAAGAATGGTTGGAAAGATGCCTGATGGAAAAGGACCTGGGGGTGTTGGTCAACTTTATGATCTAAAGGTTTTTTCCAACCAAAACAATTATATGATTCTATTATCTTCATGCTGATTTTAAATCCTTTGTATACCTCAAAAAGGTTTTTACCTCAAACTGTGAATTTTATAAGCAGAGTGAGGAAGTACTTACCACACTGGGGTCTGCTACACTAATTAAAGCATCATACAAAGCTTCTAACTTTTCCCATGTTCTGCCACACAACACAAGCCTTGCTCCTCCTGCATGAAACACCCGAGAACATTCTAGGAGAGATAATATGTTCAGAAGAAATAAAGAAAATAGTAGCAATTTGATTTTTTTTCATTTTTCTTGAAATAGGATGCTGTTTTTTCTAATGATGTTTAAGCTACGCTTTAAAATTTATTATTTTTTAAAGAATCAATATATATGAGAAAATGGAAAACACTAAATGACAATAATTCATATAAGAAAAACAAATTAAAATCTAATGTAATGGTATAATGTATAATTAATGTTACAGTACAATGGTACTATGGTATATAGTAATGGTATATAGTAATGGTATTTAATAAAAATTTAATTAAAATAGAACAATATGCCAGTTAATGGAAGATGACCTTTAGTTACAAAAAATATTGTCCTTTCTTCTTTTAACCTATAGAGACATTATCTATAAGGAAAAATATTTACAAAAATACACACTGAACATTATTATGATATAGGCTGCATCTTTTGTAAATCTTCATGTACGCTGTAGTATAAAGAAAACAACCAACCCCAGTAAATAGTAAAACTGGCTTGGTATGCTAACTTCCTCAAACTCTCAGTAAAGTCATCTGCCACTTTGGGAAAGAGCAATACAGAGAAAGTTATCACCCACTGACCTACAAATGGAGCACCAGAGTGGGAGGCCTTTCTTCTTCAGACCCTTCCCTCCATATGTAATTGCCCTGGTTCTGGCTGGGTTGGAGTTAACTGTTCCAAAGAGCCAGCACAGGTGAGCCAAGCAGGCCAAGGCTGTTTTCCACACATGGCATCATGACCCCATAAAAAGAGATGGTCGGGGAGGGGTGTGTCTGTGTGGCTACGAGATAGTTTGAGTGCGGTCAGTTGGTCGGATGGTCAGTTGGTCCTTGCATCAGTAAAGTGTTGTGTGTTATCACTGTATGTCAATTATGTAACTGTTTTTTATCCCCTCTTGCTGTGCTGTGTCAGTAATTGTCATCCCAAATTTTCTTGGCTTTGTCTGTTTCTCCTCCCATGGGAGGGGTGATTGAGCAGGTGATTTGTCTCTGGGTTTGTCCCAGGGGCTCTGCTGTTGCAGAGGGGCTGAACCAGGACAGTAATTCAATCCAAGATCTTTATCTCCTGAATACTAGAGTTTCCCTGCACTCAGCAGAGGCATCAGGGGTCATCTTGAGCTACCCTTGTTCCCCTACATTCCCTGAAGTCTTCAGAAGGCCACTGAGAAGTTTCTGGGCTGGTACTGCTTTCTCTCTGTATATTCAGGGATATTCTGAGCTAGGGGATCACTCTAGTTTGATCTAGGTCTGGGGAGGGTTTTTTTCTCTTTTTCATATACAGGTGAACGTTGATTGTGTTTTTTGAAAGTGCGGACCCATAACAAGATGAACTGGAAGTTGGTGTTCCACGTCATCCCACTTCAGACTAGAATTTATTAGTTTAGGACTTCATGGGGCTATGTGATCAACTGAATCCAGATTATGAAATACCATCTGGAGCATCTTGACAACATGTTCCTAGTCTATTTTCTTCTCTAGGTGGTGTTGAGGGAGAATATACACCTCTCTGTCACTTTGACCAAAAAAGGTGTTTAAAAACATGGGACATACATATTTCATAGGCATCTTGGGTTAATTCATAGTAAGTTTAACAATCCTCTCTTTGTAAAAAGCTTCTACAGGGTGCATGTTCTAACTCAGTGAAATGAAAACTGTAGTGCTCAGTCCAGGAATCACAGAACGTTAGGGAAGGGACTTCACAAGATCACCTAGTACAACTCCCCTGACAGAGCAGGATCTCCTAGAGTAGGTTACACAGGAATGGATCCAGGTGGGTTTTGAATGTCTCCCAAGAAGGGGACTTCACAATCTCTCTGGGAAGTCTGACCCAGGAGACTCCACAACCTCACTGGGAGGTCTGTCCCACTGCTCTGCCACCCTCACAGTGAAAAAGTTTTCCTTATATTTCCATGGAACTTGCTATGCTTCAGCTTGCACCCATTACCCAGTGTCCTATATTGGACATCACTAGCTCCATTCTCCTAACATTTTTTACATATTCATAGACATTAATGAGGTCACTTCTCAGACTTCTCCAAGATAAAGACACCCAGCTCCCTCAGTCTGTCCTCATAAGGAAGATGNACACCCAGCTCCCTCAGTCTGTCCTCATAAGGAAGATGCTCCCTTAATGATCTTTGTGGCCCTGTGCTGGACTCTTTAAAGTAGTTCCCTGTTCTTCTTGAACTTAGGGGTCCAGAACTGATCACAATATTCCAGATGCCATCTCACCAGTGCAGAATAGAGTGTGAGGAGAACCTCTCTTGACCTACTAACACCTTCCACCCCCCCTTCTAACACAGCCCAGGATACCATTGTCCTTCTTGGCCACAAGGGAACATTGCCAGCTCATGGTCATCCTGCTGTACACCAGGACCCCTCAGGTCCCTTTCCCTATGTTTCTAACTGGTCTGTCCCCAACCTATACTGGTACTTTGGGTTGTTCTTCCTCAGATGCAAGACTGTACACTTAGCCCTTGTTGTATTTCATTAAATTTCTTCCTGTCCAACTCTCCAGGCTATCTAGGTGTTGCTGAATTGCAGCACTTCTTTCTGGTGTGTCAGCCACTCCTCCCAGCTTTGTGTTGTCAGCAAACTTGCTGATGGTGCACTCTGTTCCCTTATCCAGGTTGTTGATGAATATATTGAGTAGTACTGATCCCAGTACTGACCCCTGAGGGACTCTACCAGATACAGGCCTCCAACTAGATTCTGTCCCATTAACTACCACTCTCTGACTTCTTTGCTTCAACCAGTTCACAATCCACCTCAGTAGCTGATCATCCAGACCACACTTCCTCAGTTTAACCATGAGGATGCTGTGGGAAATGGTGTCAGATCCTTACTGAAATCTAGGTAGACCACACCCACACACCACATCATCTATCCACCTGGTTATGTCACCATAAAAGCCATCAAATTGGTCAAATATGACTTCCCTATAGTAAAATAATTTTGACTATTTCTAATGAAGCTCTTATTATCCTTGATATGCCTATAGATAGGACCTTGAAAACTGTCAAGGTTGGACTCTTGATGAGAAAGAGTTCACAATTACGTGGGTTTTCTTTCTTGGAATAGATAATGTTTGACAGATAGGTCAAGAGATACGGCTGATGTTATGCCCACTGTGTCCCAAACCAGAGACCTGGTTTGGGTGTACCAGACAACTGTTTGGCAGTGGATTATGCCTGCTGGTAGGATTGGAAATCAAGAATTATTTCTCCTCTCATGTATTTTTTTTTTTCTGATTAGGCCCTGAATACATTTTGCAGCCTTGGAGTTGTCATATTTGTTCCCTAAATCAATTCTGCATGACAGTTACATATTCAGCATGAGAATATGTAAGGCAACAATACAGTCTGTTTGATTGGTCTTAGGTCCTATGACCTTTGTTTAATGAGCAACAGTTCAACCCAAGTGCTATAACTTTCTGTCCTGAGAAAGCATTTTCTTCAGATTTCAGTGCCCAAAGACAAATCTAGATATGATAATGTGCCCATCTTAAATTTGTTAAATTGTCCATGATAGACCCTTTATATCTGTATGAAAACACTTCTGGACCATTCTTTTAATTTTGTAAACATGTGCAGCTGGAGACTTTTATTTATGTAATATTTTTTGTTGTTTATAAAAGTACTTTTATGAATGTATTTTTTCTAACATGCAAATAATTTGGATTTAAAGTCCAAAAGATTATTTGCCAGTACTAGCACAACTACATGAGGACTTTTGCTATAATTATAACAGTTGGGGCAACCTTGTGAATAAAATGTGACTACTGTGTGAACAGCAGTAAAAGGGAAAAAAGGAAACCACTTTAAATCCTTTAAATCTGTCCAGGGATTTTCTCAATTATGTCACTGAGAAGAAACAAGAATCAGGTTCAAATAACAACCATAAACCATTGCAAATATTTTCAATCATCATCGTTTTTGTTTCTCTTTTTCGGCGTTAATGATTGTTGTCTTTAGTCCAGAATGTCTACCCTGTGGGAAAAGGAATGTGGCTGTTTCCTCAAATATGCCGCAGTTGCAGCTGGAAGAGTGGCCATTGCATGTTCATGAGTGGACTGCAAATTCTCTGTCATTTGGAATCATTAAATCCCGTAAATAACTTATTGGTATCACCCTATGAGATACTGGCAGTAGATTAGGATAACAAATTAAAAATGATTTGCATTACTTCCCTTTTTTTGTCTATGTGAAAGAGGGTTCGGGGCGTGAGGGATTGCCTTTGGAGCTTCAAGAGATCGGTAGCAGCTAGTCACAAGCACACTCAAAAAATAAATAATTTTGTGAATAAGGAAATTGAACTTAGGAAAATCTTTCCCAGGGGTGATACAGTGCTGGAGTAAGATACCCAGAGAAATGTTCAATAAATGTTCTTCATCCTTAGAAATTTCCAAGACTGGGTTTGAAGCCCCCTCAAACCAGGTCTAGCATTGATGATATTTCTGTTCTGAGCAGGATTGTTGTCTAGAAACCTTCAGGCATCCTATGATGCTATGAGACAATCTGAATTGGTCTAAATCATGCCACTCCAAACAAAAATTCTGAAATATAGCAAATTAGAGAAAGCACATGCTACTGCGATGTTCAACTGAAACAAAAGTGTGTCAGGGAAAGACCCAGAGGGATACAGAGGTCAGATTTATTGCATAGCTTTTTCTAACAATAAAAGTACTACTTTCCAGTGTAGCCTGTATTTCTGTTGCAGGTCTCTGCTCACTATATAATAATTCTGCTAGAGCATTCCCTTTCCCAGTCTATTTTCTTTTTGGGAATCCAAGGTTTCCAGCATACAGCAAGTCTTCATTGAAAATGCTAAAATGTTGCTTCAAGCTACATTTGCCTTATCAAGCATTTGCATCTTTTGCACCACAAGTGATGCCTAGAGCAAGGTTGTACATAAGCAAGAGATGACCCAGTACCTTTAGTCTGGCAGCACCGTGTGGGCAGTAAATATTAGCTAAGAAGTATATGATAACTGGATGCTGACCTAGGCCAATAACATTATATAAACAGATAATGTTTTAATGTTAATAATGTTAACAGATAATAATTTAATGAAGTTTAATAAGGACAAGCGTAGGGTATTGCATCTGGGGAGAAACAACCCCAGGTACCAGTTTAGGGTGGGAACTGACCTGTTAGAGAGCAGTGCAGGTGAGAGGGACCTGGTAAATAGCAGGATGACCATGAGCCAGAAATGTGCCCTTGTGGCCAAGGAGGCCAGTGGCATCCTGGGGTGTATTAGAAGTGGAGTGGCTAGAAGGTCAAGAGAGGTCCTTCTCCCCCTCTACTCTGCCCTGGTGAGACCCCACCTGGAGTATTGTGTCTAGTTCTGGGCCCCTTAGTTCCAGAAGGACATAGAACTCCTTGAGAGAGTCTAACACAGGGCAACCAAGATGATGAATGGAGTGGAACATCTTCCTTCTGAGGACACGCTGAGGGAGCTGGGTCTTTTCAGCTTGGAGAAGAGGAGACTGAGGGGTGACGTCATTAACGTTTATAAATGTGTAAAGGGTGAGTGTCAGGAGGATGAATCCAGGCTCTTCTCAGGAATGGCCAGTGATAGGACAAGGGGAAATGGTTCCAAACTGGAACATAGAAAGGTCCACCTTAATATAAGAAGGAACTTCTTCAATGTGAGGGTGACAGGTTACTGGAATAGGCTGCCCAGAGAGGTTGTGGAGTCTCCTTCTCTGGAGATATTCAAGACTAATCTGGAGTGATCCTAAGTGATCTACTTTAGATGATCCTGCTTGGGCAGGGGGTTGGACTGGATGATCTTTTGAGGTCTCTTCCAGTTCCTAATATTCTGTGATTCTGTGAAAATGTGATAAATCATCCCCTTTCCTGCTGTCCACTGAACCCATCATTAGACATAGCCAGGCAGCCCATTTTGAGGTACTGGAGGTTACCAAGGGAAGAGAAGCAGTATGTGTAACAGAGGGGGCAGATAATATGGACAGGGACTGAGGGATGAGCATTGTTGTTTACAGGAAGCAGGAAATGTTGAAGTCTTCCAGGACTAGAAGGAACATGTAAAGAGCAAGATAACACCTGTTCATACTGATTTGTTGCTACCCTGCAGTGATGGCCTATGTAATAAGATCTCACAGTAGCAACATACTAAAAAGCCAAAAATAGGACTTCTAATGTGCTTACAAAACCTGTCATTATATTGAGCTAATTAAAATGAAAAGCAGTTCCCAAATTTTACCAGTCACCAGTTCCTGTGACTAAGCCTAAAAATTCACATTTTAATTCATAGGACTTGTTAAAAAAGATATTTATCAACTTCTGTTTCTGTTAGTTATGAATACATACAAGGTAATGTATGCACATTTTATCACCTAGAGGGTGACTCTCTGGCTGATTCTGTTCTCTTACGCTGAGAACAAATGAGACAACTCACCCTTGCCCAGTCCAGAGATGGCATCTGTGATCACCACCACCTTGTTTTGCACAGCTGACTTGGACAATAGCCACCTGACTGACTGGTAAATATATGTTACTGCAGTGATCCCTAAAAGAAGCAATGGTAGAGCAAGTGCAGGAAGAACACCCATCTGCAGAAAACAAAAGACCATATGACAGTAACAGAGAGTAACAGGAACCAATTACAAAACCAGCAATCATGCATTTATTACATTTCAAATTATTCTTATCTAAATCCCAATGTTTACACATAGGGAATATTCAGTAATCATCACACCAAAAGTATGAAGCAATGGGAAGTTTGTTTTCTGATTTATGGTTTAATATAATTATTTAATAAACAGGGTAATATTGTCTGTTTGTCTGTTTTCCTCATCATACGTGGTCTAACCATGTAATGCTTTCTTCAAAATTAGTCTATGTTGGCAATAAGAATAATAGAATTTTAATACAACTCCCCCCCCCCCCAAAAAAAAAAAGAGGCTATAATATAACACAGAATTTTAAATTATTTTTCTATCATGCAAAAATATATAAAATCTTGTAATCCTAATTTTAGGTAAAACATGTAATAGAAATGGTTTTGTTCCTAAAAGACAAATAGAGAAAATAGAATCACTTACCGTGACTATTAAGACTCCAGGTACAGATGGAGCGTTCTTCAGTATTTTTTTGCAAATTTTTATATTATGGGTTTAATGAAAGTCCTTTAGAAATTTCACAGAACATTGTGCTTGTTGAGGCTGATTGACCTTCATGAGAATGGCTATTTATAGCCATGCAATAGAGATACTTTAAAAATAAATATAGCATCTACAGTGTGATTCGCATGCCTGACCTATCTAGACTTACAGGGACTTTCATATAAGAGCTGAAAGTACATTATTAATTCAACTATACAAAGAAACATCTGTCTTTCTGTCTTGCATTCAGTTGTGGTTGTTCATAGGATTATCTCAATTTCTTGCTATTTGTCTTCAATTAACTTTACACATTAAAACATTTGTATAAATTCCATCATATAAAACCAGATCTTCAAAAACAAGCAAAAGGCACCATAAAGAAGTTACCACTTGAAATAATTACTATTTAGCAATATGACTTATATATGTATGAGCCCGAAAAAGGCCTCTGAGCATAGACATCACATAGAGCTACAGTGGACAGTTCAGTTCTAGAACACAAAACAGACTGGCATACTGTACTTGCAGGTGCAAAGGCTGTTTACCACTCTTAGTGTAAAGACAAATGTGACTCTTTCCAGCAATTTAAGAAGCATATCAACTAACTTTTACATTTCCTGTATTATCTGTTAACCTCACCATTGAAGTTACATGTTGCCCTTTGGAATTCTAAGAAAAACAATCATTCACCATAAACCATTCTGGTTTTGCTGTTAAAAAAAAAATAAAAATGTATCACAGTCTGGAAATTGTACATTTTGACCACCTGTTTCAGTATTTCTGCCACTGATAGTCAGCTAAACTCTGTGTTCTATTTTTCACCTCCAAATGAGTGACAATTGTACAAATGATAGTCATTGATATTAGTGCTGTAACAAGGAATCAAGACCTTTGTTAGCTCTGCAGGTATGAGGACAGCCTTGGCTTTCACTAAGTGGGAAAGGATAGGAGGTTGTTCAAGAGGGCATAGAAGGGTATTTTTAGACATAGTTTGTAAATCTGACTTGCTATAGAAACTAATGACATTGGGAATCAAGATGCATATTTCTGCCTGTGAAAACTGAAGTTACCTACCAAAGAAACCATTATTTAAGATTTCTAAACTACAGCATTGTGTAATGTGTCAATGTCTGAAACAATGTGTGCACTTGTAGCTGAAAAGACTGCATTGTCAATGTCAATTATTAATAAATATCTGTTTTCCACTGAAAAATGTCCATGGTGTTTTGAAATTTCTATGAGTTTCCAAGGGAGAATGTAAAAACATTAAGTCAAGTGAGCTGAGAAGCCATGCAAGCCACGTTCAAAAACAGAGATGAAATTTTCCTTCACCCTGAAAGCCCCATCTTTGCTTAATTTCAAAGCACTAGCTTTAAAAAAACAGATATGCATTTTCCTATCAGTAAGCTGGTTTGTTTCTTTTATGGAAAAGTGTGATGTTCTTTTAATTTCTACAGGGTTCTGGAACCATTTTTCTGTGAAGATGAAACATCAAAAAAACCCCAACAACCACACCTAACACTAAAGAGAAAGGATTTATATGAATGTCTTGGCTTTTGACTAGGATAAAATTAATTTCCACAAGAAGCTGGGAGAAAACACAGCCAGGACAGGTTACCCAAACTAGCCAAGGGGATATTTGATACTATATGACATCATGCTCAGCATATGTAGGAGGCTGGCTGAGGAGGAATGACAGCGCTGGATAGGCTGAGTGTAGTCATTGGGTCATTGATTGAGAAACTACATTGTGTATCACCCATTTTGTGTATTCTAAGTGTTGTTATTTTCTTCTTCCTTTGCTGTCTTAGTATAACTGCCCATATCTGTCCTGCTTTTTGCTATGAGAGAGTTAATTTTCACAAAGAGCCAGATACCTGGCCCCTGTTCCTGAATGACCTGTGAGATAGCAAAAAGATTTCATCTCACATCCAGGAAATCACACTGTTATCTGACTGCTCTCATGCTGGAAACTGATGTGTATCCATGTGTCCAGAAGGAACTGGCAGATGAGGTGGCCAAGCCACTCTCCATCATAATTGAGTGGTCCTGGTAGTCTAGTGAAGTTCTCACTGACTGGAAAGGGAAATATAACCCCCATTTTTAAAAAGGGGAAAAAGAAAGACCCAGGGAACTACACACTGTATAAAATAGACAGGGATCTCCTGGGGAGAGTCCAGTGGAGGGCCACAAAGATGATTCAGGGACCATAGCACCTTTCCTATAAGGAAAGGCTGAGTGAGCTTGGGGTGTTAAGCCTTGAGAAGACTGAGAGGGGATCTGATCAATGTTTATAACTATCTGAAGTGTGAGAGACAAAGAGAGACGGCCAACCTCTTTTCAGTGGTCTGTGGGGACAGGAGCAATGGTTACAAAATGGACCACAGGAGATTCCACACTGATGTGAGGAAGAACTTCTTCACTGTAAGGGTGATGGAACACTGGAACAGGCTGACCAGAGGGGTTGTGGAGTCTCCTCTGGTGATATCCTAGACTCCTTTGGACACCTACCTGTGCGACCTGCTCTAGGGAACCTGCTTTGGCAGGGAGTTGGATTTGATGATCTCTGGAGGTCCCTTCCTACCCCTAAAATTCTGTGTGATTCTGTGTTACTCTATGATGACTGAATTAGTAGCTTGGAGTTGGAGTGTATGGAGATCAAGAAGCTGGGATGCTTGCCTAGGGAAGGGGCATTGACAAGGTGATTGGGAAAAAATCCCAAACCCTCAGCCTCTAGAGGCAACTTCTTTCAAGCATAGAATCATAGAATCATAGAATCATAGAATGATTAGAGTTGGAAGTGCCTCCAAGAGGTCATCTAGTCCAAACCCCCCTGCAAGAAGCAGGGACACCCCCAACTAGATCAGGTTGCTCAGGGCCTCAGCCAACCTGGCCTTGAACATCTCCGGGGATGGGGCATCCACCACCTCCCTGGGCAACCTGTTACAGTGCTCCACCACTCTCACAGGAAACAACTTTTTTTCTAATATCCAATCTAAATCTACCTCCCTCTGTTTTGAAACCATCACCCCTTGTCCTGTCACAACAGGCCCTACTGAACAGTATGAGGGAAGGATATCCCTTCTGTAAAATTGATATGTCAGCCAGGCAAGTGGACCACCAAGTATCCAGTACCTTAGGGAATTAGCCATGTAGGTGATAGTTTATTATGACCCAGACAGTGTGTTGCATTAAGAGTTAAAATCACTTGAATTGATGCCCAATTCATAGTTATAAGCCTGGGCACATTCAGTGTACTGAACTATCACAATTATGGATGTATAAATAACAAGACACACCTTCAGTCTAGTCAAGTTCCATGAACTACCACAGCCATACATAAAGTTTGAAGCATTCTTTCGACTCAAGAGTAAGGATATAGAGAGTATACACCACAAGACACCCTGTTCTTTTATCTGTGTGACTGTTGAGAGTACATGAGGAACTGGGATGGAAAGCCTATCTTGACCCTAAAGCACAGATACATGAGCTACGAGGAAAAACACTCACACAAAGGTATTCTTCCAAGAATAATGTTACTCCATTTCCAGTTGGCTCTCACCCAGAATGCGTGAAAGGCCTACTCATATATATGACCCTCTTGAAGGGGCTTCTAAGTCAATTTTTACAAGAAGTGAACAGTGTATATGATGAGCAAGATTAGAGGGACTCTGCCTCCAGCAAAGTTTATTGGATTGTGTGGATCTGATGGTCTGGATCAACAGATGTGCAAGAGTGTAGCAGTCTAGTGGACCCCAGTGCACAGTGTACTCTATTGCAATCAAGCTGTGAAGAGGCAGAACCCATTTGTATTTCTAGAGTGACAGGGGAATCCCAACAGTTAACTACTAGAGGCTAAAATGAGTCTAACTGGGAACAAATGGGAATAAAACCCCATTGTCACTGACCCAGAGGTTCCATGCATCTTTCACACAGGCTATATCAGAGTCAGTATTTCAAGGACCAAAAGATTTCTGTTGGGTTTTTGGTATAGCTGCTTTAGAGATGAAAGAAATGGAAGATTAGTCTACTTTGTCCAGTTTCTAAGAGGACTTCTTTTTTGGGATTGCTTGGGGTCTAAGAAGAGGAGGTACAAATCACTACCACAATGGTGCACCACCGGCAATATCTTTCCAGCTGAGAGACCCCAACTCCCATCCATAAGCTGATTCATCAACTTCATCAACCGGAAAGCCGAAGAGTGATGAGCAGTATTCACTCACCATTTAACAGCCCTATACAGACAGGCTCAGGAGTGGAGATAAGGACAGGTAGAGATCATTCTGCAATCAGCATCACAGACAAAACAGACTTAACACAGAATAAAGGAAACTCTCCAATTTATTACACTACACACAGAGAGAAACCGAAGTTGGATAACGAGAAGTACAAATGGTTCTTAAAACACCACCCCCCACCTCTCCCTTCTTTGTAGACTTTATTCATCACTCCTCTTCCTTCTCCTCTCCAGGATGGCATGGGGATCAGTCAGAGAGAACAGGGACTTTGGTCAGTTCCTCATGAGTTGTTTTCCTTCTTAATGAGTGGGGTGGAGGTGGGAGTATTCCTTACACTCTTCCTCTGCACCAGTGTGGGGTCCTACCCACAGGAGACTGTCCTCCATGACCTTCTCTAATGTGAGTCCTTTCCCACATGCTTAATCTCTTCACCAACTACCTCAGCATGTGTCACATCTATGGCTGCAGCCATAGATGTGACACATCTGAGGTAGTTGGTGAAGAGATACTACCTGAGAGACCTGAGAGACTGANTCTCAGTCTCTCAGGTCTAGGCCGCTCTGTGGGAGACCAGACTCCCACAGACTCTGTGGGAGTCTGGTCTCCCACAGAGTCACAAGCCCCCCAGAAAATGTGCTTCTCTCTGGGTCTCTCACTCGCTCTTTCTCTCCTTGTCTCTCTCTTTCTCCATGGGCCATATGTGCTGCCAGGGTCTTGCTCCAACATGCGTCACAGCATCTTCCACATGTTTCAATGCACTCCAGCATGATGCCTCTCCATGTACTGTAAGTGGGTTCTCTGTTCCCCGGCATCTTCCATGGGCTGGGGGACACACACATTCTACCATGGTCTTCTGCACAATCTGAAGGGGAATCTTTCTTTCCAGCACCTGGAGTGCCTCCCCTCCCACTCTTCTTCACTGTCCATATGTGCAGTTTCTTACATCTTCTCACTCCCTTCTCTGGTAGCATAAAGTTTCAGCTTGCAGGTGTTTTTCTTTTAAATGTGATCAGAGACTCAAGGTTGACTTTGGAATCGGGGATACAGAGGATTAGAGGTGTGCTATATTCCAGCTGAAAAAAATTATTGATGATATGTGAAGGGGTTAAAATCTGGAGTTTTGGAACTGAGGATATTCATTGATGGGTCTTGTTGCATTATGAGGGAAAAATAAAGGGGAAGACTGCTGTATGAAGTCCTACATGATGAGTCACAGAAGCTGCTGAAAGAGAAGCTGAATCCAGCTAATTTTCAGAGGTGAAGACATCAATGAATGAGAAAACGGCCCAGTGCTCTACCTCTATACAGATGCAAAAATGGTGGTAAATGTTCTGTGAGGGCTGTTGTAGCAGTGAAAGTAAAACAACTGGCAGTGCAGAGGCAGACTCATCTGGGCTGTCCTGTCGTGGCAAAATAGATCAGGCTGCTAAGACTGAAGTAGCTCAGTTAGATCTAGATTTGCAGAATAGGGGTGAATGTTTAGTAGCTCACTGGGCCCATGACATCTCAGGTCATCAAGAAAGAGATGCCCCATACAGATGGTCTCATGCTCAAGTAGTGGATGTGACCATGGATGCTATCTCACAAGTAATCCATTAATGTCAAAAGTGCTGCAAGTAAGCCAAGTGGATAAGTCTCTCTGGTATTGAGGGAAGTGTTTAAAATATAGAATCACAGAATCATAGAATTTTTAAGGCTGGAAATTACTCCTAAGATCATCCAATCCAACCATTAACCTACCGCCACCAAGTCTACCCTTAGACCATGTCCTAAAGCACCGTATCTCCCCATCTGTTAAACACCTCAAGAGATGGGGACTCAACCACCTCCCTGGGTAGACTGTTCCAATGATTGATGACTCTCTCAGGACAGAAGTTCTTCCTAAGATCCAACCTAAATTTTCCCTGGCACAACTTGAGGCCGTTACCTCGAGTTCTGTCACCTGTTACTGGGGAGAAGAGACCAACCCCCACCTCACTGCAACCTCCTTTCAGGTAGTTGTAGAGAGCAATAAGGTCTCCACTCAGTCTCCTCTTCTCCAAACTAAACACCCCCAGCTCCCTCAGCCTCCTCGTAGGGCCTGTTCTCTAGACCCTTCCCCAGCTCCCTCAGCCTCCTCGTAGGGCCTGTTCTCCAGACCCTTCACCATCCTCGTTGCCCTTCTCTGGACACGCTCCAGCACCTCAACGTCCTTCTTGAAGTGAGGGGCCCAAAACTGAACACAGTACTCGAGGTGAGGCCTCACCAGTGCAGAATACAGGGGGATTATCACCTCCCTGCTCCTGCTGGCCACACCGTTCCTGATCCAAGCCAGGATGCCATTGGCCCTCTTGGCCACCTGGGCACACTGCTGGCTCATGTTTAGGTGGCTGTCAACCAACACCCCCAGGTCCCTTTCCGCCAGGCTGCTCTCCAGCCACTCCTGCCCAAGCCTGTGACGTTGCCTGGGGTTGTTGTGACCAAAGTGCAGGACCCGGCATTTGGCCTTGTTGAACGTCATATTGTTGGCCCCAGCCCAACCATCCAGCCTGTCCAGATCCCTCTGCAGGGCCTTCCTATCCTCCAGCAGATCGACACTTCCACCCAATTTGGTGTCATCTGCAAACTTACTGAGGGTGCATTCAATCCCCTTGTCCAGATCATCTATGAAGATGTTGAACAGAACTGGTCCCAACACTGAGCCCTGGGGAACACAAGATGGAGAAGCCTTGCAGATTGTTTATGTCACACTCTCACAAACCTGCCAAGGCAAGATGTATGTGCTTACAATGTTGGAAGCAACCATCAGGTGAATGGAGACATATCACATGTCCACTGCCATTCCTCAGAACACTATCCTGGGCCTTGAAAAGCAAATCTTATGGTGATATAGCACCCCAGAAAGAAATGAGTCAGACAACAGGACTAATTTCCAAAACTCTCTCATAGACACCTGGGCCAAAGACCATGCCATTGAGTGGGTGTGTCATCATGCATCAGACTGTGAAAATCAAATAATGCAACAGACTGCTGAAGACTACACAGGGAACAATGGGATGAGAGCAAACATTGGGATAAGCATTTAATGAAGGCCACCTGGTTAGTTAACACTAAGAGTTCTACCAGTTGGGCTGGTTCTGCCTGATCAAAACTTACACATACTTCAGAAAGGGATACAGTCCCTGTAGTGTGCATGAAGAATCTGTGAAGTAAGACAGTCAGGGTTACCCCTACTTCAGGGAAAAGCAAACACATGTCTTTGCTCAGGGCCCTGGGTGCACTTGCTGAGTGATGCAGAAGGACAGGGAAGACTGAAGTGTACTTGAAGGTGATTTGAATTGATGTGAGAATAGCCATTAAGATAAATTGCACAATGTTAAATTTTAAATAACTCTGCCATTGTGTGTAATCACTACTACAATGACTATATGCTGTATCAATGTTATTAGAGTACAAATCTCCCAAAGTAATGAAGCATGAACTTTGATGAAACTGAGTGTGGTGCCGCAATATTGGAGCTAGAACTGACTTCAGCAACTGGAACAGAGCTACTTCTTCAACATGCAGACTATGAGTATAGGCCATGCCAGATTGTCATGGGTTTGCAATATGGCTTCTTTGAGAAGCAGTTAGAAAGTTTAAGGGTCTAACAACGCAAATGAGAGCAAGGAGGTGATGGTGACAGCCAATATGGCTTCACCAAGGGCAGATCGTGCCTGACCAATCTGGTGGCCTTTTATGACGGAGTGACAGCACCGGTGGATAAGAGATGACCAATGGATGTCATCTACCTGGAGTTGTGCAAAGCCTTTGACACTGTCCCACATGACATTCTTTTCTCTAAACTAGAGAGGATGGGTTTGACAGACAAATGCTGCCCCTCCCTAAGAAGGAGAACAATTCATGAGGAACTGACTGAAGACTGAAGCCTCTATTCCCTATTTCCCCTGCCCTTTCCCCCTGTGACATCCTGGGGAAGAGAAACATCATGAATAGAGGGAATTCTGCAAAGAAGGGAGGGGTTGGGGTGGGGTTGGTGTTTTTAGAGCTGTTTGTACTTGTCATTATCTGACTCTGGTTTCTGTGTGTGTGTAGTATAGTGCAATACATTAGAGAGTTAGTTGAGTCTTTTTTGCCCTCAGTTTTGCACTTGACACTGATGGCAGAATGATCTCTCCCTGTCCTTATCTCCACTCCAAAGCCTCTCAATAGATATTTTCTCCCCTGTCCAGCTAAGAGGGGATTGATAGAGTGGCTTTGGTGGGAGTCTGGCCTCCAGCCAGGGTCAAACCACCACACAGATACACCAGCTGTGAGGTCTGCATGCAGCGTGCATTTTCCCCCAATAAATTCTATGAGAAAAGATCATCTTAACCCAGTCTTCTTTCATGCTTTTGAATTTTTTTTCTATCTTAGCTAAAAGATCTTTACTACTGTGCTCCTTACTGAACATGTGTCATATTATGATTTCAATACTATATCTACAGACTCTTTAATTCAGTTCCACACTATATCAAAGGTTTATCCACTATATATAAGCTTGGAAGTCAGTGCTGGTCTTGTTTCATACGGTATATTGAAGGATGGCAACAGGCAGACTGTTTACCTTCAGAAATGGTCATGTGGCATGCTATAATAAAGCACCTGTTGGTGTCAGCATCTGGAATATTATTCCTGAAAAAACTTCTGGAAAGTCAGTTTACTTTTGTAACAAGCCACAATTTGTTACTCTTGCAGCTGGTGAACTTTAAGAAAAGTACAGAATACTGACATCAGCCAGAGGTCTCTAATGTTGCTCAAAAAGTTTTAATAATTGTATTTATTTTAAAAAGGACATTGTATAACCAAATAAAATGACTAATCTGGTAAAAAAATGTAGTGCTCCAAATACCATTTTGCAGAAACTGGAATGAGTGGTTTTGTCTCAAACGATCTATTTTGCAAGATAACAGAACCTGCAGAAGCAGGACAACATTTTGTAAATAGGTTCTTGTCTCACAAGGGGCTTGATCCTGCAAACATCTGCAGAGTGTGGGATTAGGACCTCAATCCTGCAAAGGCTGGAAGGGCCTTTAGAGTCTTGTTCTCAAGCAGTTGACCTGACAAACTGGACACTATACTTAGGTGGGGTCCTTCCTTCCTTCCTTCCATTCCAGGACATGTCACTCCTGTTACTTTACAGGTGTTCCTTTAAACAATTCCCTTTGATCTTTTTCTTAACAACCACCTAGCAACTATCTACAATCATTCACATTTATGGAGCCATTGTAATATAGAATCATGGTTGACTTTTAAGTATGATAATAGATATTAATCACACTGTGCTCCAGCAAGAGGTTCTGGTAATGCTGTCACTTTTGACATTAAGACTAAGTTGAACAGAGGAGGAGAGGAGGAATAAGTAATATTTTGTTATATTTTGTAATAATTTGTATTTCTAAGAAAGGTTCAGCATTTGTGAAAGCATTCCTGATGAATAAGCAACCAATATGCAGAGCACCCTTAACACCAGAAAAGTTCCTAAGCATCCTTATTTGCAATAAGGTCCAATGCAAGTTTTGAAGTTTGGTAACATCAGCAGAGCTTGACATCTCTGATACTGAGATAGATAGCTATGCAGAGGATGGAGCAAAGTGGAGAATTTTCAGCCAGGTTCTGTGACAATATTGGAACTTGACGTTAACATGGAAGTGACAAATTGCACATTTGCTACACTGGACCTTCAACTTGTCATGTATTTGACAAGATGCTGTCCTCTTGGTGAACTATGCTCATTATAATGTCATTTTAATGCCAAAAATCACCTCCATCCAAAAGGCTACCCACCTCCAAGATACAACCACACCCTACTAAGCATGCACTCTCAATTTTGTTTGTCTATACCTTTAAACGAAAAACATGAGAATTTTAAACTAATCACAACAAAGTTGTTTATTACCAAAGTTACTCAAGAACCCTCTTAGAGATGAGAAATGCTATAAAAATAGTGTATAGGACAGAGGGTGTAGGGAAGAAACTATTTTGCACCATACTGACCTCTAAGATCAGCTGACATACTGAGGATCTCCCTCTCCACATCCCTTCCCCCCCTGGATGATTTTGGGTAAGATTCAGACACTTTTTTTTAGGCTAAGTGTCTTCTTAGAAAATGTGGAAATGTCTATAGAGTCACTATATATTTTATAATGTGCTACTAGTTATGTCCTTTGGTATTTACAGGTTTGCTGATGAAGCAGAACTGTGAGGAGTGGCTGAAACACCAAAAGGCTGTGCTACCATCCATCAAAATCTGGACAGGCTGGTGAGTTGTGTATGAAGAAATTTAATGAAATGTAGCAAGGCCAAGTGTAGAGTCTTGTATAGGTTGGGGATGGATCTGCTAGAGAGCAGCATAAGCAAAAAGCTCCTTTGGGTCCTGGTGTACAGTAAGATAAGCATGAGCCAGCAATGTTCACTTGTGGCCAAGAAGGCCAGTGGCATCCTGTGTGTGTTAGGGGTGGTTAGTAGGTCAAGAGAAGTTCTCCTTCCCCTCTACTCTTCCCTGGTGGGACAACATCTGGAATATTGTGTCCAATTCTGGGCCCCTCAATCGAAGAAGGAAAAATCTTTTAAAGAGCCCAGCGCAGGTCCTTATCTACTAGCCACCCCTTATCTAATACATCCCAGAATACCATTGGCCACAAGGACACACTGCTGGCTCATAGTTATCTTACTGTGTACCAGGACCCCCAGGTTCCTCT
>VXBZ01008887.1:3071-17853 GCA_013399135.1 Heliornis fulica | reverse complement strand
TCAATCCCCTCGTCCAGAAGGCCTTGTCTCAGCCTTCCTCCGCTTCGTCCGGTGTTGCTCACAGTCAGCAGCTGGCCAGAAGTTGGGTGCAGATGGTGGAGGCTGTGCTGCCCTGACAAGGATGACAGAAGTACTCCTCGGTGGTACAAGTGCTGGGCTCACATCAGAGGGACGTGCAGACTACACCACTACAAGCACAAGAGATCACAAAATGCACTACTGGGCTGCTGGGGGAGGGACTCCCAGTTCTCAGCATGACTCCCAGTCCTCACCCTCAATCCAGGGGTTTATCTCCTTGATCTCCCTGGCAGGGGGCAGGACTGTGTCTGAGTGGACAATGCCACTTTTGATGTTTGTCATTAGCAGGGTTCCCCCTTAATAATGAATAACTTAAGGGTGATGTTCACTCCTGTCTTTTGCACATCTTTGTGTTGTCTGGGACCATTAGAGCCAAATGGGGACCCTCTGGCTTGCCTTTGTCTGGCTTTTAGGTAGCTGAATGGTGGCTTGATGGGGACTATTGTTTGTTGGAGGAACCCCAGCTCCACACAGGTTTTGGTTCTTTGAATTAAGCAGTACTGCCCCGTCTCAGTTTGCAGGACAGCTCAACGTTTGAGCCATCTACTCAGCTCCCCATGAGATGACTCCGCAGAGATGGGGCCTTGAGTGCACTAAACACCACCAAAACCTGTTTGAGCTCTGAGCCAGGCATCAGCACAGTAGACTTCATGTATTCCTTGAACATCCTTCAGTATCTGCAACAGATGCCTATCAGTGAATAACCTATGGGACTTGGAAGACCTGAAAGCCTGCAATGGACCTTTGTATGTCCCTCAAAGAAACTACTGAGAATGCTGTGGCAAGTGTAATGGGTTTCTTTCACAGGAAAATGAGCACAAGCGCTTGCATGCTTTGCTGGAGGCGTTTGACACAGGGCTCTGTGCTTGTTTGTGGAAGCTTCCTTGAGCCAAAGGATGTTGGAAGGAGTATCCCGACAATAACCAGACAGAGAGTGAGTCTGAAGGCAATGCTGTGCAGCTGTGCCCCAGCACAGGAGGAAACTGGGATGGGGAGGGTACTCAGGGAGATGGAGGTGATTACCCAGGAGCCCAGGGTTGGTGAGCAGCAGAAGAGGAGCAGTCTGAGGAGCAGCTTAAGAGACCTGGCAAGTGCAGGTAAGAATATTTGCATGTCCATATCTGTTCCTTTAAATCAATGCGTCAGAGAATTCGGTATGCTTTAGCCAAGTAAATGAGACTTTATTGGGGGCTGGTTGGACTGCTGGTGTCATGTCTGCTGCTCAGGGGGAAGTCAGCTGAAGGCACAACTGGGGACCAGCCTGATGGCTCGACTGCACCTCCAAAACAAACGGGTTTTCAGTGGGGGTGTTCAAAACGGAGCCTGAACACGGCTCTGAGTGTTACACCAGCACACCCTACAGATCTGCATCCAACCCCTGCCACCTCTCCACATGTGTGGAGAGAGGATTTGGACACTCATTTCTACCTGCAGATCAGGAACTGGCATGTGACATTGGAAGCATCTTTAAACAGTGGAGCTCATAGTTCTCAAAACAGCCTTAAAATCAGTTAAGAATAACTGTGACCCTTATGGGTCCCTTCCAAATCAGGATTTTCTGTGATTCTATGACACAGAAAGCACTCTGAAAAGACTGATGTCTTCTTAGGAACTCTAATGTATCTACTACAGGTTTAAGGTAGACCTGTGAGTAGACACAAAGGAGTATAGATAAAGGGTAAACCTGTGCTCTAAAGACATGTAGAATGTGTTTTTTTATTTTATAGTAACTAATAGTTATCAGTTAGGTAACCCAGTAGTCCCAAACTTTTCAAAACACCTGGAAGAGGAATAGATTCGAGCATAAGAGATACACAAAGGTTTATTTTTTTTCTTTCTGAGGTATTTTGGGGAAAAAATATTACTTTTCAAAATTATGATGAGCCATTTTGCAAGTACAGAGTAATATAAGAACTACAGACAATGGAAGCAATTCTTATATGGACTTGTATATATTGTATCTATGGACTTGTATATATTCTTGTATGAATTTGCCAGGGAAAATCTGTAGAAGTAGGTTTAATGAAATTATTTGTCTTGAAATAAACAGTGCAGTCTTCATAATGATGTTTCTCTTCGGAATTAACCTATGTTTATGCCACCTCTGAGGCTTCTAAGAATGAGATAATATTGGATTTGATTAAGTTACTGGTTTCTGCACCTAGGATGGAGTTTGCCCCTAGTCTGAGTCAGCTGAAGGTCTCTTGGTTGTTTAAATGAAGTTAAGGGTTTATTCTGACCCTCTGTTAATTAATCTCACCTTGGAAAAAAATAAAGAGGTCTATACTGTCTTCACAATTCAGAATTTCCCTTTATTTTATTGAAAAAGCTTCAGATGAACCCTGTTAAGGTTTTAATTTAGGATTTTGGTTTCCTTTTCAGTTTAAGATAATCGATCAAACAGTTTTGCAATAGAAGATTTAGGACAAGGAGGCTGGGACTGGAGAACAACTGTGACGAGGAGCAGCTGAGGGAAATGGGCTGTTTAGTCTGGAGGAGAGGAGGTTGAGGGAGACCTACTTGCTGAAAAGAGTTAGCTGAGGGACGTGGCTTAGTGGTGGTTGGCAGGTTAGGGGGATGGTTGGACTTGGTGATCTAAAGGGTCCCTTCCCACCAAGACAATTCTGTGATTCTGTGATTTCAAGTGACGATTCCCTTCCACGGTGCTGAGATCTGCCCAGGTGAGGACTGATAAAGAATGGCAGTGGATTAAATTGCATTTGTCTTTGTTTGGTTTGCAGCTGAGGGCCTGTGCTGGCTGTGTTCAGCGGTCTCCTCATTTCATAGCGCTGCCCTCTGCCGCAGAGCTCTCCTCCTGCTGCCAAACGAGCAGGTTGTCTTGGCTGTGGCCAGCATCACGTTTGGCTGCTTGCTTGGCCCCTGGCTGAGGCATGCATTTTCCATTAAATTCCACTGACACACCAGAAGGTGTAAAACCCTCTCTTTTCCCCTTCATCCCTCTCAGCATCAAAGCAGAGGGCTTCATGCTCACTCAGCCATGTACATGGACTCCAGCCTAGCATGGAATTGTCTCAGCTTGATGCTCTGTCTTTAACCTGGTAAATAAAAAGCCATATTGAGCCAGTAGCTTGAAAAAAAAAAATGCCTGTGTATCTAGAAACATTTTAAAACACAATATGAACTACACTTTTTTATTAAAACAGGATTATAAAACGTTCCTATAACTGACAGAAGTGATAGTCAGTACAGACAAAATTTTGCATACTTGCTTAAATAAAATTTTAATGACTTTCAACAGTATTTACAGTTACAATAAAACCAGGGGTTAGTTTAGTGGTGGGGTCCAAAACCAGCCTCTGAATAATGGACTGTGAAAGCTGTAAACCATTTTATTATATTTCATGTAGCCATAGAGAAGAAAAACAATTGGAGGTTAGGGAAGAGAAAGAAAGAAGAACCTGGGACAAAGCTTATTTCACTGTCAACTAGAGTAGAAGAGTCCTCTGCCAAGGAAACCATATTGCTGTTGAGGCAATTGGAATGCTTGCATTCAGAAATTATGTTTAAGCAAGTTCCTTGAGCTTAAGCTCATCTTAAGAAGTACAGGAATACATTAGAAGTATAGAAAAGTATACTATATATAAAGTACATATATAAAAAGGTGTTCTTTGCCTCAGGAGTGTACAGTGGTAAGTAAAATGCAACTTTTTAGCCATGACAGTAATGGAGAGGAAGCAAAAGTGAGCATGAAAAAAAAAACAAACATGGCTTAAAATTTTGTTACTCTTAGAGATGTCTTGGCTTTGAAACACTCATACATGAACATGAGAAAAAGTTGCTAAGGGTAACTTTAAAGGGAACTTTGCAGTGAACTGCAGTGGGTGTAATCAAACACAGCTATCCTGGAAAGTTCTTTGGTGATTTCAAAGACATGCCAAAGACCATGCATTTTCTTTATGTTATGGGCTGAAAAATTCTTGGTTTCATGTGTGTTTCTTTTCTCAATGAGGAAAAGACCGTGGGGAAAAAAATAGGTTAGAAATAACTTCAAGTGCACAGACTGTTCAGTCCCTGTAGTCATGTGGTTTTCAGGATTAGCTGTACTCACAGCTACTGTGAGTAGCTACTAAGTGCCACTAGATCCCAGCACACCTTGGGCTGCCAGCTCCCATATTCCAGTACAATAATGTAGTACTGCTTACTCCACACGCTGGTTTTGAAATGATTTCTCTGGAATCAGTAGGACAATAGAGCCTTTAGTGGGAGCAGGATCAAACCTTACTGCAGCAGTTTCCATGAGAAGCCATGTGTATTTTGGAGTTGAAAAGATGGGTGACATTGAGAAGCTTGTGAAATGCCGAGATGGTTTGCAGGAGGCAAATATCATAGAATCATAGAATGATTAGAGTTGGAAAGGACTCCCAGAGGTCATCCAGTCCAACCCCCCTGCAAGAAGCAGGGACACCCCCAACCTCCAACCTGGCCTTGAACGTCTCCAGGGTTCCAGGGGCATCCACCACCTCTCTGGGCAACCTGTTCCAGTGCTGGGGGGGCCCAACACGGACCCCTGAGGGACGCCACTCGTGACCGGTCTCCACTTGGACATGGAGCCGTTGACCACCACTCTCTGAGCGCGGCCATTCAGCCAGTTCCTTACCCACCGAGGGGTCCATCCGTCAGACCCATCCTCTCCAGTTGAGAGAGAAGAATGTCATGTGGGACAGTGTCACAGGCTTTGCACAAGTCCAGGTAGATGACACCCGTTGGTCATCCCTTATCCACTGATCCTGTCACTACATCATGTCTCAGACTTGTCTAGGTAGTAGTTTCCAGAAAGTGCTTCCCCCACTGAACTTCCTTAAGAAGGAAACCCAAAGTAACTGTTTCAGCCCATGTTTTTCTGTTTAGCTGGGAGACAGAGCCGGTATCATTAAGGCAGATTATAAAATTAGTTTCTTCACATCCAATTATGGAGACAAACCAGGTGTGATTCCACTTTTATATACGAACATAAATAAAAAAATACACAGAAATAAAAGGAATTATGGAAATGTAAAACACATGTAGAGAAGTAAAGCATTTAACCTTGACAAGGGACAGTTGCTTCTGCATCTCCCCAGGCTACAAAATGAATACACCTGCTGTCTAGCCAATTAAAAAATGAACTGCTTTCTATTTTGGGGTTGTTTTGGTTTGTTTGGGTTATTTTGCTAGATACTTCATGGATATTTGCCTTTCTGAAGTTTTCACCATGCCATGAATTGAATGTTCAGGTGCATGATCTATCTCATCCATAACAGTAGCTTGCATTCTGCTGAGAAGGGGTAGGTCACCTCAGTTTTCAAGTTGGTACATGAAATGTGAATCATCCAAACCACTAGGAATATATTCTAAATGTTTTTCTGGAACATCTTACTATTTAATAAAAGGAAGTCTACTTTCTATTTTTTTCCCCTTGAGTTAGGAAACACCTTATTTATTTCTATTTTAAATACCAAGCAAATTATTCCTTTGCCTAATTTCCTATTGTATTTTCATTTGCAAACTACTGTGGTTCATGACTTATTGTGGCCTTATTGCACAACCTCTCCTGGAGAATGCTGTGTATTGACAGCTGCTGTATCCTTATTTTATTTCTGTTCTTTTGTGAGATTTTTCATTTTTTTAATAAAGCTTCCTGGATATATTTTATTCTTTATGGACAGCAGTGAGTAAGAATACTAAAATTCCACAGGGAACTTTCTCCCCCTGAGATCTGTTAGAATCTGAACAGATTTTGTTTATAATGAATGACTTTTCATCATTGTTAGACTGGTAGAACTCCATTTATTTTTGAAAGAATTGGGTCAGTGTTACAAACTGGAGGACTGGTGGGCTGTTTTTCTGTTACTCCAACAAAGATTTCCCTTGTCTTTTTGTTTCCTAGTTAGCTCCTCTGTGTGTATAAATGAACTGTACTTATGCAAGAGTTTGTCTGAGTCTCTGAATCAATCTTTTTACAGTAATTCCTCTGCTAATGCAGAGAAAAACACTCAGATTGCCCAATATGAAAAATACTTATCCACATCTTAATTTAAACAATATACACAGAAAGGTGCTTGTTAAAAAATTGTTCTGTGCAAAACATTATCAAAGCTGTTTTATGGGAAACTGCTTCCTTTTATAGAAAACCAGGAAAGTATATGGGTTTAATACAGAAAATTTATAAAAAGGTTTTACAGTGAAATGCAACTGTTTCTTAATTTATGCAGTTTTATATACTTGGGCTACATCCAAACTCTTTATAACATGTATGTTATATTAAATAGGTATCCCTGATAACTGCAGTGAGGAATGCATGCATGAAGAGGTTGAAGCTTTGCACTAGTTACATTACTCTTCACTTGTGCTCTGTACTCACAGCACTTTCTGGCATTCAGGCAGCTAAGGATATGATATATCTATTGTTTACTCTTCAGAGGGAGAACAGTACATCAATGACATTTGTGTTCTGAATGAGCTGTCCTTGTTATCCAAATCTTCTACCAAAGCATATAGAGAACCAATGTATTTCTATTTCATGAAGAAACATTTCCCTGCATCTGCAGGTCACTCACTTGGTGCAGACTAAGAAATTGCTTGTTCATTTTTTGCACTACATCTCTTAATCTGAAAACCAAAACTGGTCTGACAGCTCTTCAGCTGGTTGCATTCTCTAAACTGATGCCAGTCATCTTCAATGTGTTTTCTTTTCCAAAGGAAAACACTTGGTCCAGATGTCCCAGTTTTTGGAGGGTGGCAGAGGGGGATGGCTGCCTTTTTCTGAGCGTGCATCTGTCTCCCAGGAGCAGTTTCTGAGGGAATGTCTATTCAGTGGCACTCAAGCTGTGCTGTTTCCATACTGGCTGTATGTTCTCTACTCGGTCATTTAGCAGCTATGGACTTAACTGTGCTGGTATTTAAACTGGGAGTCATGAAATGAACCTCAGCCTTACCGTGAATGAAGTGAACCTCAGCCTTACTGTGCAAAAAATGACCTCACCCGGTGAAATAATTTCTCCCTAGCATGAGTGTGTAGCATCCATGCAAAATATTTGCCTCATCATATAGCTTTTGGAAAATACTCTATATATTTCCTTCTACTATATAATATGATTGTATCTTACTGATGTAAGTAAGAATAGAGGAAGGATAGAGTAGTTTAAGCATCTAGCTATCCGTGTTCCAAGACTGGCAAAGAGGCCACAAACACTGCCCTCAGTTGCTGTTATTTATTTTCAAGGTGAATTGCAATATGCTGTGATTATCCTTTAATAATACATCTGAGAAGAGAAATGTAGTCCTTGGGCCAGCTGGCCTGTGCTCACACTGGTTTGGGAGAGCAGCCTGGAGCTGGCTAGATGCCATAATTCTTGGGCTCGGACTTCCATGGGGCCTTCCTTTCTGGCTCTTGGACAATGCATTTCCTCTGAGTGGAATCATAGAATCATGGAATGATTAGGGTTAGAAGTGACTCCCAGAGGTCATCCAGTCCAACCCCCCTGCAAGAAGCAGGGACACCCCCAACTAGATCAGGTTGCTCAGGGCCTCATCCAACCTGGCCTTGAACGTCTCCAGGGATCCAGGGGCATCCACCACCTCCCTGGGCAACCTGTTCCAGTGCTCCACCACTCTCACAGGAAAGAACTTTTTCCTAATCTCCAATCTAAATCTCCCTCCCTCTATTTTGAAACCATCACCCCTTGTCCTGTCACAACAGGCCCTACTGAACAGCCTCTCCCCATCTTTCTTGTAGGCCCCCTTGAGGTACTGGAAGACCCCTGTGGAGCCTATGTGCTTTTTTTTCAGTTGACTGGATGATGAGAAGGTAGTGTCACAGTTCCAACCATGGTGCTTTTGTAGCCTGTGCCTGCAAGTACATCCTTCACTTCTGCATGTGAGTGAGTGTGTAATAGTAGGGGAGCCTGTGAGGACGCAATAACATCTGTTGAACTCAACTGCTGGAAAAGCATCCCAAACAGAAGGGGCTGGAACAATTTTGTGCTTATCCTGACTGTTTTTGTGGAGCAGATCTTAGTGAGAAATATTGAAGAAGGCAGAAGGAAGCCATTCACAAGGTGCCTGTGATTGGGTGACTGAGGTCCCATTACAAAATAGGAAGGAAATGAACCTGTTACTGTAAATGCATAAGGATAGGTAATAAATTACCAGAAGTTAAATGTTTTGCTTGGCTTCTGCTCCGTAAAAATCAATGGTATGTGGTTGGTTGTGGATTTTTCTAGATAGCTCCCTTTAAAGAAAAACTTTGTATTTTATTTAATATAAAACAGAATAATGTACCTACGAGTACATTTCAGTCTCTAGGGTGACCCAGAATACATGTCCCACTATTTAATTAACTCTTATTTCTGTAGGAGAGCTTTAATTTCTGGAAGGTCTTTATGCATGCCTCTTGGATCTAAGATTCATATCCTGTCAGGAGACAGTCATAGAAAATCTCTAGGAAAAAAAAACCCACCAAAAACTCTCTAGGAAAAGAAGAAATGGAAAGTTAACCAAATATAGGCAGTTTCAATACTGCTTGAAGTAAAATCAGCCAGTCTCACAAGGGTATCCTTGCTTTTCATCTGCCATGGATGACTTAAAATTCCCCATGACCAAAGTTTTCTCACAGATTAACCTGATTTCTTAATGAAATGTTTATACTTCTTGTCTGATGTTATTTGCAATCATGATGGCACTTTGAAAAATTAGTAAGGGCATGACAGAAAAATGCAGGCAAGAGTTAAATAACCAAAACATTAATTTTCACTAACTAATGAATTTTCCTTTTAATAACTACCTACAATACATATATAAGAAACAAATTCAATAGCCTTCCTAGATAACTCAGCACTTTAAGTGGAGCAGATAGCAACAATAATTTCCTACAAGAGCTTCTAAACTGTCTTCTGAGAAGTCATTGTAAAAATCTTCTGCCAGTAATTTAATTTTGCAAATATATGAGGCAAGACCTACAGACACTAATCCATGATGTATTTAATTTAAAGATCTATACCAAAGCTGTTAAAATCCATAAAGTAAGCAAATCTTGAATTATATTAGGTCAACAGCAGAGCCTCATGAAGTTTTGGTTCCAAATATGTTAAAAATTGCTAGCTGTTAAATTGCTGTCAAAATTTGCTACCAATTAGCTTTCTTTATTGAACCTCTGCTCACTTACAGACATTAATAACTATAAAAAAATTAAGATTGCTTTGAAAAACCTACAAATAGCAAAATACAAAGGTTGTACAAAGTTACTATTTCTAATATCAGTCACTGAATGATCACATCATGTTCATTTCTGAAGTGTTATTTTTGATACCATATCCCTAAATGGCAGCTTCA
The DNA here is from genome assembly GCA_013399135.1 of Heliornis fulica. NCBI lineage: Eukaryota > Metazoa > Chordata > Aves > Gruiformes > Heliornithidae > Heliornis > Heliornis fulica. The sequence goes on along the minus strand of VXBZ01008887.1, from coordinate 8,445 downwards.
GTGATATTATTAAATGTGTAGATCAACTTTCCTTATATCTGAAGAATAGAAAATCATCAAGGAATAAGTAGAACTATAAGAAATATCATTTTCCTGAGCAAAACATATTTTTTCAGAATAAAAGACAAATTATTTAAATTATGGCATCCATCACTAGTCCACACCAACATTGAAAAAATGACTGAGCATCAATAACTATGCTTTGCTTCTCTTTATCAAAGATGAAGATAAACCACATTAGCCACATATTATTTCCATGGTTCAGGAGCAAAATGTTAAAGAATTTATGGGGCAGAAAATTATGCACTAAAATATTCTTAGAATTCTTGCTTTCTGCCTCCTGTGCCCAAATCTGGTGCCAACATTTAGCTTTTAAAAATCAATTAGGCTTTCAAGCAGGCATTATTCATACTGCTACCATCATGGTGTAGTTGATTTCTGCAAATTTCTTTTCAAATTAGTAGTGGTGTTCTTACATCTATTCAGTTTAATGGTTTTCTTGTGCTGTATTGTCACGGTTCCAGGGGTACTTTCACCTGCATCATACTTGCAGGATCTCTGTTTTCTTTCCAAGCTCTAAGCCCAAAGCGAAATTTTTCCACAAGCAGGAATAATTTGTCGTTCTACATTTACTCCATGTTGCCAGAAACACAGTTTCTACAAATTATCTTCCCTTTAGTGCTTCCATTTGAGTTTGGCCTCTTGTCTGCCATTGACTTCCTCAGAGAGAGGAGGAAGAGATCTCAGAAATGGGACTTAATTATATAAACACGCCCTTTTTCACCAAAGTGACTATTTTGGGTCATCTGGAGATAAGAGTTTCAAGTATGGATAGTTAATGAAATAACATTTGCCTCAAGATGCCTTTAAGCAGAAGAACAACTGCCAAATAAGCTAGAGGGAAAGCTTTAGATCCAACTCTTCATGCCTACACTAAAAAGCTTTTAGCAGAGACCAAACGATATGATGGGAAAAAAATCGTAATTCATAGATCTGTAGGTGTTGGAGGGGACCTCAGAAAATCATCTAGTCCAACACCCCTGCTAGAGCAGGATCACCTAGAGCACATTGCACAGGGAAGTGACCAGAAGGTTCTTGAATATCTCCAAAGAAGACGACTCCACAGCCTCTCTGGGCAGCCTGTCCCAACATTTGGTTAAATTCACAGTGTAGAGGTTTATATCTCATGTGGAGATGGAACTTTCTGTGTTCCAGTTTGTGCCTGTTGCCCCTCATCCTGTCACTGGGAACCACTGAGAAGAGTCTGCTCCCTTCCTCTAGACACCCACCCTTCAGGTATTTGTAAATGTTGATCAGATCCCTCCTCAGTCTTCTCTTCTCTGGGCTAAACAGACACATCTCTCTCAGCCTTTCCTCACATGGAATATGTGATATCAGGGCAATGTTTAGATTTCTTTGCCAAGGTACAGATAAAGTACAAAAATAGGTCTTCATTGAATTGATAAGGTTCAAAATAAAAATTGAGCTGATTTCCTAATTTTGCTGCTCATAAAAACCTGTAGTCACTAGGACTTGGGTTATATGGCAGAGTAGAAGACCTAGAACAACAACATTTTGGCAGCATTTAAAACATCTTTTCCTACCTATAGGACTCCCTGGTTGCTGGAATCATCATGAAATGTACTGAGAACAGGCTGTAATTCACTGATGATGTAATGCAAGACAATATGACAAGGAAAGTCCCCATCTACTGGAGCTGCTATGATTCCGCTCTGGAATAGGCGGTAAGGATTGCAGTGTTGTCTTGGGAAAAAACAAATTTTGTCTGGAAATTAAGTCTTTGGGTTTTAAGTGCATAAGTAAGCTTCTGTGCAGGTGAAGAAGCAACCACAGTCCCCAAACAATACAGAAACAGCAACTTTTGTTGTGGCCTATTTCCCCACAATGTTTGGGACAACGCTGGATGCTCAAGGAGACCAGAAAATTTTTATACATGATTCTGTATATCATAGAATCATAGAATGATTAGGGTTAGAAGGGACTCCCAGAGGTCATCTAGTCCAACCCCCCTGCAAGAAGCAGGGACACCCCCAACTAGATCAGGTTGCTCAGGGCCTCATCCAACCTGGCCTTGAACGTCTCCAGGGATCCAGGGGCATCCACCACCTCCCTGGGCAACCTGTTCCAGTGCTCCACCACTCTCACAGCAAAGAACTTTTTCCTAATATCCAATCTAAATCTCCCTCCCTCTATTTTAAACCCTTTATCACCCCTTGTCTTGTCACAACAGGCCCTACTGAACAGCCTCTCCCCATCTTTCTTGTAGGCCCCCTTGAGGTCCTGGCAGACCGCTAGAAGGTCTCCCCGGAGCCTCAATATCATACACATGATACAACTATTCTGTCCCTGAGTTTATTATGCCTCAAATAAGACACAGCTATAATTGCAGCAATGTCATATCAGAAACAGTGTACTGGTCAGCCATGAAGACAGTCTCCCCACTTATTCCAGTTGCTTCCTCTTCTGCACTCTGATTCTCTAACATCCCCTGAGACTCAGGCCTGTCTTGTAATTCTCCATTTCCTCTGCTAAATGACATCCAAATGTAGTGCAGTCCAGCGTGCATATATGTTCAAGAACTTGCTGTCAAATTGCTATATGCACCAAGGGAAAATGTCCACCATAAAATTGCACTGTGGGTTATTTTATTTGCAATATTCTCCCTGGAAACGTAGTGCCCCAAAAGACACTGGGGCAGCAGGAAGTAATGAAATGTATTTTTCACACTCTCGCTTTTCATTTCAATGTATCAAGCAGCTCTTTAAACTGCTAGTCTAAACTATTATGTCTTATTTTAGAAAGCCTTTGTAATAATTGGGAATAATTAGAACCCAAAGTGCTTGCTACTTGTAAATGAAAATAAATGCTTTGCCCTTCTTGCAGAAGGCATTTAAAACATTCATTTTAAAAAGCCATCAATTTTGTTTCATATTACTGGTCTTTTATTTTGCTGGATATATATTCCCAATTTCAAAAGGTTAAATGTGTGAAACCACTACTGTAGCCAAGGTGACATTATGAAAAAAAAAAAGGCTGAACCTCTGAAAGAATGAGAACTTCAGTTTATACTTTCTTGTTAATCACTGAGCCGAAAAACTAAGGCCCTGGGATGATAATTCCGTTTGACCTTCAGCACCTACTGTCCATATAAAATAATATAAGTTCAATACTTGAAATTTTTCTATATGGTTATGGTCATTCATAATGTCTTGGAATGTGAGAAGTGCCAAATCTCATAGCCAAAAGTATTTTAAAAAAATAAATACATTATAAAGTAGAAGAAAGGCAATAAAATTCTGAACGGAAAATAGGAAGGTTGACAGGAGACAAATTATCCACTACTAATTAAATAAATGTATGGAGATGTTAAATAATAGGTTTAAATGTGCTGTGGACATAGGGCTACATGTCCAGCCATGCTGAGAGGGATTTGGGGGTGTTGGTGGACAGCCAGTTCCCCAGGAGGCAGCAGTGTGCCCAGGCAGGCAGGAGGGCCCAGCCGTCCCCTGGGGTGCCTCCAGCACGGCACGGCCAGCCGGGCCAGGGAGGGGATTGTCCTGCTCTGCTCTGCGCTGGGGCGGCCTCACCTGGAGCTCTGGGGGCAGCTTTGGGGGGCACAGGGCAGGAGGGACACAGAACTACTGGAGAGTGTCCAGAGGAGGCAACGAGGCTGGGGAAGGGTCTGGAGGGGAAGTGTGATGAGGAGAGGCTGAAGGCCCTGGGGTTGTTGAGCCTGGAGAAGAGGAGGCTGAGGGGAGACCTCCTGGTGGTCTGGGGCTTCCTGACGAGGGGCAGCGAAGGGGCAGGCACCGATCTCCTCTCTGTGGGGACCAGGGACAGAACCCGAGGGAACAGCATGAAGCTGGGACAGGGGAGGGTCAGGCTGGGTGTCAGGAAGAGGTTCTGTCCTGAGAGGGGGGTCGGGCACTGGGACAGGCTCCCCAGGGCAGTGGTCACAGCACATGAACAGTGGTCAGATACAGTGGTCACACACTGGGTGGACACAGACAGTGGCCACAAAGCTTGACTGAAATCAAGAAGGTTCTGGACGATTCACCCAGTCCCATGCTCTGGCTTGGCTGGTCCTGTGTGGAGCCAGGAGTTGGACTTGGTGATCCATATGTGTCCCTTCCAGCTCAGGTTTGTCTATGATTCTATGGCAGCTCACCAAATAAACAGAAATATGGCTGCATAAAGTGGAAGGAGACTTGACTGTGATCTACCACACTCAGGAATAGGGCAGCAACATCCCCTGGACACCATGAATGTTCCAGCACTTGCTATCTGTCCTTAGGCTCAGTGCTGTGAATTCTGGAAGCAGACTTTACCTCACAGAGAACCTGGAGGTCTTTTCTAATGATTTTAGATTTTTTTGATTATGGGCAGTTAAAGAACTGACATCATGACCAAACACATAACTTCTATAAAGTAAAATTTTGAACATTGAGATTTGTCCAGACACCAGTTTGTGGTCTGTACTAGCACAGCACTGGCAGTTCAGAGCTCCCAGCAAAAAGAAGAGCACCACATCACACTAGTGAGTGACCAACACACAGCCATGTGTCCGAGTGAGCCCCTTGAGCACAGATATGGTGCTCCAGAAGGAAATGCTGAATGTCTCTGTAATTTCTGAGATCTCACCTCAGTGTCTCCATGTTGCTGCATGAGGTATCTGCCGCTCAGATTGGAATGCTCCCTCTCCCAAAAACTGCTGCCACCATGCAAGGTGGTGGCAAGAAATTGACCCTATATATAGAAATGGGAAGCAATGTCTGAGGGCCTGGTGTTGCCAGGGGAAGACAGGTATGGAACGTGGATAGAATGCAGAGCTACACATCAGGCATCTGAGCAGTGTCCATCTCTCCTAGGATGTATGCATAAAGTCCTTACCCACTCACCGTTTCGTAATGTTTGGCATTTTTTTATCAGGCTTTTTTTCTTCACAATTTTTTCTGTTATTCCCAGTTCAAATCATAGAATCATGGAATTTTTAAGGCTGGAAATGACCCCTAAGATCATCCAGTCCAACCATTAACCCACCGCCACCAAGTCTACCCTTAGACCATGTCCTCAAGCACCGCATCTCCCCGTCTGTTAAACCCCTCCAGGGATGGGGACTCAACCCCCTCCCTGGGCAGCCTGTCCCAGTGCTTGAGGACTCTCTCAGGACAGAAGTTCTTCCTCAGATCCAACCTAAATTTTCCCTAGTGTAGCTTGAGGCCATTTCCTCACCAGTGCAGAATACAGGGGGATTATCACCTCCCTGCTCCTGCTGGCCACACCGTTCCTGATCCAAGCCAGGATGCCATTGGCCCTCTTGGCCACCTGGGCACACTGCTGGCTCATGTTTAGG
>VXBZ01008879.1:665245-688087 GCA_013399135.1 Heliornis fulica | reverse complement strand
CCTACTAGTCACCCCCTTCTAATGGCATCCCAGGATGCCACTGGCTTTATTATTCTTTTTCTACAATTCTACATTATTCTTATTCTACAATTGCTCTTCATGATAGTTGCCCTATGTTTCTAGGGTCCTATTTTGAGATAGCTTAATATAAGCGATGACTAGAGCCTACATAAGTACAAAATGTTCCTACTGCATCACAAGAACAGAGACACATTCAGACACTCAAGAGTCTGAATCCTTCCTCTCTGCTACCTCTCCCCACTGCACAAAGCTAATTCCCAAGGATTTATAATTTACCACTAGGGTTTCAGTTTCCACAGTACAAGCAATTCAAAGAGCCCACTTTTGGAAACCCTGAGGTCAGGAGATCCAACAATAGTACTTATATGACAAAGGGAAAGTTCTGGTTATCTTTCAGATGGGAATCCTCCAATGGGGTGGGAAACAGTACTCATCTGTACAACACTAAAACAAGAAACATAAAAAAACCCAACCCAAACAAAACAATAGACCCCAAACTTACCATTAAGCTGCATATTTGTCATGAGAGTTAGGCTGTGAAGCACAAGGCACCACGTCCGTAGTAAAGTGTTAGGATACCATGCCAGAACTGACAGGAAGCTAGTTACTGAAGCTGTCAAGAAAAACATGGTTTTCTAAGCTTTAATATTCAAGGTATTATTTTTAATATTGTTATTACTATTATCACTATTGACTGTTGTATTTACTTTTTTTTAGTAGCTATTGTTCCAGGAAATTAGGAAAAGAGGCCTCACCAACACTGCACAAGAACTGCCCCACAGAACTTTGTACGGGGCCCAGACCCTGACATCTTGGAGAAAACAGTGCAAAAAAACCTTACGTGGAAGTCAGCATAACAGGTTCATCATAGCAGGCTTCTATGTTTTGGACTCTCACCACAAAATATCACATTTTTTTTAAACTATACAAATTCCTTCACAGAAAAAAAGAAAGTAATACAACAACTTTGTACGATCTTAGTAGGGTGATGACAAAAAGTAACATGGCTTCACTGCACACTGACTCTTCTGATAATAAAGACAGAAGAAATTTGTCAAAGGAGTACATATAGGTAGGTGCACAGTTCATGTCAGATTAAGAACTGTCTTTTTACAAGTCCTCTTGGGGTCGATGTTGAATTAAGAACCACCAATTTTACAAGTTAATTGAGGAGATTATGCAAATTCGAGGAATCATCTCTCAATTACATACTAACTCCACATCCTTCATGTTAAGGAGATAACAAGCCTAAGAGCTCTTTTAAAAGAACACAGAAATTATCCCAGCATTGATCTTACTAAAAAAGTTTACCTTAATACTTTTTGCTAATAAGCAAAATATGTAAGTAGTTTTTAAAAATAATATCTTATCTTACACTTCCTGAAAATTAATTTCCAGTATGTAATGTATTTTACCTTGGTTCAAGGAAATGACAGGTATTCGGTTAGCGTTATAAAGGAAAATATCAGCGCCACTATCTTTACTTCCAGAGGAGCTGGAATTGAGGCTTAATGTGAGCCATAACTGTAAAAGGGATTCAAGCTGAAAAAAAAAAAAACCAAGAAAAGAAAACACCACTATCAGATCCAAGTTACATTTTTTCCAGAGCTCCAGAGCATAAAAGCTGTATTTTATAGCTTACATATATTTACATATAAAATATATAAAAATATTATATATCTATATTCTCAGGTACTAACATTTCACTGACAACACACACACTCTCCCTTACTGGATTTGAAGATTATGATAAACTTAATGTTCAAAGCAAATTCAGCATAACTATCAAATGATTCTTCTACACTTCCACAGTTCATTTCTTCTAAATACAGCTATATGTTTCCCATAAGAATTTTCTTCAAACTTATGTTAAAAAAAAAATCAAAACAAACCAGCTTTACACACTGCTTCAAAAAGCTGGTATCATAACTTTACATCTGTAACACTGGTTTGCATGTAAGCTTTGGGAACATCTCAACATAATCAAGTGATATTTACCAAAATGATTCAAAGACCAATTTACTGGAAGCATCTGTTACTATCAGAGAGACATTGATGCTCACTCTTCATAACTCCCTTGAGGAAAATGACCGTTCAGATGTTTTGGGGGAGTATCAAAATCCTTTACCCCACAAACTGTATTTTAGATGAGCTATTTAAAGATCAACTGAGGGATTGAGTTAGCCAGCCAATTAAAACATCAACAGGTAGGCAGGCATCTAACCACTCACATAGAACACACATTGCATTCCTCTGTATGTTTCAAGAAAAGCATTGCTAAACCAGCATTTTTCTTAAAAAGCATAGTTCTAATTTTAACGTTTACGATCACTGGATAGTTCAGGTTGGAAGGGATCTCTGAAGGTTATCCAGTCCAATCTTCTGCTCAAAGTTCCAAGATGTCAGAATGGTTGCTTGTGGGTTTACCCAACTGGGTTCTGAACACCACTACACATGGAGACTTCACTAACAAGCTAAGAGTTATCTTTTGGTAACCCTACTAACTTGTCCTTAAAAGTGAAAACATATATACAAACTTTTTCGGTGTAACAAGAAATATCTTATTTGCTAAAAGCTTTTGGTAGCTTGTCTGTTGCATTACAGGTACTCCTGTCCACGACAACTTCATATGCAATAAAAGTACATGACTTAACATTACATGCATCTTCAGCAGTAAGAAATACAGGAAAACAATGCACAAATTTAGACAGAAATACTATCAAGGCATTTCCAAGTTCATACTTCTATACCTGAACATGATGGACTTGTAGCATGGAAAAGAGTTTGTTGAAGCATGCGCTTAGCATAGGTATGGATGACAACTGTACAATCAGCTGGGCATTTTGATTAGTAGCATGTAATCCTCTTAGCAATGAATCATCTGTTCCACTAGGAGACTGGGTTACTAAAAAACAAATAAAAAAGCACCAGCCCTCATTAATTGCATGCTAAAATAAAAGTCGCTAGAAGTAATTTCTTTTATTCTTTGTATCTTATACTTAGGGGAAAGAACATCTCCAGTGTAGTGTTCAGCTGAACTGGACTACAGACTACCGCACTGTGAAAGGCATACTTGAATGGCAGACATCTCCATCTTCACAAAAAAACTGTTTGAAAACAAAAACTGTTTGAAAACTGTTTGAAAAGGCACAGGAATAAGTTTTCACAGTCCTTGCGTAACACTTATTACAGGAGTGTCCTGGTAACCCTATGGCAAGACAAAAAACTGGAACATCTCCATGCATTATGGTTAAACCACAGTAGACAATAATAAACCTCCAAAAAATAAAGCTTGAAGATGTGCTGAGCCTATTCCATGATCACATTGTCAACTAATATTTGAATGCATGTTAGGGTACTCAGAGAGCACACCATAACAAGACAGGCAGTGCAACTCAGAGCAAATAATTTAAAAAATAAATTGACGGGAGTATTTTTATATCATACAGCTTACTGAGAGAAGGGTTGGACACTGTATTTTTCACTTTCATCACTGAATAGGTGCAACTGTCAGGAGCAAAGCAGCTTTCAAACAGATGAAATTTCACACTGAATGCAAGAATGAAGCTTCATAAAAATAGCAAAGTTAATTGTTGCTTTCACCTAGATCAGAAAATGAAAACAATTCCTTTATTGTATTATTATGTACCATAAAAAGAAACCTGCCTATTTGACCCTTTTCACAAAAATGTTTTAAACATATGGGTACATATAGTTAAAAAATCTGAATAACAAAGAATCTCTAAAGCTCAGCCTTAACAACGTTCAAGTGCAACGTAACTTTTTCTAAGCTGCTAAATCACTGCAGAAAAAGATCAGTACAAATTTCAGAGAATCGCAGACATTATGTGAAGAGAACGATTTGATAGCATGTAGTTACATGTAGGAGATGTGTTTGTTAATGCCTGTAGAATGGAATCAGCCTCTAGGGTGGACATCATTTTCAGCATCAGCTCAGCCTGCTGTTCAAGTCCAACTTCTAGACGTGCATCTAAAGCTACACAAGGCAACAAACAGGATAAAACTGAATTATATCAGACATATATATAATTGGTTACTCTAATTTCCTGTGCAAGCAACAGAGATACAGTCTGTAATAAACTTAAAAAAAAATCAGTATCACTAACAGGAAGAATCAGTTTTATGTGTGATAGAGCAGAATGCAGGAACCAATACTTTGAACTGAACACAAAAACTTAGACATGAAATATATAATTAAAAAATAAATTTCTGTGAAGCATACATTTGTTTTCACGGTCAGTTTAACATCACACACCACTAAATCTGCATATGTTTAAGCCTACTTTTCTAAGGTAACAGATCTCAAACAAGAAACAAATGCTGGTTTTCCCCAACGTGGCAGGGAACTACCCCAGTTCAGTAGCACATTTCCAAAGTAAACGATTTTGCCACCTCATTCCTTAGGGTAAAGTCAACTATCCAGAACATCAGCCAACTAGAAAAGAGCTTCCAAAATTTCACAAGAAAACTGGAATTATTTACAGCTACCTTTAAGTGTATGTTCAAATAGGCTTGAAAACAAGACTTTCTGCTGCCTTATAAACCTCACAAAATGGTCTATTGCCACAGGAAAAAACTGCAGCACATAGAAAATTTAGTTCTTTCCACTTAATGCACCTAGACTGTTAATATAATCTTGATATGCAAAGAGTTGAATAGAGTATCACAGAAGTGACCCTGAACTGAACTCATTGCTTACCTTGAGAGACTGATACGCTCACAGTTTGTGATCCATTTTTCTCTGTAGTTACTGGCGGTTTTGCAACTGGAATTCCAACACCTCCAATGTAAGGATTGTAATTGTAGGTGCCATAATCGGCACCCCAGTAATCGTACCAGGTACTGCTTATAGGCTTAAAAAATAAAACAACAAAAAAAATATTAAACAACAGCTCTTCAGACTACTCAAATACAAAAATATTGAAGTTACAGAAAATTAAAAACAGAAGATTGAATCAAATAGCTTTAGAAAATTTTGTTTCAATTTTTAATGCAGTGTATGCTACTGAATTCTTAGTGATTGTCAAAATCCAGCAAAACAGTTAGCTGTCTTAAAATATTCAAGAAGCCAATCTGAAAATATTTTTATGAGTTTTTATTGCACATTTGTACCATACTGTAAATCTGGAAGTGGAACATCACACGGATATTTTGAGAAAGTATTTGTCAAGACAGAAAACTACATTATTAACTGCACTACTAAAGTACCTTGAAGCCTCAGTGAGGCTCAGAGATTATTTATACTGGGTTCTGCAAAGAAAGAGTTGAATAATCTCTACTCCAGTGTCATAACTTAGGACTTATTCTGAAAGTACACAGATCACAAGGAAAAAAAAAAAGTAACGTAAGACTGAAGGTGATTTGTGTATGCCTGTCTTTTTAATGGCAAGATCCAATATCAACTGTCATTTTACAGATACAGAGGCAAATCCAAAAATGGATTAAGAATGAAGAAGTGTTCTGTCTGCTTTTCAGAGAACATCCAATCAGGGTATGAAAGGGTACCTGTGGATAAAGTGGACTAAGTAGAGTAGTGGACTAAGAGTAGTGGCAAGCGAAATGATAGCAGAACATTGCCAACAAAAATAAGCAGCAAGTGGATTATTTTGGCAGAGTGAGATTTAAAGAAAAAAGAAAATAAATCTTTGTGATAGGTAATCAGTGGAAGGACATGTAAAGGACTAGAAAAAAAACCAAAAGTAAATTGAGCACTGTCTGAGCAAGTGGTAAAAAGGATAATTTAGGTTAATTTATATGAGGGTTTAAGTCAATAGGAAGAAGATCAGGAAAGTTCCAAAGGAGACCGTCAACTTTATGGACAGAGAAAAAAAGATTCAACTCGTAACTCAAGCTGTTATTATGAACAGATGAATTTTTTTACAAAGTATTTTTGTTTTTTAACATACCTTGACAACATCTAAATGTAATTTTGGTACATTTGGTATATAGTTTTCCTTTTAAGTACAAAAGCACTCAATTTTCTTGTTCCACAATGAAATAAATTTTGAAGTTAGTGGCTTCTTTGTAGCCTGAAGCTGGTCTAAGCACTAGCCACTGCTGCCTTTATTTAAAAAATACATTTCTAGCAGTACTAACTCTTAAGGTTGATCACAGAAACAAATTGCACTCTAAATAGGACAAGACTTATTTTTCTTTTATTATCTTTTGTTACCTTTAACATGCTAAAGTATGAGTAAGCTCAGAACCTTGTTTACGCAGATGTATTCGTGCAAAAGGAAAGTATTTTGTGCTCAACTGCAATATGAACACACCTGACATGTCAGCACAATCTTTACATTCTTTCCTACATTAAACTTCTATAAAAAACTAAAAGCGGGTTTAAAACATCAAATACCACTAATGAAGAAGTACAAGAGAAAAGAGTTTACTATTTCACATGTAAAGGTTATCCTTAAAAACTAAGGTGTGCCATACCTTGAATACTTTGGCTGCAAGGGGATCTTTTTCCAAATCAATGTCCAAAGGATCAATATCAACTTCCATCAGGTCCTGCAGTATTTCAAGGTCAATGTCCTTATCTTTTTCCAAAGATGACAGAGGTGGAGCACCTTTGAACAATTAAGAGTATTAGTATTATCAAATACAAATTATAAAATATAGATATACCCTGATCTTAAGAGATAATTTTAAGGCTTTTAATACTACAGCCCATAATAGAAAAAGCTAATGAACCTCCTTTTAAAAGAAAAAAAAAGTTATTTTCCGTTTATTTTAACTGATCACATATAAAAGTAAGTTTAAGAATTACTCCTATCTGCATCTATTTTCAGAAACTAATTATCCTATCACCAGAAATCCTTTACTGATATTTTGATAGCTATGTAACAGCAAAGTATTTTTTACTTCCAGTGTACAAGATTATGAAATAATTTACCTGTGATATCGTGCGTCAAAGGCTCATCTATTGTTTCCACTAACTGAACTGTGGACTGCTGCAGAGAGTCATCTGAATCCCCAGCTGAAGCTCCAGCATCTTCTCCTAAAGCACTTTCTTCCATAGCTTCAGCTGCTATAGGTGCCAACAACTCTCCTATGTATTAGATTAATCAGATAACTCCATTTCAGGTTCTATTTCAGTGACAATTCAACGCCCCTGCCAACTGCCTGTTTTTTCACCACAACTCTAAATTCTCCAAGGGTTCCTTCTTCAAGGGGAGGAGTTGCAAATGATTTTCAAATAATCATGGTCATATAAATAATAACTTGTCAGCGCACAAGTCACAACTTCAGGATTAACCATAACTGCAATTTGGAATTGCAATTGTATACAGTAATCTCAATTTTACAATCTTCTTTTAAACTATCTTAATAGAGTCAGCAGATTCCCAAGTAAAAATTAAAAAAAAAAAAGCTAAAACACTAAAGGAAGAAAGTTTCAAGCATAACATATATTCTGAAAAACATGAACAAACCTGCTAGAATATCCTGCAGCATACAAGTCAGAGAATACTGAGCCCATGCTCCTCCCCAAGAGATGTCTCCTCTGTTGAAGTCAGTTCCAACGAGGAGCAGCAATAATCTTTCCAACTGAGTCTCATTCACAATCTCACATAAATAAATTGTTGGTCTTGTAGCATTTGCAATTCTAGCAAGAACCTATAAAACCAGATAATTAGATGCCTATACATATTTAACACTATGAAAATATACAAGAGCATTCTTTTCTATGATCATGAGATATTGCTTACAAGTACATCAGATATTTTTATTAACTTATGTTTTAGAATTTTACGAGTCTAATTAAACTATAATAGCTTTTAAATGTTACTTTTTCTATGCAATTTTGAAGGCATCATATTTTAAGTTACACAAAAGGTGACAGATCAGAAAAAACTCTCTCACCAGAAATTAAGAAATATTAATGCTGCAACTAACTTTGTACCATTGAGACAGCAAAAATGCAGTAACTGAAAACTAATGTGATGTAGTTTCCATTGAAACTACAGAGTCATGTTCCACATTCTGTTTACCTTACAAACAAATAGAAGTAAATCTGCATGACAAGTAAAGTCCATGGACAAGAGAAAAAGTGCCAGCTTCTGCACTACAGAAATACAACGTTCATGTGCCAGTGTAAATGGAAGTGGTTCAATTTCTGGAGTTTCCTTTGTTGTTGATACTTCTGTATCTAAAGTAGAACGAGGCCATTCTGCAGTCCGACGTAAGCGTATTAAGTCTTTGAAGTGCTGTAGAAATTAATATTTCAATCAACAATTACCATTTAAAATTAACCTTTACAGTAATCTTTTCACAGTGAAAATCTTAGGCAGCAAAACCAGTAACGATAAATGTTTAAAGAAAAAGAAGTCTAGGAATATATAAGAATCTGGAATGGAATTAAATCTTTATTGGCAGAGATTAGCTTTGGCAGCATGTTATCTCAGGTGACAGACTTTTAACCAAATTATCCACAAGTGCCAATTAAGCCCTTATGTATGCATAAAGCATACTAGAATATGTACTTTAGAAGTCTCTTTTCTATTTCCACACCTGTAATATAAAGCTATGGCTATCATGAAGCAATCTGTATTTAAAAATAGCTAATATGAAAATGTACCCTTACAAAAATGCTGACTTGTCAGTTCTTCTCGTTAGATAAATCATCAACAATTTCCAACTTTCTTGGTAATTCCAGGGAAGCCTATTAGCCACCATCAACTGACCTAGCCTGATACTTGCTCAGGGCTCTAAGCTACAACCCTTTTAACAGAAGGTCTACAGATTCAGTGGAGGAAAGAAAGTGTTTACATTAATCCTCCCATCCACCAAGAGCACACATCTGGCACCTCAGTTCACTGTTACCATCTACAGAAGCAGTATACAGTTAGAGAACATAAACGCTTCATATGGTCTCACTTCAGTCTTAGTTACTGAAGTAGATCAGAGAACTATTTACAAACACAAAGGTTTCAGCTTTCTCTTAAGTGCAATAAATGTTTTAAGTTACTCACAGCTTGTCATAACTGAAAGTGATTAGTAGGCAAAGTAGTAAAAACTGCATGAAATGCAACTATCAAGTGTATAGTGATACCATAAACTAGACATTAAGCCACTGCAAGGGCAAAACTTAGCTCAACATGCTTTTCTGATTCAATATGGCTGCTGTAAGGTGAAACTTAAATATTGCCAGTGACTTGTTTGAAGATGTGTCAAGAGGATTGCCATTGGAGTAGATCCCTGACATAACCCACTCAAATAAATCAGAAGATAGTGCAGGAAAGAACAGATCATGACAAGCAGAGTTAGTGAAAACTTTGGGCTTTATTTGTATGTTGGTATTTAAATTTATGTGTGTCCTTCATAATTCCTGCAAGTTACTGTAAGATTTCCCTTTAGACTGGAGTTATGGTCCAACATTCTATAATCTCTTTCTACAGGCCTACTTTCAGTCATCCTAGCAGACATTAGTACTTCTGAAACTGGAGAATAAATACTTCTGGAGAAGATACAACTAAGTTTGGCAGCTAAGATTTACGCACTTTGTGCGTTCCCTGCAAAGTCCTCATTGCCATCTCCAGAATTCCCTAAACTGCAGTACCTCACCTCATAATCATAATAATTTTTCAACTGCCACATCCATTCTTAGTATCTCAGGCTTATGTGCAGGATGCCACAGTTTACTTGATTAAGTACTTTTAGGAAGCTAAGAAGCTTCTAAGAACACTCAGGTAACATTCTCAAAAGTTGTAGTTATTAGTTTGGAGAGACAATCAGGGGCATGATTATGTTCTGATTACTCAACCAGGAGAGCATCCAGAAGAGTATCATGCACAAAAGTTAATCATACAAAGTATTATGCTACATTTCTATTGGGATATGTTATTCAAAGTTTAGAGATAAGACTAGCATTCCCAAAGTAACAAGATTATCTGTGATTTTGGACACGACAAATTAAAAAAAAATACCAAAACCCGTAGAAGGAGAAACTATTTTTCACAGTGCAAGAAATTTCCAGATGGCTGCTTTCAGTATCAGAATATACTTGATAGCAGCTACAATGAAACAACTTTGTAAAATAGGTCAATATAGGGCAAAAATGACTTTGCAGGAACAGGTCATTTCACAAGAAGGACAAGAAGTCGGTTACAGTGTCAGAGCATCATACCTTAGAAGTAGCCTGCTTTAGTTTTGCCTGTTCTACTAAAAGTTTGTATGATGATCCTTTGTTGCTTTGTATTTTCTCTTTTTCCATCTGTTCCACCAAAGCCTTCTGTTTTGCTTTTAATAAGTTAAGTTGCTAAAAGAAAATGTTAATAGGAAAAAATGAAAATTTAAGCAATAAGATGTTAAAAAGGATCAGTAGGTTCATATGACAGTAATCTTCAATTCAAACTGTAATTTGAGATTTTAAAATACAGTTTATATAAAATTTTAACTTTGACACCATAAGGGGCTCCTAGCTGAACCAGAACAGATGAAGCTGAAGAACAAACTTTTAAAAGGGCTCACAACATACATGCCCAGGGTCATAAAACCTGCATGGTTGCATTTAGAAATGAAAATTTTGTGGTTTAAGAACTACCAACTTTTAAATCACGGCTTAGGTTCCTGCACTCAGGTGTACTTGGATTTATCTAGAAAGTAAATTTTTATTTACTATATATAATATAGTATTATAGTTTTATAGAATATGGGCCACAGAGTCCAACATCTGTTCTTCCAGCAGATCCCATGCCCCACAGTTTTAGATAAATGTCAAAGAAGTTAGGCAGCTTTTAGCTATGCAAAAGCAAGGCTGAATGAGTCCCAAGACTAAAGCTGTTCTTTCAAGAAATGAGATAATACCACAAGTGAGAGATACTTCTTTGAAAAGAGCTACTACCATGCTGGAAGTCACCTGTTTATGATGCACAAGCTGTTTTCTGATCTTTCGGGAATACAGTCTATCTAGGCTACTGTTGCCTTTAGTAGATCTGCTCAGACTCTGAGTGTGAAGGCTGTTATTTATAAAACTCCACTGGTTTCCTAATGGAAATAGGAAAAAAAACAAACAACAAAACAAGTATTATTCCATTTTATTAAACCTAACTTAACTCTCGACAAAAGCATTTATGTTGCAGCAATGGTTAGCATCTCCATATGCTAAATGCTAAAGAAACAAGCAAAATCTAAGTCTCTTGGTATTATGCAATTATCACCACTGATGACAATATTTCTGTGTAATTTTAAAATGTAGTGATACCATTGTGTTTTCATTATTTTTAAAATGCATAGAATCATTTAATATGGAGGTAAGCAAGACTATCTGAACTAAAAACACCTAAACAGCTTCCACAACACAACAGCTCTACAGTTTTCATTTTTAGAAAAGATGTTCAAAGAAAACCTTACCTTATCCACTTAAATAATAATAAAAATAAACATATAAAAAATACATTTAAAAACACTGGACACAAACACCAAGTTAGTTTGAAGTCATACTGTTGGCCCTTCTCACAAGGGCCACTAACTGCTGAAACATGGTGTACTCTCAACCACCAGATCCCCATGTGACAGGATAATATACAGGCATTTTACAGACCAAAATCAATCCCACTTTTTGCACTTAAAAATAGAATATTCCTAAGCAGAAGGGAATACCAAGAGGCAGATAACAGTGCAAATGAAATGATCTCATCATCTGTTTTTAAAAGTTTTTCAAGTGAATTGAAAATACACTGGAAGTATTTGAACTGTTCCCAAGCCAATACCCACAGAAGTAAGTTTTGTTAAGTGTTACGTGCCTGTCAAAAATCGTTCCCTCTCTTTTCCATTCAGAGGTTTCTTGGCTGTCGCTGCTTCATCTTCAGCAGTAGCTACGTAATCCAGTAGTCTGGACACCAGCATTACAACCCAGCTGATCATAGGTATGTCTAAAACTCCTTCAAAATAAATAGATTTGAGTGCCTTAATAAAGTTTTGAGGCCATAGCAAAATAGTCTTAAAGAAGTCATTGAAAGCACAAGATAGCACATATTTCACTAGGTCACAAAGTTTCTGCTTTCTTTTTTTGTAAAACCAGGATAAAAGTCTGAGAACTTTAAATGAGGGAAGAAATCAAAAACTCACTATAGAAATCTGACGCAAGAGAAAATGGAACACTTCTCTTAGTCTGATGAAGTCAGATGTCAAAAGCTTCACCTCTACTGTGAAGAGTCAAAACCTGTATGTCTAAATTTCCTAACAACCAAATGCAGAATGACAGCTGCTTACACGAAGGCACATGAATTAGATGCTTCAAATTCCAGAACATGAAATTCAGCCAAGGCTCCAACAAGACCATACACCCAAATATCTTCTATTTTGATACTGTCAGTGTACTTTCACACAGCCATTTGAGTAAGATACAGGAAAGCTAAGACTGAGTTCAGACTCGATGAACAAAGCTCACAGTGGTAACGACGCTACTGTCTGTTTCAGTCTCACACATTAAATGCAGCATTTTTGTACAGGCAGAAGGGATGTATCTTATTCATCATGCAAGAAAAAAAAACTTTGTGTGCATGAGCAAATCTAAATGAACTGTGTAAAGTGAACTCATGAATGCTCAATAAAGACCAGAAACCTATAATTAACGATGACCACTTAATCAGTCATTATGCCCATGGCATACTTCTACGCAGTATCAATACAACAGTCATTAATACTTAAGGTTACACACACATTCTCATATCTGCACACAGCTGAGCCACATTTCACTACACTACACTTTACATGCATTGATCTCAAAATAAGCTTAATTCAAACTATTATTAATTCCAGATCAAACAAGACAACTAAGCCTGGGAAATGGCTTGATCAAGATCACATGTAGCTGCTGGCAGCC
Source organism: Heliornis fulica (assembly GCA_013399135.1). Lineage (NCBI taxonomy): Eukaryota > Metazoa > Chordata > Aves > Gruiformes > Heliornithidae > Heliornis > Heliornis fulica. The sequence continues at coordinate 675,219 of VXBZ01008879.1, read as the reverse complement.
CAAGAAACAGGTTGCAAGTCCTGACTATTAACTCCAGTTTCCTGTCCATGCCAGCAGAAATCAGCCCACGGCAGCAGGCAGAGGAGCAGGAGGCCTCCCCGTAACAGGACCTGAACAGGAACCGCAGAGTAAATTGCAAGAACAGAAACAAATAGCACTGGTGACCACTACACACCTTTTTGGTTGGCAGAACAAGAATGAAGGAGCCTGCTACAGAGTGAACTATGTACCTTTTATACTCTCATTAAATTAAGTGCATTTCTTTTCCTTTCAGTATCAAAGGAAAAAAAATGTTCCTTTTCTACCCCCTCCAAGTGGGTTTTGCTTATTCCCTTCCCCTCCCAGGCCTCAAAGTTTACAACTTCTCTCTATCCACAACACTCACCTCTTGCTCTGATTGTCCTTTCTTTTCCCCAGTAAGCTTTCACCCCTTTTGACCCTTAGTTAAGTGTGATAGTTTTCAAACAGGAATTTCTTCTGCCGTACCTGGTGCTTCCATCACACATAATAATGCCCTAGTACTCACCTGTACTGTCCAGGAGGAAGGAAGCTGGAAGACCAGCAAATAAAGCTCTCAGTTACTTCTGCTTCCTAAAGTCCTCCGTGAGGACAACTAGTAAGGCAAGAGCTATGAAAGGAATTGGCAGCTGTGGGGAGAGTGCAAACAGAAGTAGAGGAGATGTAAGCTTGGGTTTGCCTCAAACTAGTTAGAGACTACAGCAGGATATGGCCATGATAGAGAAAGTACACGGCTGACCAATGGGAAGCAATAGGACAGCTTCTGACGCCAGCTGTAGGTTTGTTTACATCGGGAGACAAAATAAAAAGGAGAGTCTCAGCTGGCATTTGTCAACTTCACAACACTAAGAATTTTAAACAACTTCTACAATGCTCTGCTACATCTGCGTAACAAATGAAGTCACCTACAGTTTGATGTTTCAAAAGCAAGCATTTTCGTCAAACTTAGGGTAGTTACGAAAACACTCAAAAATTCAGGTTTGGAGAATGTAATTTCTGTCATTTTTTAGTATTTACAAACTGTAAGTTCTTTGTGAGTATAAATACCCCCCACGTGGTTTGCAGAAACCATGCAGATATGTCTAACAAACCTGTCTAACTGCATTTAACCTCAAAAGCTTGACACATACAAAGGGTCTCATGAGCAAAAAGGGGCACTTCTTCCCAAAGTCATTCCCTAATTAGAGCTGTCTACACACTACATGTTCCACCCTACCCTGGCCTTTGTTAAAACTTTAAAGCTTCCTAGCTGAATTAAAAGCAACCAAATAGATTTCACTCAGGTTTAAACAGAGGGGTGGGAGGGATGAATCTCTTTTAGCACGTAAAGAACAAGAAGTTTTAGCACATTATAAAAGACAATTCTAGTTTGGAACTGTAGTAAACAAGTAATCTCTTTAATACATCAAAATTGTGAGCTAGTCTATTTTCTAGTTTATAATGAATACGAAAACATAGTTTCCCAAATTCGAGAGCTACCTTCAGTTCTTCTGTGCACAGGTAAATGAGGTTGTAGTGGTGACAGCAGGTTATCCAGGAGATTAAGTAAACTTTCTAAAACACCACTGTTGCTAAGCGATCTTTGGCCAATGCAGGAAAGCAACATGAAGACCCTAAAAATAAAATTTACATATTTAAGACCTTATTTCTTTTTCAGATCCAATAGTATTTTGAAACACCCCTTACAGAACAATATTCCCCCAGGCTTTCATGTGAGACAAGCAGATTTCTACAGAAAGCAGTACTGCAGACCAGCAAGGGAACCAGACTTCATGGCCTATTGTTGTCAGGACAATGCAGTATTTTAAAGTGACCATTTCTTCTTTCTCCCTCAAGAGGTCAGCAGAGCATTTCACTTCATATACCTGAAGCAAAACATCTGTTTTATTTCTTACCTCACATGACATACAGAATAGCAGGGATATAAGAATACATCAGTGTAATTCTCTATCCTGGCATTGATTTATGCGAAAAAAATATATAAATGTTGCTGTCCAAAGAAGGCAGAAAATCACGGAGCAGTAAATACATTTGATTAAAATAAAATGCTAATTTTTAGAAAATCAGAGACCTCAATCAGTAATATGAAAACAATTAACATGCCTAATGTAGAGTGCTCAACTCTATGCTTGGTTGCTCTTATCTCAAAGAAATCTTCTGCATGAAATGCTAATAGCATGCTTTCCAGTCTACTTCCAAATGCCTTAGAAGAGTCTCTCTATGATGAGGGTGTATCTAAAGTGTGATGAAGGAGCAGGCAATTTTTTACACTGGGGGGCAAATCCTGACAGGTATGTGAGATCTCCAACTAACTTACTGTTGTGCGAGCACCGGAGAGATGCAACAAACAACTGCAATCAGTTATCGTTTGCAATGCTTTTTTTGGGCCCAGTTCTGAAGTCAACAGAATAGACGGGTAAGTACCCTTCAGTCACATTTTGTCAATTCCAGTGCTAAGTTACAAATGATGGAATTATTTAAGTGATCCAAGGGTAATGTGGACTTACACCTTACCTGTCTTGTGGGAATATGAGAAGCTGCTCTGAATTGTACAACTCCTGCAGTACATTTGAGAGAAACTGACCCCACCATCTTTCTCCTCCACACAGTTGAACCAGCAGAAGGCCAGTATGCAATCGGATCTTTGGGGTTCCACTGATACATAAGTGTTTAAATAATTCTTCACAAGCTTGAGCATGAAAAGTACTTTGTAGAACCACAGGAACAGAGTGCCCTTTTAAGAAAAGAATAAGCAACTATGCTTAAGGAGACAATGGATTGAAAACACAGGAGGAAAAAGTTTCCATGAAGTTTTAAAAACTGTTATTATGATTAGACTAAATACTACGTGGGAAAGGAGGAGAGAAGGCATCCAGATTATGGTAAATAAACTAAAGGTAGGCCAGGCCATTTGGTCAAAGGCAAATCAATTTCACATCAGTGTAAACACCCCATGAAGTCTACACAAAGCAAAAAGCCAAAGCATCATTTTGCTTAATAATAAACTGTCACAGTACAAGACAAAATACACACATCTCTCAACAGAACAATGTTTTGATTAAAAAAAAAAAACAAAACAACAAACCAAACAAAAAACAAGAAGCACACAAATAACTCCTACTCAGACTTTTCAAATTCAATTACCTAAAAGCTCATTTCAATGCCAACATTAGAAAATAAAAATCCTTACTGGATACTGAAAATTGCAAACTTTGTAGAGATACTGGTTTCATGACTTTCACACACACAGAGAAGCAATTTCTGCTTCCCCTCCCCACTTCTAACTGTATAATACATCCCCAGCGTGACACAGGCTTTGGTGCTCGTGGGTCCTTCCACAAGTGGTTTCTACCTATGAAAATAACATGAGTATTCTGCCTGGGCAGTCTTCTGTTACTTCAGCAAACTGAATCAGCCCAAATCAGCAAGAGACAACTACCCAAACAAAGGAACATGCAGCCAGGTCTACAGAAAAGGGAGAAGAACCTTGACACCCTGTCTTATCCAGAGCATGGAGTGGTTAGGTCAGCTTGGTGCCACTGGTGAAACTTTACAATGCCTGTTACCAGCTACTAAAATCATGGTAATAAAACGTACCTGAGCATAGTTTAAGAACTTTATAGCGGGAAAGTACAGATTAAGAAATACTTTCAAACTATTTCAAAGCCCAAAAAATACTAACCATTGGAAGAATGAAGCAAACTAAGTAAAGTGTCCAGTAAGTATCTAATGATGGTGCGTAACTGTTCTGTGGATGACATCTGAATCAATTCTTTTGGATCAGACTGCTCCTTCAGTGTTTTCCTGCTTGCACCTAAAGCTACTTTGAGTCTCTGAACAGCATGGTGAGCCAAGTTGAGTTGAAGCTGTAGCTGAATGCAGTCCTGGTAAGCAGAAAAAACTCTGCTATCTTCTTCTACTGCCTTGTCTGGCTTTCGTAAAAAGTACTGGGCATTATTGGCGCTATTGAGTGGTGGCAGGTCAATGCTCTGCAGAAGGATCTCTAACCGATGACAGGCCAAGTTGTACCTACAGGGAAACATTCCAACACACAATTCAGTAGACGAATAGCAGTACAACCTGACAGTCACCCTGTCAGAAGACAACTTCTGATCCATTCTGAATGCACTGGTCAAACTGATAATGGATAAACCCACCACAACTCAGTGTAGTCTTTGCGAGTGCAATAAAAGATATTCAGTGTAACAACTCTATGACAAAAGCAGAGTTTTCTTTAGTCTGAAGAATATAACAGGAAGGGAAATAACTCAATCTAACATTAAGATATCTCAATGTTTTTTAAATAAAAATAATTAGTAAGTACACTTTTTTTTTCTTCTAACCTGCACTGTATGTCTTCTTGCAACGCAACCATCATTGCCAAATGTTGGTCAATTTCTGGCTGATTTGCGGCTTCACCTTCTCCTCTGAGGGGATCGTGCATTAGTTTCAGCTCATTTTCAAAGGGCAAGATATAAGTATGGCCATAATAAAATCCCAATGGGATTTTTGCTCTGGCATTTGTGCTACCGTATCGACCAATAACAGTGATCTGAAAGAGAATGCAACTGTACTGTAACACAACCGTATCAAAACAGACAAAAAGCTATCAACTCAAAAATTCATAAAAAACATACAGCCAACTAAAGTATGGTCTAAAGAGAACTTAAGGGAGTGTTCACATACTAACAAAGATCAAGAGTTAAAAAGTTAGAGTATGCACTCTGTATCCTTTTACCTTCATAAACCTGCAAACCGGGGGTGGCAGCAAGTCATGTAAAATAAGTGAATGTGTGCTAATGTCAGTAGCCACTACCAGTCGCCTTCCATCCACTTCTTCTCCTAAAGTCCAGATATCAATTGACAAAGAAGCCAAATCTCCACAAGTGGGAATCAATACATCCGTCAGCAATATAGGTCTTCCAAAATCTAAGGTGACAAATCTTCTTGCTCCTAAGGAAAAAACACAGGATTGCCTAGAAGGCCAGCGCGTACTAACCAGTGAAGAGATGTTACTTCTCAATACATGATTTACATATCGTTCAAAAGGTTCAAATATTGCAGGGTAAAAATAGTTGCACAATCTCAGAAACTCCAATACAGCTTACACCCTTCAAAAAGAAAATTTTTGCTTCAAATTAAGTTGTTATGCTTTTTATACTTTATTTCAGATCAAGTACTCTGTTCCTCCATCTCCCAGGATATTCTAACTTGATAAACATTACTGAATGCTGCATCTTTAATTTACAGATACAACAGAAATGCAATCCGAGAAACAGCTTTTCTTTGCAAAGTCAAGTGAGACCGCAGCGAAGCAACTTATTTAAGACCCTCAAAATATTTAGTTTCTTATTAGAAAACGTATCAAAATCAGCACTAGGAATTCTGCTTTTACCTGAGTGCATTCGCTCTATAATAATTGACTGATGAGGTGGAGGTTGAAGAAAATGTGAAGCGTGAGATATTGCAAGAGCAAGACCAGATCCAAGTGGATTCTGAGGAGTGGGAAAACAGCATTAAAATTAAAACATTAAAATCTATACATTTATAAAAAGCTCTAGCCATTTAAAGATGTACACTTTGACACTACCTCACTACATTTAATTCTGAGCAGGAACTATCACCATATAAATATGAAGGTCAAAGGAACAACCACTGGTTACACAGTTAAACTAGCTCCAATTAAAATAAACCATCTAAGGTACTACAGCAACTCTATCTTGCCTTCGGAAGTCTTCCTTTTCATAAGGTCTGCATTTAGTGGCATAGTTTTCCCACCTCATTCAAATAAACAGACATTTACTCGCACTCATGTACAAATTACATCCTGATAACAAGATGCTGTAACACTTTCTATAAGAAAAACAAACAAAAATTACCGTTCTAGACTTGCTTGTATTTTTGTTATGTGCTGCAAGGTTAACCGTTGGGGGATCAATGACTGAACCAGGGAAAAGCTGAGCAAGCTCGGCATTAATAACAGCAGAAACTGCCTCATTAGGTGGAGTCAAAGGTGGAGTCATGAACAGAGGAGTTGTTTTTGGTGTGGGTGGAATGACATCTGAAGGATGGATGAAGAACCCTGGGGCTGCTACTGGATTGGAAGGCACAGAGTTATGGACAGGACCAACTGCGGATGCTGCTGCCGCCGCCGCTGCTGTTGTCTGATGCAGTTTTGCTTCCAGCTTAGCTTTCTATGAGCAAAAAGAAAGCAGTGTATGTAGCAAATAACTGCTTGCAAACACTCTAGCAGTACTGAACTACAAGTTCAACTTTCATTATAAAACCAAATCTAGTAACTCCAAGCTATTCCAACACAGGCATGTTAGACATCTTAACTATAAGGTGAAAAATTAAATTTAATTCTACTTGACCTCACTTGTGAGCAAGTAGCTAATTAATTTATAAGAAAAAAAAATTAAACCCCTACAATTAAACAGCAAAGTAGGGTCAACACAGCCAAGCTTCATAGTGACAATGGCTTTATGACTAGTACTTTCTTGTTTTGCAATAGCACTTTTCATTTTGGTGGGAAATTTTTTCAATTTCAGACTTACTTTTGAGATTAGAATTTCCCAACCTACCCTCAATATATATATATTAAAAAAAAACAAGTCTGAAAGAATGAAGTAGCATGGGAGATACTCTCAGCACTTCACTTAGTAAGAGTGATCTTCAGTGCACAGCTGTTCCTTCCTCAAACACACTATGGAGAAAAAACACAAACAAACAAAAAACCAAAAAGGAAAAAAAAAAAAAGGCAACTAGCTCTGCAATTACTTTCTCCGCTTCTGAAGTTTAGAGACAGCATTAAAAAATAGCCAAATAGCCTCCAACCTGTTGCTGAAGCTTCAAAAGCTGCTGCTGTTTCTCTTGCAGCACCTGGAGCTGTTGCTCGGCTGAGGCCATTGCATGAGAGAGAGACTGCAAAGCTACCTGGGCTGCTGAACTCAGTGCTGTCGAGGCTTCCCCAACCGTTCCAGAAGAGAGGCCACCAACTGCTGGGGTAACCCCAAAGGTACTCACTGGCATGAAACAAACAAAAGCAAAACAAAAACACGTATGTAGAAATTATAAAATACCTTTAAATTAATTACTTAATACCTGTTAAAAGCAATGTAAAAACAGGAGAAGTACCTCCTTTTACCTCATTCCTGCGATAAAGTAAATCATCAACCTACAAAGTGTATGGTTTATAGACTATGCACACATCATACATGCAACATTTCCATTACAGAAGTTCACTCAGTTAATTCTTTTGCTACGTCAGACTGCAAGCTTTTACGTTATACTCTCTGATAAAGCAACAGGACTCAAATTAATAAACGTGGAATCTGGTTGGTTTGCTAAGCTCTAAGAAGTTAACTTCATAACATAGTAACTATTAAACCCAACACTTACAAAACAACAGGCAGTCTGTTTGTCAAACAGTGCTCATTATGCTCAATTAAAAAAATATCATACTGTGGAACTATGCTAAGTAGAATAAAATGAAAAATTGTATATACCAGTAAACGTACTTGCATCGTCCCTTTCTATTCTTGTTCCATCACTTGTTGAAACACAGGTAAAGTGCAGAGGTTCAACTTCCAAGAGTCCAGTAAGGGAAGTAAAACTACCTTCAGCAGCTGCACAGCTACTTATTTTCCCATTTCCTGAAAGGGAAATAAGTATCTCCACAATCAGCTAATATTTTCGTGACAGCGACATTTCAAGTCATGTAGAGTGAAGAGATGACTGAAGACTATCCACATATTTTATGACTTCACATTGTAGAACACACACCTTAACGGTATCACATCCACAATATAAATGGAAATATATTTTTAGATGGGTAAGGCTGCCAAATCTGAACGGAATTATCTTAGTAAGTCAAACTATCCAACGTGACAGTAGCACAGTGTATCTTTCTTAATTCCAGAAATAAATGGGGTATATATACATATATATTAAAATGATACATAGAACACACAATATACATTATATATATACTACACATCACATACTATATAAATATAACCTAAGCATTGATATGACTATATTATATTTATATAATTCTATTATTAATAAATATAAATGTTTATTATATGTTATGTATGGAATGTATCATATATATAATTCTTTCTAAAGTGCGAGAAGTTAGCTTGCACACTGATGTAAAGGAAGAGAAAGAACAGATTGACTAAGATCACACACCAAGTTAGTATAAAAGCTACTACTACTCAACATCCTAACAAACTATATAGCGTTGTATGGAGCAGGGGAGGAGGGGTTAGGAGGTGACAAGCACATACAAGAAAAGGAAAGGAGTCACTACAGCTGATGAATATTCTTGTCACAAAAAGAATGCNAAGGAAAAAAAAAAAAAGGCAACTAGCTCTGCAATTACTTTCTCCGCTTCTGAAGTTTAGAGACAGCATTAAAAAATAGCCAAATAGCCTCCAACCTGTTGCTGAAGCTTCAAAAGCTGCTGCTGTTTCTCTTGCAGCACCTGGAGCTGTTGCTCGGCTGAGGCCATTGCATGAGAGAGAGACTGCAAAGCTACCTGGGCTGCTGAACTCAGTGCTGTCGAGGCTTCCCCAACCGTTCCAGAAGAGAGGCCACCAACTGCTGGGGTAACCCCAAAGGTACTCACTGGCATGAAACAAACAAAAGCAAAACAAAAACACGTATGTAGAAATTATAAAATACCTTTAAATTAATTACTTAATACCTGTTAAAAGCAATGTAAAAACAGGAGAAGTACCTCCTTTTACCTCATTCCTGCGATAAAGTAAATCATCAACCTACAAAGTGTATGGTTTATAGACTATGCACACATCATACATGCAACATTTCCATTACAGAAGTTCACCCAGTTAATTCTTTTGCTACGTCAGACTGCAAGCTTTTACGTTATACTCTCTGATAAAGCAACAGGACTCAAATTAATAAACGTGGAATCTGGTTGGTTTGCTAAGCTCTAAGAAGTTAACTTCATAACATAGTAACTATTAAACCCAACACTTACAAAACAACAGGCAGTCTGTTTGTCAAACAGTGCTCATTATGCTCAATTAAAAAAATATCATACTGTGGAACTATGCTAAGTAGAATAAAATGAAAAATTGTATATACCAGTAAACGTACTTGCATCGTCCCTTTCTATTCTTGTTCCATCACTTGTTGAAACACAGGTAAAGTGCAGAGGTTCAACTTCCAAGAGTCCAGTAAGGGAAGTAAAACTACCTTCAGCAGCTGCACAGCTACTTATTTTCCCATTTCCTGAAAGGGAAATAAGTATCTCCACAATCAGCTAATATTTTCGTGACAGCGACATTTCAAGTCATGTAGAGTGAAGAGATGACTGAAGACTATCCACATATTTTATGACTTCACATTGTAGAACACACACCTTAACGGTATCACATCCACAATATAAATGGAAATATATTTTTAGATGGGTAAGGCTGCCAAATCTGAACGGAATTATCTTAGTAAGTCAAACTATCCAACGTGACAGTAGCACAGTGTATCTTTCTTAATTCCAGAAATAAATGGGGTATATATACATATATATTAAAATGATACATAGAACACACAATATACATTATATATATACTACACATCACATACTATATAAATATAACCTAAGCATTGATATGACTATATTATATTTATATAATTCTATTATTAATAAATATAAATGTTTATTATATGTTATGTATGGAATGTATCATATATATAATTCTTTCTAAAGTGCGAGAAGTTAGCTTGCACACTGATGTAAAGGAAGAGAAAGAACAGATTGACTAAGATCACACACCAAGTTAGTATAAAAGCTACTACTACTCAACATCCTAACAAACTATATAGCGTTGTATGGAGCAGGGGAGGAGGGGTTAGGAGGTGACAAGCACATACAAGAAAAGGAAAGGAGTCACTACAGCTGATGAATATTCTTGTCACAAAAAGAA
>VXBZ01008879.1:653942-665053 GCA_013399135.1 Heliornis fulica | reverse complement strand
AAAAAAAGGGTCTCATTCTTAGGACATTCCATGGCCTAAAGATTCACTTATGAATCCTCACTTGAGAGAACAGATACAAATATGCTTTTAAGGTATTTTAATGCCTCAAACAGAAAAAAAAGTATCTGATTAAACCTGTAATACGTGAAGTAGAAGAATGCCATATGGCAGCTTCCCAACTTCAGAAAACTTCATTTAGGTTTCTCTGACTATGTCCAGTTTGCTAGTCTAAACGAATAATGACATATCTCAAGGAAGCTGCTCAACAGAAGCGACAGCTGCTTCTTAGATAGCTCTGACCCAGGGAATGATAGCAGCCTTTCTGTTTAATCTCTAGCCTTTTCTTCCATCAGGATAAAAAAAGCCAAATTCCACAAAGAGTTTTGGGGTTTTTTTTCCTTATCCTAAGGGCTACAGGAAAAGTAAGATAACTCACAAAACAAGAGAGCATCTTCAACTTCATTATGTAGAGCCATAAACCAGATGGGAAGTATATAACCACAGCTTTACTGAAGGAAAAAAGGTGTAACAGAATTACGACGTCTTCCACAATAGTTGACTGTTAAACATACGTACCTGATAAAACATCAGACAAATCGATTTCATCAGACTGTATTCCAACACTGCTGTTGTACACATTTTTACAAGAAGAGCCACTTATTTCCAAATCAAACAGAACTGGATCAAAAGGTGAACTATATAATCCATATCTGCAAATGGAATAAGACCAACAACACTATTCAACAATAAGAATTTATATATAATTACTTACAGAAAAAGGCCAAATATTTATTTGTTGGAATTTATTACATTCCAAACTATTACTTTAACTAACATACAAGTTACCGTTTACTTATATTCCATTAAAGTTGTTTAAGTTACCTTTTCAAACAGTTTATGATTCTAAATAAGTAACTAACTAAATCATTCTGAAGATGTAATACTCTCTTGGAAACATGACACATGATTATACTCAGACATGGAAACCAGAACTACAAGCCTTCAATAGTTAGCCACAGCAACATGCATGCCTGCATATAATAATTCAGACATTTATCCCAAGTCAAGAAAAGACACAGTACTGTTGTACTGTACAAAATAAAAAAAAAAATCAACCTCAGCTTGCTCTTCCAGCTGAAGGAAGAAGAAATTTGGAAATGCTTCTAGGCATACTGCTCCACACTCATGATTAATTTAAATATCTCAGCAGAAGAAAACCTCATTACTACTACTCATTGCTATTACTACTCTGGCAGTAATTCAAGGGGAAAAAAGCACAATTGTTTGCATTTACTCAGGTAACAAGGTGGTCCCAAATCAATTTGGGTTTTATAAGCCAAGAAAAAGGAAAATCCAAAGTAACAACAAAATCGGAGTTGTTTTTTTTGTGTGTGTGTGCCGATATCTATTACCAGCAACCGACAACAAAAAAAATGGAACCTGGGCCAAACTATTATGCAGGAGTATAAAGAATGTACCTGTGTATGTACATAAGAAACATGTAACACTTTGACTTGCAAGAGTCAGCCAAAATATGAAATACTTCCAGGAACACAGGGGCAGCAAGAGAAGTTCTTCCACTCCCTTTTCTGTCTGCCTCCGTGCAGATCCTCTGTTCTTCTTTAGCAGGCAAGAAAAGACCCCAGTGCTGAGAAAGCTGGAATGTTTATGTGTCTTTTTGATCAAGGGGTCACAAAGGGGTAAATGTCTACATGTATGCTACAACACCAGCGACAAGGCAGAAGAGGTTTTCTAGACTTCTCTGAATGTTCAAATTCTTCCATGCTGGCTGGGTTCAATGCTTTAACCACACAATACTAAGAATAACTAGTAAAAAAAATTGTGTTATATAAAAAGGCAATAATTGCTACTTATTGGGGGAGCAAAAAGGAAAGGAAAGAAAAAAAGAAAGAAGATCTGACAGTTACAGTTGTCAACCAAATTTTATGTACATTCCCCAGCCAAGTTAGTTAAACTTAAGGTGACCACTTTATATTAAGAATAAAGCATATGAGATGGCTCTAGGTTGCTCTCTACAGGAATATACTACACATACGCCGTGCATACTGCATGTGTCATTAGACTGACAGGTTTGTTGCATGGTCAGGCTTTTCCATAAGCACAGCAAGACAACATACTGCTGTAAAGCGATTACTAAAATACACAGAAATGCTCAGAGAAAATTCAATACAGTACCTTCAGAGCCTGTTTTAGACCTCAGATTTGCAAACTCAAATTAGGTCAGTTCAACATTAACACTGATTGCTTAATTAAATAGTTTGATTAAGCAAGCAAGTGATAAAAACTAAAAAGGAGTTACAAGAGCTTTGTGGAATAGGATTACAATTTGAATGTACTGCAGAGAGTTAGATATATTCTGTTCAACCCAAATTCACTTTTATATGCATAATGCATATCTTAATGCTGATCTTGCAGCAGGAATGATTGATTGCATTAGCAACACTTTTCAGAAAAAGATATAGAAGTTACATCAACGAAACCCAAAGAATGAACCTACAACATCAGACAAAAACCCCAACACCCTATTCTCATCTCTGCAGTAACAAACACAAGCTATATGAAAAACCTCTTCAGATGCCTCAGAGATCTTAACTGGAAAAAAGTTTACAATTTTGTATACTACAATTTAAGGAAGATGAGGACCAAAGACACCAGAACAAGGAAATGCTGTAAGAATGACTATATGTGGAAAACACAATCAAGAAGCAAACAACCTTTAGACATCTAAGATTTGTAAAGAATGAAATCATCTGCTTGGTTGCCAAGATGAACAGGACACAAACATTAAAAGGCTTAAGTTGCAACAGAAGAGATTTCAGATCAGATGTTGTTGGCAGAGGGAGACAGCTCAAGTGTTAATGATAAGAATAATTAAACCATTTAATAGCTTACAATATTTAGAATAATTAAATTCCATCAGTATTTCAATCAGTTGCTTTCAAGAACAGGATGAAAAAATTAACCATATTTGCTAGTCAGGCCAGACTGTTTTGTTATAAGACAGTCTACAACACTGTCTGAAACCCCTTTTCTGTTGTTCCCTAAACTGCAAGTCATGTAACACACCCATCTGGCTGTAAGCTTACAAGTTTTACATGCTTTATTGTGGCACATGATACTAGAGTGAGCGCTACTCTGCCTGAAGACAACATGAATGTGCAGATCCATAAGTAGATATCTGCTTTTATTTGATTACCAAATCTAAGGCTATTGTACCTGGGAACAATGACAAAGAAGGGAAAAAAAAAGTAAAAAAACCACCACCAGAAACTCTGTAACACATATGGAGACACATACCATAAAATACAACTCAGAGAGAAGGGGAAAAAAAAAAGAAAAAAAAAAAAGGAGTAAAGCAATGGCTGCCTACTAGTTTCTCTTATAATTTAAAAAAAATATTTAACATCCATCTCCTATATTAAAAAAACCTTGAGAAATAACAGTATTCTTTTGATCTATAGACATATAAAGGACAGTAAATTCTATCTAAATTAGTTAACTAAGTAAAAAAGTAGTCAGTCCTTACTTCAGAGTGAGCTGCAGTAATAAATTTTAAGATAATAAATGTCTGTTGCTATTCTTACTCTAACTTTGGAGATACTGAGTTAAAGCATATGCAAGATGAAAATCAGTAAAATACCATCTAGAAACACTGAGAAAACCTAAGCCTGAAGGATGCCACAAACAAGGGTCATTTCGGAAAGTCACCCCTGAGATGCAGACAGCTTTGTTCACTCCTAAGTGATCTGAAGTGTCATATGTGCAAAACTCAGAGTGGGCAACTGGAAAAGCCTTCTATCTCAATATGCTGTTTAACGGAACTACTTGGAAGCAATCTTGTGATTCTGGGGGGACCAGGCTGCGGCCAGCATTCTGGGACTGAGAGACATTTTATGAGTTTACAGCAGTGACCCACGCTGGGGCAGTTGGTGAAGAGCCGAGGTCCTGTGGGAGAGGACTCGTGGAGAAGGTCATGGAGGACTGTCTCCCGGGGGTGGGACCCCACACTGGCACAGGGAAAGAGTGTGAGAAACGCTCCCCCCACCAAAAAAGGAGAATAACTCATGAGGAACTGACCGAAGACTGAAGCCTCCATTCCCTATTTCCCCTCATGCCATCCTGGGGAGGAGAAAATTTTGACTATAAAATGAAGTCTGCAAAGAAGGGAGGGGCAGGGGGTGCTGTTTTAAGATCTGGTTGCACTTCTCATTATCCAACTCTGGCTTCTCTGTGTGTATATAGTGTAGTGTAGTGTAGTGTAGTGTAGTGTAGTGTAGTGTAGTGTAGTGTAGTGTAGTGTATTAAATTAGGGAGTTTTCTTGCCTTTCTTCTGTGTTGAGTCTGTTTTGCCCATGACACTAATTGCAGAATGATCTCTCCCTGTCCTTATCTTGACTCCAAAGCCTCTCAACATATATTTTCTCCCCTGTCCTAAGAGGACAGTCCTAGAGCGACTTTGTTGGGAGCCTGGCCTCCACCCAGGGTCAAGCCACAAATATACACAAACACTTCCACCTAATTTAGCTTACTACATTTTCAATTTGATCTGAAGATTCTGAATGAAACTTCTTCCAGCCTGATCTTACTAGAAGATCAAGGAGGAAAATTCTAGCCCACAAATCACAACTGAAAGAGCTGTCTAACAGCAGCATGTTCATATCATTGTAATACAACTGCTGAAACTGCTACAAAATTTATTTAACCACCAGAAGTTTCCTTCAAGTATCATATAAATCCAAAGTTAAATGATCAATCAGCTCGATATGTAAAGGATGCAACACCACAGTCTGAAATCAATATATAATTTTTAGTAATCGCTTCCATTCACAGTATATTACTCCAGGCCTCTCTACACTTAGAATCTGACCTTTAGCAGTAATACACTGAATATATGGTCAGCTTACAGAAAGATGACAATTTTCTGTAGCACTACACAGAACTGAAACTGTTCAGCCTGATTCCCTCCCATACTCAAAATAGGACATGCTCTGTTAATCCTTACACTAACAGTCATAAATCCTATCTTAAGGATTGCAGAGACAAAAAACACATTTTCTGATTTGAAATGCACTGTAAATTATAAGATATCAATCATATTCACTGTCAACTTTGCACAAGTCAAAACTATTTTCCAGAGCTGTATCAAATTAATCTTTGCTCATACAAATATAGCAAAACGGTTTGTGTGTGGGGTTTTTTTTTTGTTTGGTTGGGGTTTTTTTTGTTTTTTTTTTTAAAGAGACAACTTTTTCCAGGACACTAGAGAATAGTATTAAGACAGTTTCTATGTTTGTTTTTTATAAGTTTACAACAATCACATTTCTTAGTACCTTGTCTGAAGTAATGCTTCCATAGGTGTTAAGCGATCCTGCAACTGTCGGGACACAGCAGTTAGCAGTGATGCACAAGCTGTACTACATCCTGCCAAATCTTCATCCTTCACATAATTCAGCAATACAAAATACCAATATACAGATCCTACATTAAAAAAAAAAAAAACCAAACAAAAAACCAAAACAAAAGTCAGGTGAAACATAATGACAATTTTCCATTCAGAAAGTATAGTTTGAAGAATGATCAATGGAAGCGATAAATGAAGTATCTAATGATTACTGAATACAGACTAGGAAGCATCCTCCTCCTCTCCCTTTTTTGAGAGACTTCAATTTACAATCATTCTGTAAATATTAGTTTCCACTACTACAAATTCTCTTATCAACTAATAATTGAAAAACGGTTCCCAAGAGACAGCTTTGCATATACTTCTGTCATCACTTCTGCCCACTGCTTCTACTAAGCACAACAAGCAAAAATGCTCTTGATACGTTAAGGCGCTAAGCCAGGGGTTCCAATCCCTTCAGAGTCAAATGTTACTATAGATTCCACTCTCTCTCCTCTCCCCTTACCATGTTTCTGGTTGATACCTCATTATTTGCTGGAGGCACTGTTTGTTTTGGGAGCACAGTGCAGTTGTTCTGTACCGAAACACAAGTCTCATGTTCCTCCTACTCCACCTGGTACATTCTACCCCCGCAATAGCAGCTTGGTAAATAAATGCCTTAGCACTCCGTTTTAAGCAAGCTACTTTTCTTAAAGTTCCCCCATCTGCAAATGAGGATCTGGATAACACCCAACCAGACCACTTCAAGAACCAGTTTGTATTAACTGAACATTTACCAACTCTTATTTTGCAAGACAGTCTAACAAAGCATGCCAAATGAATGCACTGTGTATTTTTATGACAAACATTGTATACATACCACCTGTTGCAGCAGCAGGCAAGAGAGGCATATTATCAAGCAAAGCTTTTAGAAGAACTGATCCAAACCCCTGCTGACTCGGGTCACACCTGCCATTGCTACAAAGAAATACACAAATGCTTTAACAGTTAATGAAGAAAACAAAACATAGAAATCTCCAGGAGATGAAGTTGAAGGTCTGATACTCTTTGCAATCAGATCCTAACTCATTTTCCTCCACATAAGGCCTTCCAGATCTTGTTGCTTTATAAATTCAACAGTAACAAACACGTATATACAATTCGGACTCTATGCAAAATCTTCAAATATATATAGAATACAAATATATGTAATTAATTAGCACTAACCTGATGCATAGTGCAAGGAACCGTGCACATTTGTGAGCTATGCTCCGCCCAGCTTCAAAGAAGCAAACACGGATTATATCAGGGACACATTTACGTGTTTTAGAAAGCAAACTGTCATTTCCTTCCTTTGAGCTGTAAAACAAGTTGGATACTTTAGAGACTTACCTAAAAATTTATTGGTTTTAAACAGACCAGATACTGACAAACAGCCATACTAATTTAAATCCAATTTATCTCCTACCTGCCAGGTCCATTTGAATATACTCCAGCCAGCCAACAAAGTGTGTCTAGTACAAGACTCTGAGCATGTTCTGTAGTCAAACCATCATCTGTCTTCTTGCAAAGAGTGCTGAGCAGCTTCTCATGGAACTCTGAAAACTGTAACATGGCACACCGTTGAACTCTGGCGGGAGGGGGGGGAAGGAAATAGAAACCAGGATTATCCAATATGGCCATTCTCCCTACAAGCATCCAACTTTGTATCTTGTTGTAGGTGCAGCAAAACATAAAAGATGCCTAGATGAAAGTAAAACTAGTACATAATATGACGCTTCTTGTGCGTACATTCCCCATCTTCTTATTTTCTGCTGACAGAAAGTTAATTATATTTAGTAACCCTCGGGGTATTTTTTTTCCTACTAACTTGTCTAGCAACTTTTAAACCTCAACAAACATTCATCACCTACAACATTCTCTGGCAACCGTTTACATATATTTCTTTGAGGTTCTTTAAGCTCAATAGAGCCGGTGCCACCATTGCGGGGTGGCAGCTGGTAATGCATATTAAATACTGGATTATTCGTGTTTAGGTCTATAGTAACAATCCATACAGACTTCAATCAGATAACAATGTTAGTTAAATTTGATCTCAACTCTGCTGTAAGAAACAAGACAACATGTGGAAATGGAAAGATGCTTCTTTTAAAAGAAAAACAATTCTCTCCAAATAATTTATCTAACTCAGAGAGAAAACTTATTTACCTTTGCCTTTTCAAGTTAGGCAGATAATAACCCCATATACAATTTCACACATGGTGTTATTCTACCACAACCTACACAGCACAGTGAACTCAAAATCACAGGATTTTCCATGTAAAATACGTTCATGAAATGACTACTTGAAACAGTGGTTTGATCTGAGCTATTTTGAGAACTACATATTTTACTTGTAACTACAGCTAATATTTTTAGAATTTAAAATACCTACTAACCTTTCCTTTGCAACGGAAGTTTTTTTAAATCTTCGAATTGTTACAGAGACTTCTTGAAGTAAATCACAGCCTTTCATATTATCTGATTTTCTTGAAGAATTAGTGGCTTCAATTTTGCTAGATGGCTTTTCCTGTAATTTTGGCGGGGGGAGAAACAGCAATTAATAAATCTCATTGGCTTTGGCTGCTTCATTTATATACATTTTCAGTGAAATGCATACAGCTCAGTAAAATCTCTCAGGTTGAACACTGTTCTAGATAACTTCAATAATTGCACAAGTACAGAACATCAAGTTTCACAATGGTCTGTAATTTATTGTGTTCTAAACACAACCATTCTAATACCATTCACAAGATGTACATCACATCATCCAATCTTAGCACTACAACTATAAGGAGTAAAATACACATGCACAAGTATCTTTGTACGAGGGCAAGGTGTATGAGCTACTGAAATACTCCTGGAAACAAGTGCTCAGAAAGGGGCAGAAGAGACCCTTTCAATTAAATTTGAACAGAAGAAACGGCTTAGAGATGTTGAACTCTGATTCTTGAAGGTGTTAATACAGTGTCAACCCTTTAAAAAAAAAAAATGTTTTCAGAGGACCTCAATTCTCTTAACAGCTGTTTCATTTTCAGATTCCATAAGTCATATCAATTCAACAACTTTAACACAGATGTCCTTTCTTGGCTACTCATTACCTTGCCTGCTGCAACTTTTGCCAATAGTGAAGCAAGGGAATGGCCCTTGTTAGTCTGAGGTTTTAGAGATGGTATTCTAACAACTGGTCTAATGCCACCATTGCAGATTTCTTCTGTTCCTCTGTCATTCACTGCTTTAACATGAATTAAAAATGATCTGTACTTGCCACCAGCCATGCCTAAAAGGGAAAAAAAGAAAAAATGTGTGTGAAATTTGCATAGTTTACTAGGGCAAGCTGTAACCCTATTTCAATTTTACAAGTGGGGCTCATCTATATTAATGACAATGCTTTAACATCAGTTTGATAAGGTAACTCTCTATTGTGTTGCACAGCAAAATTTGCTGATATGACTATAAATACAAACCAAAGCCTGACTAGATAAATGAGATGCGCTTTACTCACACATACTTCATGTGACTGACACATTAACATAATAAATTTGTTTACCTTTAACAAGCTTTGGACTTGTTAGTGTCAACATTCCAGCATGTCCAGATAAATCAAGTCCAGTAGCCAGCCATACTGGACCGCAAAGTATATCTTCCTTATGCTCCTCCAGAAACGGACACAATCTAAGACCTTAAAAAACATGAGTAACGTGGATCTGAATTACTCATAATTGTCACAAAATCTGATTATTGGTTAAAACTGCAGTGTGACAGAACTCTTATTACTAAATATACATATAATCTCTACATTGAAAAAAGCTAACAATTACTTGAGGTTCACTTTTAGCCATTTTCCATTGAAATCAATAAAGGTAAATTAAAGTTTTAAAAGAATTTTCAGTTATATATTATGGATAATATGTACAGTGACTCAGAGACACAATATACAACTAATGAAATGAAGAACCAATATATTTTGACCCACAGCAATCACTGGCTCTTTTCTGAAGCAGGACAGAACTGGTTTAAAACAGAAGAAAACAAAACCAAACAAAAAAAAAACCCCAAACTAATTTGTTTCTTCTGTGGTATACTGAAATTATCATTCACTCATCTGCTACTTTTTTCTCAGCATGAAAACACCTTCTTCCAGCACTTTTTCATTTATCCTTCCCCTCATCTTTGCAACACGCTTCTTGGAATCACAGAGGGTTTGGATTGAAAAGGACCTTTAGAGTCATGCTCTAGATAAGCCTGATCACAATGAAGAAAAGCTGTAAAGACTATCAAAATGACCAAGAAAAAGAATCACAGTTCTGCTGGTGATTCACTCCAACCATTAATTGTTACTCTGTACCTCTCCTCATTCAGATCAAGCCTGGTTGCCTTTCAGTATCTCTAAGATTTTAGTATCAGTTAAAAAAAAACCCAAACCCAAAACCAAAACCGTTATAGAAATAGGCACATAAGTCTGATGGGGATGAAAGTCAACCTAACTAGTCATGAATTCTTTACTAGCTGCTTAATATTTTGTCTTGGTTTACAGCAGCATTCTCTACAAAAGTCAGGTATGCAAAAAAAAATTGTATTAGAACTAGCTAAGGACACCAAGTAAAATACTGCTGTAACAGGGTAAGAATTTAAGGTAGAAAAGTGCCATATCAATCTGCTTTATTTCTAAACTCAAACATTAACCTGCTTGTAAGCACCAAAATCCCCCAGCAGTTTTTTTGTGTGCATGTGTTTGTGTTAAACGTTCAACTCAATCAGACCAGTGACAGAAACATTATAGAGGACTGAAATTTAAGTCTAGTTTAAATGTCTGAGAATTTTTTTTTAACAGAGAAATTCCGGTGTATCATTACAAAAAGAAAAAAGAAAGCTCATGTTTTAAAGTTTAAGAAGAAAAATAAAACTTACATTGTGGTTCCTCTACATCCATATACTGCATTTCTTCATTGAATTCAACCAGTCCTGGTTTTCCATTTCTCTCCACTTCAATATTATGTGCTGAAGATAAAGGAAATGTGATCTGTCTGTCTACTGCTGCTTCTGGAAACAAAAATATTAGCAAGATTTCATAAACTTTGCTTAAGGCTCACTCAAAACAGAAGCAGTAGTGTTCACAGCAAATTTATCGGGTTTCTGCCCAAAACACCATTTCTAATATAAGAACCATCAATATACGAAAGCAGTAGTAGGATTGCAGCTGAAGTTGCAGCAAGCAGTTAAAAAAATATTTCTTTGAATGATGTGCAAACAAGCCTGCTTTAGCACGACACAAATTATTTTCTCCTAATAATCAACTGCAGATTACTCCTAAGTAATTAGATAGTATTGAAAGTTTGATAATTTAAACTGACAAGAACTGGACCGTTCCTGCTACATCAGACATTATTTTGATAATACTTAAGTACAGCTCTTTTTTCAAGAAAATGGTTCTCATGAATCATAGATGAAGAGAACATGCAAGCAAATGAACAAGAAGCACAGTGAAATAACTGCCAGATCAGATCCATTTGTTTCAAACTGGAAGAATTATGCCTCTGGCCTTCCTGTTATTGCACACTACAGTTTTAACTGTTTCCAGAGTTCCTGCTGTACAAAAATAAATGAATGAATAAACTCCCCTGTACCTATCTTCCTTAGGTTTCATTATCTTAAAATTTCAGTTACTTGA
>VXBZ01008879.1:606771-653908 GCA_013399135.1 Heliornis fulica | reverse complement strand
GGGGGGGCAGTGTTAAGCTACCAATTAATAGTGGCGGTTAAGTGAATTTTAGTCTGAAGATTTTATACATTTTTAGGAGCCACCAAACAATCCTAAATATTACTTCCCCCTGGGACTTGAACATTTTGGTTAATACTGAGCACAGATGTAAATTATCTAGATCTGTCTTCCTTTATAATGAAATAATTAGTGCCCTACATGCTTCATTCAATAATGCACAGAAGACTACTGACATTAAGGTTGTTTTCCAATATCCAAGAAACTGAAATAGAGTAGGAAATAACTGAGATGCAATAACACTTGAGAAGATGTTGGTTGGTTGAAGCTTCTCAATACTACTGAATCAAAACACACTGTGTAGGTGCTTTCACATACCTCAGTCCTCCCCAGACTGCCGATGTATACCCCAGTCCTCTACTCCACTCTTCCCCCCACTGTATCCACAACGGAGAAGAGCAAATTCCACTATGCTACATGTAAGGAAGTGAAATGGCTCTTCCTGCAAGAACTCTGTCATGTCTTATAATCAGTATGCTGTAAAGCATTGACAGAAACCTCTGGCAATCTATTTCACAGCCATATCAAAGGTCTTCAGACAATTACCAACTCATGGAACTGTTTGCTCAGAAATATTATAAATGAAGGTTTAGCTTTTGTTCTGTTTTGTTTCACAGGTGAGGATATTCAGATCTGCAAATGGACTGAACTCTAAAATTCACCCTGAATTTGACTAGATGACCTTTCGAGGTCCCTTCCAACTCCTAACTGTCTGTGATTCTGTGATTATGAAGCAGGTTCTGTTCAGAAGATCAACATGGATTGTCTGCCACTGTTTGTCTGCTTTGATAGAACAAAATTCTGTCCATGTTACAATTAAAGTTTTCCTTTGGGAATTGAAGAAAGGAAGAACCTGCAGGAAACCTGGTGAACGCTGCCCCACAGTCACAGCTAGCACTTCTGCTAAAACTCTGAAAAGATCTTGTATCCTAAAAGGATACACTTTTCTCTAAGAGTATTACCACCTAGAATATTTTATTCTTGGATAACTGCTGGTTTATAGGATTTCTTTCAGGAGTATCTCCAGCACACTTTTTTTTTTCATCATGAAACACTGGAGGAATACTACAGAGTGAGCAGCTGTCTCAAAATACGTCAGTGATCTTGGCATGCCTCTTTCCTTTTCAAAATTGCAGCTCTGTTACTGTTGTTTAACTGGGGTGCTCTTACTTTGCATTTAACAAAATAAGAAAAAAAAAAGCTCTCATAGTCATGCTTGCTGTTCTCCCCAACATATTTTAAATCCAGCAGCCAATTTCATACTACCCAATAGAAAGATTTTTCTGAAATACCACATTCCTAGAAGCTTTTCAAAGAGAGGTGACCAGATAAAGATAACCAATTAACGCTTCAATAACAGGAATCACTGCACGTAATACCTTCCATCCCTAGCAGACAGGGCAGCAGGACATGCAATGAACACTCTCACCACAGGAAAATCCCATTGGAGGCACAAACTCTTCCACATCAAAGAAGTGACTTTTCAACTTAATGCTACCCCCTCACAGGCTCCCTGAGAGCTAGTAAGATGCAGAGTCCAGCTAGGAGTCTTCCCAAGAAGGCAAGAGCATTCATAACTTTGGTCTACCCTGTCAAAGCTGCAAGGAACAAAAGGTGAAATCATACTGCAGCTTTCACATAGCTTTGTTAATGAGCCAGATGATGAGAGAATTCCCAAGGAAGCCAGGTTTTATCTACTGTCATCAATAAAAACCTTACTATTTTCTCTTATGCATCCGAGAGACACTGGCAAATAATTTCCTCCTGTGATTTGGAATAACTTAATGTATTTTTTAAAGTGTATCAAGAACTTAACACCATTTGTTTCATCCATCAATCTTTTGGATTGTTTCCCCAGTTTACATTTAAACATGGTATATGTAAACAAACCATGATGCTGAGAAATCAAATAAAATGGAAAGAAGAACAACCAAAACATTTACAGAATTTCAATCAATTCTTCGAATATACATAACAGAATAATAAGTTTGAGAAATGAAGTATTATTATGAAAGATAAGTTTAAGTTCTCTCTTACCATTTACTTTTCCTAAGCCTGGAGCCTTATTTTTCAGCAAAGTCACTTGAATCTGTGGAATGTTTGTGATGTTTGAATTCAGAACAAATTTGAAGTCCACATGTCCAACCATACAGGCTTTTGGTAGAACTAGTTCAAAGACATGCTCATCCCAGCTGTTGCTGTCAGGAAAAGAAAAGATGACAAGAACCCAGTGTTTAGATAAAATTCAGGTCATGTAGGCAGCATTACTCAGTACATTCTCCATCTATGCACACTTTTCTTAAGAGGAAGAAAAACTTATTTTGCCTTAGTTGACATCCACTTGAGTTTCTGAAGTAAAAGCCTCTCGAGCTGAAGTTAGCCACAGTCACTTTATGAAGAGGATGTCAAAAGCCAACTGGATGTTAAAAGCCAGTTGATAAAAGAGGGTGAATCAACATTCATACAAAAACAGCAGTGAAAAGACTCCTTATTACCATCATTGTATGTTTCCATGTTACTATAAATAGCAGTTACCCAATTCTAGGGGAAAAAAAAAAAGGAATGAAGGTCAGGGGAAATCTGCTAAACAGCAAGGTATATGAAAGCACAATAGTAACTACCTTGCAATCTCTCCAGTTGGCCTTCTCTAAGGCTTGAACAGCTACATCCAAGAGACTCCAAATACTATTTTCTAATTATTTTTAAATGACATTTGATAAGTAATATAGTACAAGAAATGCTTCTTATCAGATACACACAAGCCTGCACTGTGAAAAAGGGGTGCAGCTTTCTTTCAAGGAGTGATATTTTTCTTTTGAAGCTTCTGAAACCAACTAACACTGGAAGTGATAGTAAGCACTTTTCAATAATCAGATCCATAGTCTGACACACTAAAGTTTCAAAAAAATAGTTCATAACAAAAAGCAATTCAAATAAACTAATCATGCATCATGACATTTTAAAAATAACTTTAAAATCACAATTTATCAGTATTTTTTTAAAATGCAGCAACTTTGATAGCCTGGGATTATTTAATTTTATAACTGAGAACACCAAGAAATTGGGTACGCTGCTATAAATACTGCTCAGGTGTTTTTCTAACATCTAAGTTACAAAAGGATTTAAAATCAAGTAATATGCTACTCATCAAGTACTGTGCAGAAAATACTTTTTAAACATATTAAGGATTTTTACTAATATATTTAATTATTGCATTTTTTACAGTAATATTGCTGAAGGCTGTATCACCCCAAGGTATGTATAATACACTTATAATGGATTCTAGGTACACATTATGAAATGGCATACCATCTTTCCAGAGCACGCAACACAGAAAAGCCACAAGGCTTTTTTTCAGAGGAGAGATGGATAAAACCAAAAAAAGAGACAGAAGGGAGCTCGTGGTTATGCCTTACAAACCAAGAATGAAGAATTTTGAGCTAGATCTACAAATAACAAGTTAAATCAAATTGAAATTTACCCCATAACTCCAGGGAAAAACAGTTCTGTTAACAAATGCATCACAAAACACAAAATCACTGGTGCCTTTGCTCTGGGTTGCAGAATCCATAGCCCAGTGCAAAACAGGGAGAGGTTTGGGGGTGGTTTGTTTATGACTGAGCATTCCTACAGGTATCATGCAAAGCATGGACTGAACAAGATGTTCAAAGGAGCAGCAAGCCTTCTGAAAGGCTAAGTAATATTCTGCTCATCCAATTTATGTTAAAGATCTGGTACAAACCCAGAAATTAATAATAAACCATTTTGTCTGGAGTAGTTTTTTGTAGCCTGTATATTGCATATGACTGCTGTACCAAATTACAGCTGTTCTCTGCTCCAGAAATCTATTTCTGACAGAATTCAACAGATGCCCCAAAGGAAGTCATCTCTCAACTGGCATGTACGGAATAACAATCATCCATGACGGTCTCAATCCAACAGCAAAGAGATCTATACCCATGGCGACGAACGTCACAGTCTAACTCTGTGATGAGTGAAAACTTCCCCTTTAAATAGTTCCTTAATTTCTCATAACTGATTACGTGCGTCCTCTTTATTCATAGGTAAAGTTTCCAAGAAGAAAAAAAAAAAAATTCTCCCTTATTTTCCTCAATATTTTTAGCATTTCTATTCTAAATATGACTTTTCTCTGATAATTATTACAAAATGCAAATCTATCATTCTCACAACTAAAAACAGTATTTCCCAACACACTACTTCATCCCTTTTCTGGATGGGATTCCCTTCTCATCAACCTTTGGCCTTACACAACAACTGAACTCTGAGCTACAGACCCATTTCCAGAGTTTGAGACACTGGAAAGTACATCGGTACGTTCCTTCTTTCACATATTTTCAAATATGTCTGCTTAAGAAGACTACATATTTCCTATATAAATTTGGAAAACCCCAAGAAATTCAGGTGTTGTGTGAAAGTACATGAGGAATTCATGTACTTTAAAAAAAAAAGGATTAACCCAATTTAACATATCAGTTAAGTTACTACTGATGGGGAAATACTGATGTTTAGATAATTCATAAGGTAAGCCAAACTCTGCTTTTCCCGATTTGTTTGTTGCACAGCCTGTGAGTGTAACACAATGCCATTCCCTAAAATACATTTACAGGATTATCTCCTATCTATCTGAGAAAAAAAAGAATTACCATATCAAATTGCATTACTCTTGCATCTAATCCTGTAATTTCATATCTTGATAGGAATCAGTATGAGACGTTTAAAGAGGAGATAAAAGGAATCTCATATTAAGGACTAACAAAATAATCCAGGAATCAAAAGGTTTCTTCACAGATACCTTTCAATTAAGAGCTAACTTTGCTCTCAATCTTAAGATTATACATGCTGCCCTATGAACACAAGGACCATAATTTAATGATTTTCATCATGAGTCATTTAGCTGTCAGAGATTTCAGCACTAAAACAAAAATTTAGCTTTACCTCTTTACGTTCCTGTTTTACTTTACAGCAGGCATAATTTTTGTCCTCTAACGAAACAATATTCATAAGCTATTCATTTATCACGTTCCATTTAATAGCTATTACTGTCACTGTTTGCTTCCTTATATCTTCATGTCCGTAGTCTTTTACTTTTCAGCTGTTGCTGAACACACTGGATAATCAATACATTTAACTGGAAGTTCCTTTGCAAGTTATTTTCCACTGGTTACATACCCAAAATATAAAGATTTTTAAAGCCTAGAAAACTCCAGAAAAAAACACTAAATTTTTTTAACCATATCTTATGAATATTTAATTAAACAAAGTTCATATTATGTTCGGTGTCAGCCCTGGAAATGCCTGCAACTACTACCTTCCAGACCCATTTTCCCAACTGAAATGATTCATTATCACATCCTAGCTTTCATTTCTTTATAGTTCTTTCGCCTTGCCACAGATTTATAGCTCTAGCTCCCATAGCATCCTTTGGTTATTTCATGTTTCTACTGCATTTAGATTCTACATCACAGATGTGTGACAGCCTGACCCAAAAAGATCTTGTAATGCCTTATCATGCCTATCCCTTAATAAAACACACACGTTAAATCTGTATTTTGTTTCTCCAAACATTTTTCAGAAAAAAAATCAAAAACCAACCAATACAAAGCTACTTCAGGTAGGTTTTAAGCAAAGCTTCAAGGAGATTTTAATATCATTGCCTTAGTCTTTAGAATCCCAAAGGAAATCTGAGTTCTCATGACAGGGGTAGAGTGGCAGGGGGAGGAGAAATACCTACCATCTGGTACCACGTTGGTGATATTCATTTAAATAAAAAAATTGCCTAAATTTTTGCATAACTAGGGCTCTCTACTGGCTTAAGTGAATGTCTTGCATATAAAGATTTTACTTGACGTGAACAGAGAGAACACCAGATTCTATTTTCAGTAAATTACAGTACAGTTTTGTTTAGCCATCCTGGCATCTGCAGCTTGTGTTTTCAGGTTTAAAAACACACTAAGAATGTCTGTATGCATAAGAAGGGTGAATCAGACTTTTACAGCAATCAAAATTATATGTCTTCTGGCAAATGCAATTGTCTAATTATGTAATAAAATGGCAACATTTGTCAAACAAAAATAGAGCAATTCAAAGCTTGACTATTTCATTTGTTTCAAAGCCCACTAAAACAAACCTGACAATCTCATAAAGACCTATAACAGGGATTACTGTCTTTGAAATTAAACGTTCTTAAATTTGCACACTACCGAAAAACAATTAAATTGGATTAAATTTGTGATAATATCGCTATGCAAACTAGTTCAGCAACACATGTGACTTTTTGCACCATTACCCTACCTACCTGTCTGTCTGTAGTTTCCAAGTGCGAGTGTGCTGAGCTGCATCGCCGTGGTGCTGCTGGTGCAGATGCTGAGGATGCCGCCTCTGCTGCTGTTCTTGCTGGACTTCTACCCAGCAGGGAGGGACAGTGGCTGAAAATCGTGGTGTCAAGGTCTCAAAACGGGTCAGTTCCACCAGGGATGTCAGTGTTTCAAGGGAAAATGGCTGGTCCACCAAAAGGTCAACACCTAGATAATTACAGACTGCACATTAATTACAACAGGTTTTTTTCCCCCCAGATCATCCTATAAGTAGTTTGAAATACACCCAAGCTGCTACAGGTAAAATTAAATACATGTTATATGAAATTTCTGTGAAAAAAACCCAAACCCAATAAAACCAAAATACAATCAACAAAAACCCAAACAGGAAAAAAAAAAAAGCAAAACCCCCAAACCAAACAAACACAAGTAACCAAAGAACCCTAGCCTTGAAGCCAGTATACTTTGAAGACAGCTCTTTGAATACATTTTTGAAGTACTAATAGCCCTGAGCATGCTGCCTGAGATTCAACCAGAAGCATCAGGAAACAGTAATTATCCAACAACGCTTTGATGACACAAAACTGTTTAAAGCTTTAATATAAATATGGACTCAGATTTAAAGAAAAAAAAAAGTTTTCTTTTTCATGGAAACAGACATACGGAATCCCTATGCTACTCTTGACAGTTTTATCACTATTTAAAACAGTCCTTTGGCACATGCTTATCAACACAGACTTGTTTTATGGTGGATTACTAGAATGGTTTGGAAAGCTCCCAATTTAGCTTAAAAGTGAAGTAAGGGATAAATAAATATGCTTTATGTAATGCACTTAAAAGACACCAAGCTTAGACAAGCATTTTGTCTTGTCTTCATATTCAAGTCTTGTCCTAAAGAAACAAGGATATTAATTTAAGTAGTATTGAAAATTTACATATCCCAGGAAGACAAACACCTAAAGAAACATTACAGAGGAACTCTGAACATAATCAGGTTTCCTCAGACAAAAACAAAACAAAAACTTGAGGAGAAAATAACATACGTACAATGTCAAATTTTTTTTTTTTGAGAATTTTTCCCTTAAAAATGCATTTTGGACAAAATATTTTATTTGTGAAGAAATGATCGTTTTCAAAAGGAGGAAGTTAGCTACCTGACCACTACTGTCACTACCCCAGGAAAATGTAAAGTTTTTTCTTTCTTTGACATCTACACATAAGTAACTCCCTTTCTTATTTCAAATACCATCCACCCAATGAAGTCTGAACCTAGCAGCTGTCTCGCAAATCAAGCCAGGTTGAAAACTGAGTAATAACAACATTGCATCCTCCAGTTTCAGAGTAGAAAGACATTTGCATTTCTTCCCAAAAGCAGAGAAGCTTAAGATGAGATCAGCATGACTCAGGCAAAAAAATTCACTCTCATTGCAGCAACTATGATTTCTACATTTCACGCCAAGAGGAAGGAAAATGCTGAAGAGACTGGTAATTAAAAATGCTTTGGAAATTTAATTTCACTAATACAGCAGCCACCTTCAACTACTATTTTTTTTACTGCTAAATGTGAACCTCATTATCTAGATAACACTGCAACAAGAAGTGAGATCACAGCTCAAAGTGTTTGACACTATCTTTGAGTAGACTGGATTATTTCTGATTTGTTCTCGCTCCCCCTCCAACAAAAAACAGTACAAATTCAGAGCAATCACCAGACTCTCTGAATTACATGACTACTTTGAGGAGGACCCGCAGCATGTGGACAATCTAAAGATACAGAAAAAGATTACAAGAAAAACACACAACAACAAAAAAAAGGTGTCCATGTTAGTACAGGCAGAGTTTTAACAGTAATGGTCATCAGTTTCATTCATCAGGTTAGTGAAAATTACCATCTGACTGGAAGTCACTCTAATCTGTTGCTAAGTTTCTGTACAGGGAATAAATCCATATTCTCTTTATTCCTTTATCTGCCATTAGCAAAAGAAGACAGGTGCAGAGGAAAGTTTCTTTCCCTCACATCTCTACAACAGTATATTACCAAGTGGTTTTCAAACTTCATGATCAGCTCCTTCGCTGAGAATGAGAAGAAGCAGGAGAGATTTAGTCCTCAAAGCTGAGAAGACTACAGCATATGCTATACTGCTTCTTACAGATAATCTTACAATAAAAAGCATTTTTCTCCTTCCCTTTTTTCATCACCTCTTGAAGAGGAAAATCAGGGGTTGCACAGGCACAGCATAAAATAACTTGAAGTGTTAAAAAGCAGGCAGTAAGCAAGGGTTTGGGAAGAAAGACAGCCAGTAGCCTGCTGACAACAAAGATGTCATGGTCTCAAATGTTCCCTGTCTTGCCACTAATCCTTTCCCAGATTATTTTGTCCTCTATAGCTGCAGGCAAATGCACCCCTCCCCTCAAATTAGCACAATTTCTCTGAAATAGTTATGGTTACTTGAATGGTTTATTTCCACTGTATCGTCGCTTTATCTTAATGATTTATGTTATTTATTCTTGCATTTTATATTCTAGTTATCTATTCCCATTTCTGTCCCCAACATACATGGCCAAATCCTCCCAACTAACACAACTACAGTAATTACATGCTTTGTGTTTCTATATACCCCACAACCACAGATTAAAGCGAAAGAAAAAAAAACATAATAGATTTACAGCCTTCATAAACAATTACCTTTAAAACTCAAAGCAAGACTATGTGTGTGTACATACATACACACACATATACACACATACATACACACACACTAAAAATCTCAGCATGACAAATCTTCCTCAGGCTTAACAAGTGCAAAGTTAGAACTGTTGTTACATTTTACTGGCAAGTTATCTATAGCAAAGTATCTTTCATGGGAGCTGAGAAAAGACTGAGAGGACAAACAAAAGCTCCCATAACTTCATACTCACTGTCCACGGTTACAAGCAGGAGGAGCCCCTCACATTTTTCACTTTCTACCTGTCTACAAAAGAACAACCCTTTCACCCAGCTCTTTATTTACTTAAGTGGGACAGGATACTACAAAAGTAGCACACTGGTGACAGGACTGGTATCTTATGTCTTGCCTTTACTGCAGTTCTCAATATGATAGTTAAAGTAAAAAACAGAATTCAGAGAATTAGAAACAATTACTTCTTCCTGTCCAAGGGCTGACAGTCTTACCAGGAACAAAATGAGTGTATGGATTTCAGCAGAATTTGAGCATCGCTCAACACAAACTATGAAAAACAAAAATCCAAATGTTCACATCCTAAGCTTAATTTATCAACTGCAATGGTACTGCTTGAACTATAGGGAACATCACCTGCACTAAGTGCAACAATACCTGTTGAATACATGTTTTCTACAGTTTTATTACATAGAATTGTGCAGCTTCTGCATGAAACTAAGGCAATTTACATAACAAACATATGATTTTAATTCCAAAGAGCTGAAGCCTACTTAAATATGAAAGAAGCTCAGTGCCTGCACAATTACCTAGTCTTCCCTGTCTGCCACACTTAAGGTAACATGAAGACATTGGAATAACAATCAATTATACAAAAACTTTGTGGTTTTTTTTTATTAAACAGCAGGAGCTGCTTGCTATGCTATGTACAAAACCAGTGACAGATATAACTCCAACACTGGGCAGCAAAACGGTACAAAGCAGCACACTTAACGCAAAATATTCTTAATATGAAATTTCCCAAAAATTACAAAATTTTAAATGTACTGTAAGTAAAAAAACATCTGCATTTTACCTGTAATTCCTGGGCTAGAAGGGTTAGATAAGGCCTTGGTGCCTTCTGATGACTGTTCTACACTTTTAGAAAGGGATCCATCTACTAGTATATCAGCTTCATCTATGTCATCGCAGGTCCCTCCAATCTGAAGGAAGTGAAGTTCTCCACCTGAAATCATCACAGACAAGTAGAAAGCTTAGACAAGCTCACAAGAAAGGCTTGCATGATAGCATTTACGCAGAACCTGAAATCAGCTCAGACTACACAGGAACACTCAATTTGCTTTACTGCTCCATCTTTTTTTCAGGGTAAATGAAAAATAGAACTACAAAAATATTGATGCCAGTTATAAATCACAAAGGGGAAAAAAAAAATTGGGGAGTGGGAGGATGGGTTAAAAGGTAATTAACTATAGAAACCTCAATGGAAACCCAAAATCATAACCATTAGACGCTTTCCATAATCACAATCATGCCATTAAACTGAAAGTATTCCATGTCAGCTGAAGAACTACCCTACCTAATTTTTCCAGGTCACATAATTTACTTTAAAAGCTCGGTATTTAAGAACTGAAAATTACTGTCCCACTGAACCCTCCTAACTAAGGGGCTCCTCACATTACTTCATCAAACATGGAGTTAAAACAGTAATCAAGCCAACAGTCAAATGAGCAAGTCCAGGAATTTCAACAGACACAGTGTTTTGATGAAAGCCTGAAATCATTCAAGGAAATTGCCCATTATTCACCACTACACATACACACAGAAGAATTGTCTTGTACAGAGAAGTCACTGAGGAAGAATGCTCAATTTTACATAAGGCTGGGGAGAAGGGAAGGGCTGTTAACAGTTTCAGAAGTTACAAAAAATCTAATCAGTAGGGCTTAAATAGAAAGGAAAATCCTATGGTTGGCCTTCCACAGGTTTTTCTTTTTCTGAAAACTGATTGCAAACTGTCCTTCAGCACCTAATGTCATGACAAATCCCTTTATGCAAATTATCCAGGTAATATGAAACAAACTTGAGATAACATATGCAGTAAAACCCCAAGATAAAAGCATAATCTCCAGGAACATGTTCTGCACTGAGGGGAGCAAAAAGGAGAGTGACAGGCACAGTGAGGCAGACAGCGAGCATGAGAGACACAAAGAGCTGGTAGAGGTTTTGTTCTGGATCTCTGGAAGACTCAACAACAAAAAGGATTAATAAGTTTAACAAGACAGAATAAAAAAGGAAAATAACAACCCAAACGACCAAATAAGAACCACCTCTCTAAAGACAGGATTCTGTACAGTTTGCAGTGGGAAAACTGTCATGGGCAGGGCACCCTCCACTAGACCAGGTTGCCCAAAGCCCCATCCAACCTGGCCTTGAACACTGCCAAGGAGGGGGCAGCAACAGCTGCTCTGGGCAGCCTGTGCCAGGGCCTCACTGCCCTCATGGGGAAGAATTTCTTCCCAATATCTCCTCTAAATCTCCCTGCTTTCAACCTAAGGCCACCTCCCTTTGTCCTACCACTCCATGCCTGTAAACAGCTTCTCTCTGGCTTTCCTCTAGGCCCCCTTTGGGTACTGAAAGGCTGCTATAAGGTCTCCCCAAAGAGTTCCCTTCCTCAGGTTTAACAAATCTAACCTAGCCTGCCTTCATAGGAGAGGCATTTCACTGAAATAATGAGTTTCCTTAAAATTAAACAGCTCACAACTGAGCAATTTTCCTCAAAGAAAGAGAATGAGGGACACATTAGAAAAGACAGACCTTGATAGCTTCATTTGATAATAAGCCAAACCTCAATTTGACTCCTGTTCTCTTTACTACTCAACTATCAATGATCAGAATAATCTCAAAGATCAAAACCAGATAATGTCCTGTCCAGGAAATAAAGTTCACCCTCATACAATGTAAGTTCAACATACTGACTTGCACCATCTGACAGTTTCCTGGCTCACAGAAGGAGAAACACTTAAAAACTGGAGATGGTTGGTTAAGGTTTGATTTTAAAGAAACAAAAACTTGATTCTCTAACCAAGTTTCAGAATTTCACTAATTAACAGAAGCAAAAAATGCCCTTGCCATTTTGTCCATACATCAAAGGCCAGCCATAATCCCTGTATTCCTGAAAGATTTCCACATTTTTCCAAGAAAACTTCCGTGCTACCTTTGAGATCTCACGTGATCATAATTTTTTTTTAAAAAGCTTTTGCTAAGTTTATCACCAACTTCAGCTATACAATATAAAATTAATAGCGCTCACGCACACTTTCCAAAACCCTGCAGGCAGCCTTTGCTTCCATCTCACAAAGGAGACATTTGTTCTCCTAGAGCATCCAAAAATGACCTTCTGATGATGCATGCTTCATTACCTGTTTCAAATATATGATAGTTTCTATAGTCAAGTGCAGTAAAAGAAAAAAACCTGTGCAAAAGTCAATGCTGAGTGGTTTTTTTTGTTTGTTGGATGTTGGTTTGTTGGGGTTTTTATTGGCACGGTGTTACTTCTAGCTGATGGTACACATACCTAGGCTAAAACAGGGACTCATCTGGTGGTTTTTAATTCTATCCAGGTAAACATCCTAAGTAGTAGTTTATCTGAAGACCTTTGCTTGCATCGCTTTGATAGGCATGATAAATGCTTCTGCTGCCTTGCCCAACCAAGAAGGTATGAAAGGTGGCACTTAGTGATCACAAAGGAGAATAACTGGAAACCAGCATCATTATACTTCCCAAACATTAAGAGGTAGCACATTGAAAATGTTACTTATGCTGAATTTTATTTAAAATCTGTAATTTGTTTGGATTTAAGAAGCTGGTGGGTTACACAAACAGCACATAAGAACCATAAATCTATCCAAATAAATCCCAAACTTCCTTCTGGCAAAACAGTTATCAGTTCCAGGAAAGCACTGTTGGCACAAGGTAGAGAACATATCAGAGACTAGGCCTCTGTGGTCAAAGCCAATCTGATGAAATGTTCAGTATCCTGAACATATCCTGCACTCCAGCACAAGTCTGGAAGATTCACACAACTGTCAGAATACATCCCAATTAAGGGAATTATGAAAGCAAAGCCACATTACAGTAAAAGTATCCACTAAACAACTTCTAGTCCTCCTCATCTCACCACTCAGCTACAGAGAAAGGGTTAACTAAACATACTAGTTCAGAGAGCTTGAAAGACATCCTCAAGAAAGCATCCCCAAAACCTCACACCAACAGAATTCTTGGAGATTTCAGCTGTAAAATTCCATCTCAGCTTATGAGAAAAATAGAATACGGTTGAATATGGACAAGTGAAATTTACTACACCTAGCAGTAATTAAATGCACTATTACAGGATGAAGGGAAATCAGCTAGCCAGCAGTACTGTAAGAGGCTCTTGTGAGTCACAAGATAAACCTGATTCAATTTCCTGCTGAAAGTGAAAACATCCCAATATGTATATGCACACATGGTATGTACAGACTGCAGAGCAGCCAAGGAATTCTGTTCCACTCAAAGCCATCTGTAGGATTACTGCGCCTGGGTTTGGGTAACTCATCAAGAAACATGTAGACTGCTGAGAGCAGGTCTTGCAGGAGTAAAGGTTTTTTCCCCATCCAAAGTCCCAGGGGAAGGTTTAACAGGATTGGAGACATTCAGCCTAAGAAAATAAATGGCTGGAAGAGGGCAATACCTAAATAAATTATCCTCCTCTCCTTTTTCTGAAGCAGTGTCTCACTTCCAACTAACAAACTCCAGTCTGAAAAATAATTCTACAACACAGGAGTGCCGGGGTCCTTCAGTTGCATGCGAGCCGAGAATGACCAGACACATCAATATGATGCAGAATCATTCCACTTTATTAGCAAACTCCGTGACATTATATAGGAAAACCATTTCCGTACACCCACCACACACGCATCACAAGCTAAGCTGATTGGCTACCTTATCTTCTATAGCTACACTCCTATTCAGGCAGGTATCCTCCTTTCTTGGAACTTCCCCAACTTAGTTGCCACATCAGCAACTTCCCTCGTTCACTGACCTTGGTTACTGCTGCCTGACTGCCCACACCAAGTATATCTCAGACAAAGCTGCTCGGGCCCCAACACAGGAGAATGACTAGAAAAAAACTTCTTGTTATAATGTAACACTACAGGCAAGAATTTAGAAGAATTATGTATATAGAAAAGAACATGAAAAGAATAATGAAAGACATGAAGCTGAAGAAAAAAAAAAAGCAAGTGTACAACAATCAGTAAGATACAAATGTATATGATGGGTTACATTTAGTGCTTGCAGACCTTTTTTTAGAGCTTCTAACTCTCATTCAGAAACACACAACATTGAAAAGAACTGATGCAATATGATCTAGAAATCAATATAGGTGAGAAGGTAATTATGAAACTTCAAGTGGAAGTGGGTCTTTTTGTCTGTTGGCTCTGAAGCAATAAAGGCAGAAAAGAGACCTGCTAGAATGAAAAACCACTAGTGTTATTTCTAATGATGAAAACAAGTAGATCTCCTTCCCCCCTCCCCACCTGCTATCCTCCAAACTACTTCTAAATAATAACTAAACTGAAATAATTACATATAAGTAAAACTGAAAATATAACTGAATGTATTTAGGAAACTACTGAAGAACCACTTATGTTCATAAATTTTTTACTAGGTGTAATGCAAAGACAAATACTGTAATTTTCAACTGGACTCAACAGGGAAATTAATCACTAAAACCTTCACTCAACACAGACATTCAAAAGGTAGATTTGTGAAAGTATTAAATTGCAATTTCACGTGATCACAATCCAGGAATGCTTCACTCATTAGCAGAAGGAACTCCAGCATTCAAACAGATCATACCAATTTTAACACCTAACTCAAGCAGACTGGCAGAGATACACCTGCCTCCCCACACTGCCATGAATATTTCTATGTCAGGATAGCATTTGTTTGAAATGCCACCTCACTTTCCTATGTGATGGTATTTCCCCAGAGCTTCAGGCACTGACTTTTGTAACAGGACAAGAGTCATCAACATCAGTGAGACAGAAAACTGACAACTGTTAATGCTTTCTTAAAAAATACTCCCAGAACCACAAGTTTGCATAATTTTTCAAACTGCCAAATCAAAACACAGGCAGAGATCTGCACCTGTATGTTCGTTAAAAAAAAAAAAAGTGTCCATTTTTCCACCTCATTCCGTATCCTAAAGGAAAGATCCACAAAAACTGCCTGAATAGCAAGCACAGATAAGCAGCTAACCCAAAATAAAAAAGCAGAATATACACCATGGAGTATTTTTTAAGTAATTTTTGGTAAGACTATCATTTAAAAAAAAAAATCTATTTAGATGAAAACTGAGATACAAAGACAACAGTAAAACCAATAGCTCTGGTAACTTAGACATCCAAATCAAACTACCTCTGATCCCCTTAAACACAAGATATAGACTTTAAATATCAACAAAAGACCACCCTACAGCTGTCACCCTACTAATAAAAAAAAAAAATCCATCAGCCTACTGAATAGATTTATAATAATCATAATTTACTTCTTTTGGATGCTACAAAAAGCAGAATTGAAATTGGTAACTCCAGGTACTCCTTACAGAGAGCACCCAAAGCTGACATGAGAAGGAAACATTTTGAAGCTGGTAAGAACAATCATTCCCAAATCACAAAGTTAATGTCAAATGCAAGTCTGAAACATCTTTACGTAAAAATCCTCAAAACTTGAAATACCCATTCACACAGAGGTTTATTTTCAGCTGTATCTTATACGCAACTATGGGAAAAGTCATATTATCTACCAATGGAGATAGATGTCAACAAGTAGGAGCAGCCTATTCTGCATCTGAAAGTTTCAGACATCAACTACCTTATTGCCTACTCCCACTATCCAAGTAAGAAAACAGGAAAGAATAT
This sequence comes from Heliornis fulica, assembly GCA_013399135.1. NCBI lineage: Eukaryota > Metazoa > Chordata > Aves > Gruiformes > Heliornithidae > Heliornis > Heliornis fulica. The sequence goes on along the minus strand of VXBZ01008879.1, from coordinate 637,879 downwards.
ACTGCTCATCTTATGTTCTTGAAATGTTTTCCAACACCATCCAAGCTTTTCCAGTGCATGGATGGATGTTCCAAATCTTCTACTTAACATTTTCACTGACATCCCTCCACTGGAAACTACTTGCTTGAAAGAGTAACATTGACTAAATCAGTAAGTATAGCTATTCTACTTCAAACACACATCTTTAACACCTCAAACTGCAGGTGCCAGACCACACGTGATAGTAAATACAAAGGAAAAAAAACCCTCAAAGTGATTTGGGAAGAAGTCAAAAAGCTGCATTTAAAAAAAATAATAATAAAAAAAAAATCTTCAGCTGCCTTACAGCTAAGCAAGTAATTTTATCCACTACAACAGAAAGATTAAAGGCTGATTATGAATCACACGACACTAATTGGGCAAAACCCATTCCTTACATCAAGCTATTCAAATGTACAATAAAATCTAGGATAAAAAAAGCTATGTTGAAAGTGGAGCTTTTTTTTTTCTTTAGTATTCCTAAATTTTATGCAGTACATTTATTTACAAACATTTAAGATCAAGTCATTCTTAATAAAGCTTCATATTTTGGAATCAATGTTAAGCTTCAGGCATGTTTAGCCTGATTCCTAGACACTTACAATGGCTTTGGACTCAATTTCTCAAAAGTGAGAAAAATTATAACAGAAGTGACTGAAATGCTAAAAAAGGAATAGAAATTGGAAGCTTTTAAAGCCATCTAGACAATTAAAATAACAAATTCAATAATAATAATATAAAATAATAATTCAATAATGAATAAGTCCATTCTAATCTGGTTCCAGAGCAGAAAATTAAGTGTAAATGAAAGATAAGAATAATCAGTGGATTTTAAAAAGTTATCAAAGTACTATATTCAAAAGAGGAAACCTGAGGACAAAAGAACCCAGCCATTTTAAAGAAAGCAAGTACAAAAGAAGTCACGGCGAAGATATTTATAAATTACTAGATGGATATTATAACACCATTAGAGAAAAAAAAAAGGATATTTACTGGAAAAGCAGAATACTGTACTTGTCTATTATGAGGAAGATTAAGAATGCTCCAGTCACAGAGATGATGGTTACCTAGTTAGGAGACAAATACTCCTATGCACATGGAATAAATGCTCCCAAGTCAACAGGCATTTCTTACACTCAAAGTCCCAAAACAGGTTTAGATAATAGCAAATGTTACAAGAACATAATTAACATACATGCTAACACTGTATGGGAAAGTATTGTGCACAGTAACAAGCCCTTTAACGTTTACCATTAAACACAAGACAAAATAGATTTGATGTAAGAAACCAAAAACAAAATAGTAGTACAACTATGTAGGAAAATCTCCCACAACCAAACACCTTTGCAAGGTTTGGGGTTCTTAAATGAGATTGACATTTGATCAGCAAAGTACAGGTAAAAACACTGACATGGATATGATATACTGGAAGTTTCCAAAGGCAACTAACCAATTCCAAAGGCAGTTAAGAGTTCCATTCTAACTAGGAAATAGCATGCACTATTAAATAAAGCTAAAACAGTTTAAAGACATTTCTCAAAAGTAGTTACCAAGAGAACAATTTAGTAAATGAGTGTTTCCGTAAGGAATCTGCAAACATAAAGGCTAGCTGTAACACAAGATGTTTTCATCCATACTTAAAAAGCAAATCTTGTATCTCCACTGCTAAAACTCTTGAGAGTTAAGTGATAAACACATGGCCCATAACAGACAAGAGATTTTTGCAATAAGTTTGACTTTATCTATTGGAAATAATAGGTAAATCTGATGGGAGTTTAACATCCACTCGTAGGATATCACTATAAAACAGACAAAATCTATCAATTTAAATTCTTCTAGTGAAGTTCAGTATGATACTGGTTGTAGTTCCTTTGAAACTTCAGTTCTGAGAGGCTATGCATTTTCACCAGAGCTTTACTCAAGAGCAGAACTTGTGCATGGAGCAACTCGGATGACAGCCAGAGCTGATTCCACTGCATACAATGTGACATAAGGAAGAGGGGAGGCGTGTGATGGTTTAGGGACTTCTAGGACGGAGCCAGGCTCTTCTCAGTGATGGCAAGTGATAGAACAAGGGGCAATGGGTCCAAGCTGGAACACAGGAAGTTCCATGTGTATGTAAGGAAAAACCTTATCACTGTGAGGGTGACAGATCACTGGAACAGGCTGCCCAGAGAGGTTGTGGAGTCTCCTTCTCTGGAGATATTCAAGACCTATCTGGACACATTCCTGTGTGATCTAATCTCGGTGATCCTACTCTGGGATTAGTGGGGTTAGACTCAATGATCTTTTGAGGTCCCTTCTAACTCCTGAAATTCTGTGATTCTGTGAAAAAAAAACCAAAACAATCCTGCATGGATAGTCTGGCTCTCAGGCTAAAGGAAGTATAATTCCAACTGCAAAAGGCTGAAGCAGAACCAGGAGCCCTATCTGGAAGAAGATGCATCTGATCACTTGAATAAGGCATAAAACCATTATCTCTTCTCTACCCTCTTGAATATCATGAGTAACAGACAGTAGATGTTTCTGTGAAGTGTAGATCTCTAGCACAGCAATAATCATGTACAAGAATTCCATTTATTTGTTTCAGATCTAAGAAAATCTCTACAAGAACATATTTACCAGTGGACTGTACATACCCAAGAGGGGTTTTTTTTCCTATTTTAGAGATTACAATCTGCACTTAAGATGAGGAATTAACTAGAGGTCATGCTCCTTAGAACAGAATTAAACTGTACATAAATTCAATGGAATTTGCCTGTTACAATTTTGAAACTTAGAATATAACATCCTATAACATAGTCCAAATACAGTCAAATGAAGCACTGAAGAAACTTTGTAAAGAAAAGTCTTACCTTTGGTGCATGCACATAATCTGTCTGTGCCCGAACAGTATATCACAGAGACAAACATATCTGGTTCCTCAGTGCCCTCTTTTTTAGGTGGCTCCACTTTGGCCAGAATTTCAAAGTTTGAAAGATCTAGTATTTTTACATATCCTCCCTGAGTAGTTATTACCAGGTGACCAAGAGTAGAGATCTCAGATCTTCTCTCTCTCCCACTGCCATTTTTAGAAGTTAATTGTATTTCCTCTACAGGCTCCTCACAGTCATCCTCTCGATTATCCAGTATATCTGGTGGAAGCAAAATCATTGAGGTAATTGTGTCTTGGGGGTCTTTGATATGCTGGATTTTTACCGGTTCCTCCTCTAGAGTAACTATTCTGGTGGCATAATTCATCTTATAAAGGACTAGGTATCCACCACTAACACTTCTCTGTTCAGGCTGAATTATTAAAGGAGTTGGTACATCTGCTGGTGACTCATGTTGGATTACATCAATACTTCTGCCATTCACTACAGCAAGACTTGATTCTAGTTCCCCCTTCCTTCTACTACATAGTGCCGAGTTTAATTTATTTAAATTATTCAAGGCCTCCACTTGATTTATTGCACTCAGAGATTCGGCAGGACAAGTCCTCAGTCCTACTAGCAAATGAACTCCATCTGCACAAGGAGTGATTGAATCTACACACAGGTTTTCCTCCTCTGCAAACTTTGGCAGACGCAGGCACTGAACCAAAGTCCCAGGCTTGGGAACCAGAGAGCTCCACTTGTCCGAGTCCGGAGAAGTTAGGTTGGCTGCAGCATCTGCAAACTGCTGAATGTAAGTCACAGGGGGGTCCTGCAACAGCAACTGTTCCTGACTGTCCAACTCCATTTCAATGATCTGTGGAACTGTGAAACCATCGTCGTGTATACTTTTACTCATAATATTGTTCATCTGTGAAAAGAGTTTTCCTGCTTTTTCATCAGACTCCTTAATGCTGTATAGCAGCAGTACAGGTAAAGTCCTCCTTACCAGAGGGGAATTCAGTTCTGAATTAGTGCAGGATTCATTGTCAGTTGATCCCTGTTCTGAGACACTCTCACCTCGAGTCCTACTTAAGCCATCCAGTGACCTCTGAGAGTTACTGCTAACAGGAGAGGTAGCAGGTGATTTGTATGTTAACAGGCCTCCAGCTAATAAACAAGGAAAGGGAATGTTGTGTTGTTCTAGATGCTTTTCCTTCATTTTTTCACTCTTACAGTTGGCCAAACACGGATTTGCCCCAAGTTCTTCCAGATCTTTAACTGTGTCTTCCAGAACATTTGCCACAATTTCCCACTGAAGTTTTTCAGGTTGCTGAAGAATGCTGAGAGCTGTTATATCAAGGCTGACTTCCATAGTTTCTTTTTGTGACGTATGCCCTTTAAAACAAACACATGTAACAGATGTTCAAGACAAAGGAATCATACTGCGTGTATTATGGACTTATTCTAATAAATAAGAAAAAAAACCTCTAAAATAACATCTCTACAGTTTCACTATGTTAAAACATTCCATATGCTCAGGATTTGTAGTCTAGGAACAATAAAATCGGCCCAGGAACATTCTTTCCACATAGATTAAGAGTTCTCCTAATTTCATCAACATGAGTGAAAGCAGACAGAACAGGACTGGACATTAGCCTTTTTAATAAGTCTCGTAGTAAACAGCATTATCCTTCTAGCAATTATTCTACTTAGACCAGACCACCGTACTGAAACCCAACTCATCAATGTTCTGCCATATAATGTTCCACTTCCTTCCTAGACAATCCAGTTCTATCAAAAATTTGCAATTCTGCAGATTCATTCTCCAATCTCAGTTGGAAAACATGTCCTTTTACTCCAAAACTCAGTACTTGCCATCATGTAACAGACCACCTAACAAAAAGAAGTCGTTTTGCCATCATAAAACAAAAGCAAAGTGCATACCCACAGGGAAACAATCAAAATACAGGAACTCTGTCTGGTAATCCCCTGAATTAAAAGTGGTTTGTACAGCTGTAATTAATTCCCGTTCTAAGTAAGTTCTTTTAACTTGATTTGTGTTTTATTGACAGCAAGATAAGCAATGCCCATTGTCAAATGAGACATTAACCTGTAAAAGAAGAGGTTTTCTTTTCTCCTGCATGTAATCTCTCCAGCACACAAACAGCAACTTAAATACTGGCATTGCTTTCATGGTCAACCTTCTTTCATTGGTTTTGACAGAGCTTTTTTAAAAGCCTGAGAAGAACAATTTCCCACCTGATCTCTAAACTATTACATATAACACACCACATGTAACCTACCTGTCACAGATTCCGATCTGGAATGCTCTTCACTGTCTGAATCCTCCAATAGGTCATCACTGGGGGAAAAAAAAAAAAAACCAAAAAACAATGAATGGCACCATGTACACTGTAGCTGCATTCTTATTTTTCATTAATTTTTTTAAAACCAGTAAAAATAGAATATGCATCATAACCTAGAATTCCTTTTAGTCAGCATTGTACTTCCATTGATAGAGCTGGTCACAGACACTAACATTGTAAATATTTTTTTATTTTTCCCTCCATCATTGAACCAGGTCTGCTGTTTGCCTCATTCCATGACTCTATTCCCAACAATTCAGACATCAGCAGAATTAAAATGAGAGCCAGTTCTCAGGAGTCTTTCAAAGAAAAACAAAGCCAAACAAGACCTCTAAAATCTGATGACATTTTCTTCAAAGTTCCTCAAAACAGTCTCTAAAAGGTGGAGCTGCCTTACTCGTCTTTAATTCTGAGGTAATTTTGTAGCTAGTACAGAAAGGGTGAATGAACAGTGTGTTGCTTTTAAAAATACTACCAGATGAGTAATTCTTTCACAAAAGCAGATTCTGCTCAAGATACCACTTCAAGAGAAACAGGCCATTCAGTAGTTCCAAGAATATACAAAGATTTTATGTGTCTGTCTTCTCCAGTATAAGAAACCATTTCCTATTACAGGATCTGTACACACAAGAACAGCAATACCTTTGCAGTTTCAGGTATAACTACTCACTGTACCAAGTTGAATCCACAAATTTCAACAAACCAGATGCTTCCTCCTCATGCCCATAAAGAAACAGATCTTTTTTTAGTTCAAACCTGATCAACCTTCACTTCCCAAGAAAAGTGGCAATTCAATACTGTATCATTCACCTCCCCTTGTGAGGGAAAGCTATACTAAATTTCATATAGATTAAATGAGCTGAAAGACACTTAGCTCTGTATGATTGTATTATCCTTTTAACTAGCTCTCAAAATTGGCTTAATTCTTTAACTCTTAAGGAGTTTAAAGCCCTAAAGCTACAGTGAAAGTCTACACCCTGGCAGTTGTTAGGCCTCACACTCTGATGACGTCCACATTTCTACAAACCCTCTTCAGAAGATCAAAGCTTGCCATTTGCTCTGCAGTACTGCAGGAATCATATAAAACTTAAACATAAAGACTTATTCTCCTGTGCACGTAGATGTACTATTACTTTCCATGATGCTGAAGTTTAAGAAGAAACATTCAGAAAACTAGCAAGAGTCTCAAACCACCTTTTGTGCTGTGTATTCCAACAATTACTCACTCTTTCATTCGAGTTTTGGTAATACGAGAAAGGAATTTCCGGTAACAGACAGTAAGAAGTATAAATGAAAGGAAACCACTTTTTCTTACGTAAGACTTTCTAAGCATGGGCATACTCTCCATCTTATCTACAAGGTTGCAACAGGCCTGTCTGATTGTTTAGAGCCTGTGTGCATGTGTTATAGGTACAAAATGAAAGCAATTTATTTTATTTTCAGAATGATGTAACAAGAAATTAAAGAAGAGCAATCAGAGAAAAACATGTTCCAGAAGTTCATTAGTAGCCTTTTCAAGACCTGAAAAGCACAATCCATAACTGAAATGAAAACCTGCTGCAACATTTATATTCCTTCTCTTTTTTTTTTTTTCCTGGAACATCAGCATTAGGCAGCAACAAGCTTTATTATCTCTTTGTTAGTGTAATATAAAAACTGAAACAGCAAGAATAAAATGTAACTGGCTTTAAAACCAGAAATTTACATTACTGTTTTAAGGGTTTAATTATGTACAGATACAGACAAAACTCTGTATCTATGTCTCAACTAAAAAAACCCCTCAACAATCTTGTGGGTCACAAAGCATGACTTAACTAAATAGCATTTATCATTTAGCAGCATTTCATACTTCTAATTTTGTAGATAGACGTACCTGTCTCCTTCTAATTTTGGTATATCTGAGCAGCTAGATGAATCTTCTAGCCATGCTAGTGTTGGTCTCCTTGAGTCAACCCCTGAGCTCTGTTCTCCTGATAACATAAGTTGCTGCACAATAGCAGGATCATAAGCATTGATCTCAAATTTTAAGTGGACCTAGGAAAGAAACACACACAAAAAAACGCCAAACAGACAAGGTCTTTTATTAACTAGTAACCAATGAAGCATATCTCAATTTAAATCAAAACTGTTGATCTTGTATACCTTCATAAGCTTAGAAACATCCCATATGCAGATCTTTCCTCGTTTTGTTGCAGCAGCTAGAAAGTGAGGGCAACTTCCAGACCCAAAGCAAGCTATTCTGTCAGTGCCATCTGTGCAGGGAAACTGTGCTGGACTCGTTGCCAGTGTGACCGAAAGAGGTACGTTCTGAGTGTGCTCACCCTTGACAAACGGGCAGTTTGGGGAATGTCTCTCATGTTCAGACCTTTTCAGATTAAAAATAAAGACAGTAAACATCAATTTCTTACAGAAAAGCCATACACATATAGAAACTGAGCCCTTGAAGTGAAGCTGAAACTGAACTATTTAAACTGTACTGCAGCCACCCATACAAGAGGGCTGTGAAGTTACTAACACAGCTTTCCCTGCTGTCTCTCAACAGCAGACAGCATGAAAGCCATTGATCACTTAATGGATATTCACATCCAAATGGAGGAATCTGCAAACAGTGCTCTTAATATAACTAGGGAATTTAAAGTAATTGTTCTCTAGGCAGTAGCTCACCATGTCATGAGATGAAGAAAAGCACAGATTAAATTCTACAGAACATACATTAGAATTCTAATGTTTTCAGATATTATTAAAAGTAAGCTTAAAAATCTAACATAGTATAGGGAATTATCTGGTGATTTCTCCCATGGAATCATTCTAGAAATCCACTTCATCAGTAACACTCCTCAAACTCACCAGAAATTCCATCAAGATAATGTTGATCTTTTTCCTCCAAAGATTTCTAGCCTCTTCAGCACCAAATTAAGTCTACACCAAACATTAAACTTACCAAGGTTCATCTGTAGGCTCCCAGCATACCAAACACACACTACATGTAAAGCACATGGCTCTGTCATCTCCTGATGAAGCAGGCTGTAACAATAAGAAGAAACACTTGAAATATATGTAGTCATGTACTATGAAACACTAAATCATCAAGTCCTCTCCTTCTTCTAGGAGGAGACCTAGAACAGAACTCAGCATCACTGCTATGACTTTTTTTTTGCTTTACAAAATGTTTACAAGTTAAAAAAAATTAGAACCACATCAGAGTAAATGCACATCTATATGCTTAGAAAAAAACACAGGTTATGCAAATCTTTCCTATTACAGATATACTGGAATATAAAGCATTCTATATAACCCCTCTGCACAGAACAGTTGTTGCTAGCTGAAGTGACAGAGGAAAAAGAATGGAAATTTCCATCCTCAAAATTTATTACTTTCCTGACCACATTTCAAGTTACTGACATATGCTTGGGAATACGCAGATGGAATTCTAATATATGAATTCCCTGCATCTCTCAAAAAGCTTAAGAAATCCCTCCCCAAAAACTTTATCTACTTGCACCTAGCAGGCTCTGCAGTTGACAAAGTGAGGCAGGCAAAATGGATACCGTTGCCTATCCATCATTATCTACATCCATACCATAAATTATTTTTTGCAGTAGAAATAATTTCAAAGAACAAACACTGAAAATAAGCAGAAGTAATGGAATAAAATTTTGAGGTTGTATTTATTCACTAAGCTTAATAATTCAGTAATGTGATCTAGGACCATGGTTTGTTACAATACCATTTAAGTCCCATTCGAAAAGCATGGTTAGAGATATCCAATATTAAAATTACAGGTTTGGGCTTTATTACAGTATAAAAAGGATATTTACTAAACAATCTGACAAGGAGAAGGAAAGACTCAATGTAGCAATCAAACAACCATAGCAAAGATGAAGTTAACTCAGACCAATCTGATACTTAAAAGTTTTAGATGTTAAAAGTTCAGAACAGTGTTTTCTGTGATCAGTACAAAAAAAGAAAGCAACATAAAAAAAAAAACTGAAACAAAAATAAATAAAAGAGCTGAAGAACAAACTTCTTCATTAAGGTTTTTGCCATATCAAAAAAAAGGAGACAACTTTTTTCCCTGGCTACCAAACCTTGACCTAGGAACCAAATACTTGGACTTGGACCTTTTACCTGGTGATAGAACCCAGCTTGAGCCATAGGATCTGGCTGTGCCCACCTATAACCCACATGAGGCCATGAAGTGAATGTCTCCCTTCTGTTAGCTTCGCTATACATCAAAGACCTAGAACAGTGAAAAAAATTTACATTACCCAAAGCTGACACTTTGAATAAAAAAGCAAACTATTTATTAGACATTTTCAGTTTTTAGTAACCATCAGAAATACCACAGGTCATTTTCAATAGCTTATACTTAAAATTACCATTGACAATTACAGAAAAGGTACAAAATTATCTCGCTAGAGTCCCTAAAGTACATCCTCAACAAAAGGTCAAAAACAATGCAACAACCTGCAGATTTTAAAAGCAAGTTTAGGTAGCCCATCTGATCTAACTGCAGAAGAGCATTAGACATCCAAAGCAACTTTGCATTTAGGGAGGATGCAGAATCTAGCCCAATAGAATTGCTGGACTCGTTCCGTTTTTTTTGACAACTACTGCAAAAACTTGGCATTATTAGTGGAACAGATACAAATATGCAGATTTAGAAATACTCTAAAGTGCTATTTTAGGTGTAACTGAATACACAGTTCAGCTCACCCAGTATCTGTCACTCAGTGCATACTATAATACTGAAAAATTAAAAACTCCAAAAACATGAACTCATCTGCAACTCAACATCTAGAAAAAAGAAGCCACTTTCCCACTTTCGCTCAGTGCATGTCCCTCATCTAAATAGCACAGAAACAACTATCAGCTTTTATTTTTACTTAAGAGAAGTTTGGTCTCAAGTATTATCTCAAGAACTAGTGCTGCTAGATGAAGTGCCTCATTTCTTGTTTCTGCCTCTTGGTTTCAGGAGATTTTTGCTGTCTTAAAAAAATTAAAATGAATGCATTAAACATTTCCTACCAAGGAAGAATTCTTGCAACACCCACATTAGGGTTTGTGTCTTAACTTGATGTTGTACCACATTAAGAGACAGATCTCAGACAGCTTAAATCAAAAATACAATATGGTGATGCACAGGTATACCTGGAGACTTGAGGAGGGGAAGTAAGAGATTAAGTTTTATTAAATTACCCAAACTGTAAGAAATTGTAACATGCTTGCAAAATAGTATCCATATAGAAACTTTTAAGAAGGACTTAATTTCTAAACATCAAAGTTTTATGAATATTCCTACTGCTCCTGGCTTATGAAAGTTAAATAACAAGTTACTCATTTGCGTACCTATTATTACTTGGATCAGAAAGAGGCAAAGCAACAGTACTATGTAAAATTTTCTCTGACCCCAAACACACAGCAGGTGACTAGAGAGTTCAGAGGTAGCATATCGGTCTAGTGGAAGGTGTCCCCACCGATGAGAGAGGACTGGAACTAGACAATCTTTGAGGTCCTTCCCAACCCAAACCACTCTATGATTCTGTGATACATGCTCCACAAAGGTAACAACTTCCTAAACTTTTAAAACACAAAACTCTTCCTTGTATGAAGGGGAATGGATTTCATGATGCAGTGTAGTATGTACTCTCTTTCTTCAGAGGGCTCTCTTTGCATTCAAGAGAGCCACATGTGTGCTTTTAAAGTTATGCAGCTTCTGCACATCTCAATATTGCAGTCTCAATAAGGTTTCAGTAGTAGGCTGAGTAACGCCAGTAACTTAAGTACTAGTTATGCACACCTGACTGTTCAGATAAAAACCATAATCAGACAATCTGAAGAATAAAGCATAGGTGAACATATCACATTAATGTGTTATTGATACCACCTACAGACCTCAATTTAATTGATTGCTACCCTTCTGAAAATTTATGCTGGGATTAAGAGCAAAGTGAATTACATTTGCCTGGCATTAAAGTTTGGATCTAACCAAAATGGCACATTATGCATTAAACAATCAGTGGTACATGTAAGAGCAAGAAAGTACAATGGTAGACCTAATTCCTTTGACAAATAAACTGAAGTCATCTAAGAGCTTCCTCTGACGCAACTACAGGGTCAAATCGATCACTTATTTTGTCTTAATATACCTGTCCACAGATCGACCAGGTCCCACACCAAGTTCTGGTCGTGCACTGGGTAAGAGGTAAGATAACCTATCCATCACAGAGGATGCTACAGGTAAGGCAGCAATATTTTGATTTATCTTCTTGAGTTCATTTACAATGGCACTGGCGACAGACTTCAAAACATGATGAGGAAGGTGGAACGTAACCGTTGCCCACTAAATTAAGAAAAAAAAAATAGTGTCCAGTTTATATTTTACAATTTTAACATCTATAATAAACAGATACAAAAGTGTCAAAAGCAAAAACAAATGCATGACTTGTGCCCTCTCCTGATTTCAATGAATAATACAAGGATAGACATAGAAAGAAACATGGAGATAAATCAAGTCACTAATCAGCTTTTAAGCTCAGTAGGGTTTATCAGCCAGAAACTAAACATTTTTGTTTTTTTAACACTTGAAGCTTCACACAGAGCAACTAAGAAACACCCAAGAACCAAAGATGTTCCACCCTCTTCAAACACCATGCTAACTCAAGCATTTTGGGTCCTTATAATGTTAGCCCAGACTTGGGAATCCATGTTAGACAGCACAGGGACAAATTCTTACCTTTGCAACTTTATGATTTGCTGCTGTTTCATGTGAGGTATTTTTTAAACCATCCTTCAGTTGGGTGATGAATAAGTCGTATCCCTCTGTGCTAGAAACATCTACTTTTTCTATGCAAGCAGATAACAGCTGCTGAGCCTAAAATTCACACGTGCAAGAAAGATTAGCACCCACACTGAGTAACCATGGACAAGAATTACACTTCTTTCTTTACTCTAGGAAATGCACTATGTGATATCTTTCTTTATCACACAGTATATCAGCATAATTCCCATAAAAGACTAAGAGTTGAGTAAGCGGTTCCAGATTTTACTTTGTAGGCCAATCAATGGATAAACTTCAGCAACAGTGACAGTAATTACTACAAGTTCCCTCAAGGGCAGTATTACCAAATGTTAAGTAAGTCAGTGACATAAACAATTAAAGTAGAACATATATTAAAGCCAAGCATAAAGGAGACATTTATTGCCCCGTGCTCTCTTCAAAAGGATGCATCCAGCTTTACGGATAAAAAGTAAAAGCAAGAACAAAGTCCTGACACTTTTCTGAGTAGTTCTGAATTTAAAAAAAAAAAAAAAAGTAGATGATAGTAATAACAAAATTAAGAGGTAAACTGCCTATAATGCTAGTATAATGAAGCTGAAATATGATGCAGAACAGAAAAAAAGCTAGTTTAGAAACCAGAAATTCTTTAAAAACTCAAAAATAATAGATTTAGAAAAGAACACTGTAAACATTCGTTTACAGACTTTTCTTTCTTCCAAGTCCCAGCTGTTTCTAGCTTGTCCCTCTACGACAAGAGGAAATAGCCTCAAGTTGTGCCAGGGGAGGTTTAGATTGGATATCGGGCAAAACTTTTTTCACCAAAAGGTTTGTCAAGCACTGGAACAGGCTGTACAAGCAAATGGTTGATTCATCACCCCTGGAGATATTTAAAAGACACACAGACGTGGTGCTTAGGCGGTTTAGTGGTGGGATCGTGAGTGTTAGTTTAATGGTTGGACTTCATGACCTCAAAGTTCTTTTCCAACCAGAATAAATCTATGATTTTATCTGCTGATTTCATGTTGACAGATAAGATTTAATGGTATGCTGTATGTGTTATGTCCAGGGCATTCTGTATCTGCTGTTAGGTGGGCTAACATCTGAAAATTATTATATAAGAACTTTCAAGTTACAAACACAGGGAAATATTTCCAAAGGGCAAGAGCCAGACAGTTCTTAAAACAGCTGCAAACAGTTCCAAACACTGTTACATCCTTGGGGAGTTCAGAAGAAAAAAAAAAGACAAAAAAAGGCAAATTGGTTCCCTAGCTAAGGTTGTACCTGTTTCTAAGATTTAAATAAAAATACAATTCTTGTTGCTCTGTCATTGGCTAGAGATTTGGGAAGTATGAGATGCCAAAACAGACAGATCATGGATGTTCATAAATTTACAGTGTTCTACAGGGAACTAAGAACAGCACAGAGCTACGTCATAACTTGCCAATGCTGCTGATTAGAAATGAATGCATAAAGGTGCAACACATTACCAGGGGATCAATCAAATAAAAAGACTACATAATGTAAGTGCAAAAACTTTCTGACAAGTTCTAAATAAATAAAGGCTCTTGCTCAGATAAAACTTCTTGACCTTCCTATGTTGAAAGGAGTGGACTGATTGTTTGTATGATATTTGCTTAGTATTTACTTAATTTTCTGAGGTTTCGATACCTCCTCTTTTAATTTTAATTTTAAAGAACTGAAAACTGCTCGTGTTTTTTCCTACCGTCTCACTAATTTGGTTGTGAACTCCCCAAATCTGTTCCTACTGAACCTTTTTCCTATAGGAAGGCCAATTACAGAACAGTGCTCTTTTTTAGCACAGTAAAGGTCTGTAAACTCTTTAAAACCAAAGAATCTTTAGCTAAAACATATAAGACTGCAAAACAGCAACAGCAAAAGTTAAGAAAAGAAATTCTGATATCTTTTAGTCTCTTCACACTCAGGCACACATACCATGATTTTGCAGTTACGCACAAAGGGTGTAAAAATTATGCCAGTTGCAGCAAGCCTGAGTGAACCTCCGTGAAGCAACATTTTATTGCTGCTACTCCTACTCAAGACAAGTAGTTAAAAAACTCACATATGACACACATACTTGATTCATAACAAGCACTTACTATACAAAACTCCAAGAGCACAAAGTTTTTTAATCAATGCTCGAGATAAGTTTTTGTTGGCCGTGTTTCATTCAATATTAATTTATTTCCCAAACAGATGAGTGGGAAGTGATCTTTTTCTCAGAGTACCTTAAAGCTTCAGACTGGATGTAGCAGTCCAGTTATAGTTTTTTGACTGTAAACACTACTCTAAATGTTAACATTGGCAAATGCTCAATGTTTTCTCTAAACAAACTATTAATCTTGCTTCTTACCAAAACTGTTGTACATTTTTACTTCCCAGTCTATTACTTCAATACCACTAGAAAGAGGAAAGCTACAGTCCTCAACACCAAGTGCCTTAGAAGAGAAGCAATTGTTAGCCATCTTGTATCAGACATTTTTAAATAAGGGACATGATACCCCACATAATAAATGCTACATTAGCTCAAAGTAAACTGATGCAACAGAATCCTACACATTACACTAAGCAATGTACACATCAGATTACTTTAAAGTGATACTAAATGCTTAGTTTTATTGTCTCATACCAGGAGGAGTCATGTTACAACTGCAATAGTCAAAATATATGAGGAAATGCAAGTTTGCAAAGGAAAAAAAAAAAAGTCTTTCATTATGCTGACTTAGCTATAAAAGTAAGATTCCAGCATTAATTCTTCATACACAGCCACATCATATTAGCAGATTTTAATTGTCTTTTTTTCTCTTAAAGGTTAAAAAAGATATTCAAGGATGCCTACCTAGCAGACCAGACTGACTTCTAGAAATGCACATGTATTCCATGCATACACTGACAAAGCTTTGGAAATGAGTCCTTATTTCTGGTCACTACAAAGCTCTTTTGTATGAAATACTGTGCTCCTGATAAGTCAAGCTCTTATATGTTTGAGATACAGGGAAACAGCTCTTTCCAGCTATCTGTGACAGATAGCAACTAAGAAAATTCTCCATTACATGCTGTTAATATCACACTAGAAATTCATGGCCAAACGTCTGGTTTCAGTGCTTCTGAACACTACTCTCCCCACACACACCCCTCTCCACATCTTACCTCTGTAACTGGCAATTCGAGCTGAACCACATCATCTTGTTTTGAGACAGGTGTTTGCAGAGCTGTGTCTAACAGCAAGATGCCATTAAGGTCTTTCCTACATCCTACTGCATAATCATCCACAAAGATCACTTTATCCACAGCAGAAATATACTGACATTTCACCCGTCCACCTGGTTTAGCTATAAAGGGAAAGGAAAAAACCAAAATCCAATTAGAAAACAGCTTTAAAAACAGACTTTTAACATCTACTCCAGGAAGCAATGCAAAATCTTTACTTCTTGAGATGATCAAAAACTGGCTTTTTTTTAAATTTCCTACATTAAAAAGCAAACAACCAAAATCTACAGATCCCATCAATAACTATAACCACTTCAGTCCTACGATGGAAGCCACCATTCAAGTCCTGCTCCTCTCTGGAGGCCTAAACTAGTGCTTCAAGCCTAACACAGACCCCTGATGTACTTGATGTTAGCTGACGAACAGTACTAAGAATTAAACTGTGAAAATTAAGACCAAATTGCTAAATACCATGAAGGCTGATTAACACAATTTCATTGAGCAAAACAATATTCAGATTTCTGAAAACTAAGTACAGCATATAACATGTGCCAATGCTACACAAGGTCACTGAGACTCTAAGGTTCTCAGCGCTGCACATGTGACATCAGTAACAGGTTAGAGAAGTCTGGTAGGGGAAGAAGGCGGCTGTCAATAGCTATATAAGGAGAGGCTGTGGCAATGGACATTATCCCCAGAAACATTTAGTGTTACTTGACAATATTACATGTCTAAGGCTGCATGGCTTGTAAAACTAAATCCATGTAATAAGCTATCTGTGTATGAAGCAAATTGCTTTCATTCACAGAAAGAATTAGGTTGCTGCTACAGAAAATGACTGTACATGCAAGTATATGGACATGTTAAGTTTATGAACATATCATCCATCATGACACATCGGGTTTTAGTAAAAACCAAAACAAGTGCAAACTAAAAATTGCTGGACAGTCAATGTAGATCTCTTCTTGCTGCACAGGAATAGGCGTTTCATTAAATTTTGAATTAATCAAGTCCTGCCCCTGTCCTCCTCTTTCCTCAGACACTGGATACTGGTTTATCATGAATAATTAAAAATCACCATTTAGGTAGCAGGCATACAGATAAAGCACCCAGAGTCCAGATTAAGTCAGCTACATAATTTGTCCGACTTCACACTTTGTTACAGTTAAATGGAAATTAAAACTTCTCCAAATATAGGGCACATCAATCTGACCACGTTGCATTTGTGGCATCCTCTCTCAAAAACTCAGGTTAAGAATAGTCATCAGCTGCCCTTCTCACCAAAACTTTGGAAGCAATGACTCATATACTCTCAAAATATAGGACATAGGCCTTTGCCCGCATGAAGCATACTACAGTTGTAATCATTGCTGTAACTATCAGAAACAACTCAAGAGCCTTGGTACCACTTGATAGTTGTGAAGTCATCAGTCCTAGATCAACAAAAAAGGGTCCTCTGAATGGCAAATCAACTAGTTTAAAACTGTAGTTTTGCTAAAATACTGGAGTTCCTCACACAAGACTTTCCAGACAACACAGCTGCAGGCAAGGAAGTAAGTCATTCTACAGAAAAATAACAGTTTTGACAAAAATAACAAATTCAAGTTTTAACATCTTTAAAAGTATTTCAGCAATGCACTGGGAACTATTATGTAAATAAACTGAGAGGTATCTGATGCCCGAAACTGGAAACCTCAGTAAATTCACATTGTGTTTGTAGGGATGGATCGCTACTGGGCACTTTCCTTAACCCATCACTTCTCCACTTCTCCTTCCCAGAGGAGATGGGAAGAGCAGCACACCTCTTTTGGCAGTGCCAGGAATACTCATTTGCACTTCCCTTATTTCCTGTCAAGCACAGCAGTATGCTTAAGCCCTGTAACTGGGAGTTCAGCAGCCTGCTGGAGCCCCAGCCAAACCAGCAATGTCCTCTGTGTAAGTAGTTCCAAGTTTCAGAAGCAGTGAAGACTACTAAGGAGGTAGATAACACACCCAATCAAAAAAATCTTTCTGCTCCAGTAAGAAACAAAGCAAAAAGTTGTTAAGTGCAGCACAAGAAGTATGTTGCCCAACAGCTGTGATCCTCACTGCACTGGTTAACGGTTTGGTTGGTTACCTTCACAAAACGACTTTGGCCAAACCATCTCTATAAAGTTATTTAGAGTTGTCAGTTGTTTTTTTTACTGGAAGCACCTAAAAACAAACCAAGGTCCCTTAGCCTAAGCTGATGGAACTTGAAGGAAATGATTCAATCAGTATCTAGCGTAGTTCCAACACCCTGGAAAACACACGCTGCTACTGACTGGCTTATACTTTGAATGGCCTCTGACCTGCTGACAAGCTATTCTGCAAGCTTAGAGGGGTTTAATTTTTAAGGTCAGGAAACACATTTCAACATGGTTTGACTTCTAGTCACAAACTACATTCCTGTTTACATATGCTGTGCTATACAAGTAAAACAGGAGGTTGAAAACCCAGAAACTAAATAATTGAGAAGTCACCACTGCAGAAAAAATGTCTAAAAAGTTGCATCTTCCTCAAAGCATTGGCAGAAGCATCCTTTCAAGCTCTGGATCAGTGTTTTACAATGCACCACTCCAGTCAATATTCCCTGAAACTTACTGGTGGCACTATAATATGATGTCCTGCCTGTCCAGCCTTGCTAAGTTTACAAGCAGCAAGTAGTGATCTGCACCTTCACAAATCTCAGTTTGGAAGTTTCACATAACCTAAATTACTAAAGCCTGATCATAAAAACTTTATTGTTATACACGTTTTATCCCTAGTTTCTTCACCTGTACTTTATTTTGAACAGTGGAAGGAAAATTAAGGTTTTTAACAATTTTGCTTTTCAGTCTTGGCACAAGCAGATCACTGTTTCTCCCAGTATCTCAGTCTTATCTGTTTAGAACTAAAACCAAGAGAAGTCATTAAGCCTTTTGTCATTTTCTATAAGGAAACCTGACAGGCTGCTAGCATGCTAGTGGTGCAGGCCGAATAGCATACTATGTTATTGTATGTCACCTGTAACAACCTCAGAACTAGAAACCTGAAAACCCAAAACCAAATAAACATCAGATTGCAGAAATTAAGAATTTAGAAAAGGAACAGTCTCCCTCCCCCTTCTTTGTTTCAAATAATACAGAACAGATCAGCAATTTCCTGTGATCAAAATCTGATCTACCAAAAATTCTCTCATTTGGAGAATATGCAGCAGTCTGAGCAGCATCTATAGCATACCTTTGTCTGCAGGCAATAAGGTGAACCAAACTAATTATGAGAATTAGGAGAATTAAAGAAGTAGGAGAATTTAAAAGCTTGTCTCCATTTTCTGCTGTACATAGCTTTAGCCCCATAGCTTTAGCCCATAAGAGAAAGTGGCTGTCACCTGAACATACATGGCCACCATCGTGAGGAGATGTAAGTTAATTTAATGTTGAAAGTAAAACCTTTGATATTTTATAGTACTGAAAAAATTAATTCACCTTGAAAGCTGCAAGCCAGGAATGGCACTGAAACATTTTACAAAGTCAATAATTTTCTTGACAAGAAGCTCCCAATGCACAGTGTGCAAAACCCCAAAACTTCTAAATTGCATTAAACAGTTTTATCTGGAGCTATAGAATGAGTGTGGGGAACACATGTTTCATAACATTAATTCCACAACACTGAGATCCAAGACCAAATATCTAAAGCAACATCCATAACTGATCTACCAATGCAAGCAGGTCTTTAGACTAAGAAATAAAGTAACATTTTTTGAGAAACAGAAATCCCATCAGCACAGAAAAACACACGCATTACCTGCACTGATACCAGTTTTTGCATTTCCAATTTAAATGAAATATCCAAACAATATCTCAGTACTCATTTCAAAATACTGCAACCCTGCAAAAACTGGACAAACTTTCAGGATCAAAAGCCCTACCTATCCTATTCACTTTTTAGCATTAGATTTGAACATTATGCTTTTTAAAAGCAAGAGAATACAAAAACTCAAGAGAAGGAAATGGTACAAATGCAAAAGTCCTTAAAGTTTAATTTTGGAATTGCAATTTTCCCCTTCCTATTGTGAAGTATGGGCATAAAGCTTCACATTTAGGAGATACTATCACTGTTAATGTGCAGTATAAAATTTGCCTTCCAGAAGCGAGATTAGCAGACAATGAAGCTTATTCTTTCCAGCAGACACAAAAAGGCAGCTTGCCAGAACACTGCCTAGCCATTTCTCACACATATTCTGCATGTACCTGGAATTAAAAAGAATATCTTAGTTGTCCTCATGTACTGTGAGGCAAGTGCCTTCCCTACTGCTACATTTCACATAATCTCAAAACCAACTGAAAAATCCGGTTATCAAGGATAACATCTCATCTAAGTAACACAAGTTTGCCAAGGCAAGCATACCAGAACACTTACAGTTTGAGGTAGTCCTACAATACAAATAATAAAATAACCTGAAACTATTTTAAAGTTTCACTTGCTCATCACTACCGAATTTATCGGTTCCAGATTCTTTCTTGATCCTCCTCTTCTCCTCACCTACAACTTCACTGGAAACTTCAGCAGTGCAGTGTTATCTTCCAGGTCCAGGTTCAGTCCTTACTTGCTCTGAATGTCACCTTGGCAAAGCACCCTGTTGCCACCTTGAAGACACTCCATAGGTCCCTCCTTTCCCAAAACAAAAGTGTTCACAGACTTGAGGAAGGAAAGAGAAAGCATCTATTGGATGAAACCAAGTTGCTATTTCAGACGAATAATGTAGACAGGCTCAAACCAGCTATATACAAGCAACATCTTTTTTAGATTTCACTACACACACACACAACTCTCCATCTGCTACACCACTGGGAAGAGCAGTTCAAAGTAAAATCCCATTCAGAGCTGAAACAGGAAAAGACAACTAAAAACTTCTCCAAACACTAAGAACACTAAAGGTGGCAGAAATACCCAGCTAAACATCACAAAGTGCCTTCAAACTCCCTTATTTGTCAAAATTCGATTTAGCTAATCAAGAACGAGCCATGATCTAGAGTTTGCCTTTCAGCAACAGAGGGCAGGATTGTTTAAGTGTCAGTTTCATTATATGGCAGCTGATTTTAATCACCTATATTCGAGCAGGAGGATGAGTTATCCTGACCAAAGTACCAAAAGATTGCCACATGAATTAACTGTATGTGTCAGATCAAGCAACTACTAACAGAAGGAACATTGACACTTAAAAGGTTTCAGAACACAAACAAAAGCCCACCAATACTAAGGCAGCTCATATTTCACAAGCTTTACAGGCATAGGAGTTCTTGTCCACCCTACTGCCTTAAACTGAGGTGGAATCAACAGGAAAACACTGGTGAGCATTTAGAGCCCATGGTCTTTATGTTGTTTCAGATGTCCATTTATCTAACTCTACTGCCGTCTTGTATGTTGTGGAGAATGCAACTGCTCAAAAAGCTTTACACTATTACCTTAGGAACAAATTATGAACTCTTTCACAAGGTATTCTACAATTCTTCCCACAAACTCAGGTAAATAGTGAAAATTTAAGTCCCTGCAATTTACCTGCATGCCTGTCGCAGAGAACAAAATTTTTCTCAAAGTGAAAAACTATGATTCAAAACTTTCAGGAAAATTGACTTTCACGAACTGCAGACAGACAGATTACACAGCATCCACCCAGAACAAGAGACAGGCAGTAACAGGAAGTTCCCGTTCTTCAAGAGCAATTCCCAATGCAGCATTTCACAACAAAGAACACCTGCCAGACAAAATTTTACCACTAGTTCCTCTTTTTGCCACTGAAGTGGCTAGAGCATCTGCGTTCACCCATTACATCTTCTGCAGTCTCTGTAAGGAGAGACTACATCTCCAGTTATAGCACTTTTTAAACTCCCAAGACTGTTTGGCAGGAAATGGCTTAGTTTCCCCACCAAGACCAAATATTCTAAGGAGCTTCCAAAGTATCAAGCTGGGAGAAGCAGCAAGTTCTCAAAAGCAGATAAACGTGCAAATGAAAAACTGGCTAGACTCACGCACAAAGTTAGCAGTTAATATTCAACAGCTACCTCACAGCCAGCTACTAGTGGCATTCAGCAAGCCCTGATATGGTTCATTCTCTTCAGCAATGGCTTGAATGACAGTACAGACTGCACCTTTAGCAAGACTGTGGATGACACCAAGTAGGAAGCTACTGATGCATTAAATGGCCAGGATACCTTTTGAAAGTATCACAAAAAATCCCCAGAGAAATGGCCTGGCACAAACCTCAACCTAAAGTTTAACAATGACAAATGCTGTGGAATATAACCCCATACATCAAGAGAAGCTAGGGACCAAGTCGGCAATCTGGCAGTAAGAACTTGGGGATCCTGATGGACAAGAGGCCCCAAGGCATTTTTGCAGCGACAAACTGTTACCACAGCAGCAGTAAAGATTAGTCTCTCCTCTACACTGCAGTTTTGAGCCCACATCTAGAATACCATGTCTGGCTTCAGTCCTCCACGTGAGGTACCAGCACATACAGGATAGTTCCCTAATGGGGTACTAAGACAGAAGGATGGAGCACACAGCACATGAAGAAGGACTAAGATAACTGGGCTCATTTAGTCTGCAGGAAAAAAGGGTTTAGAAAGAAAACTAACAATAGTCTTTCATTACTGCAGCAGTAATTCAACAGCTATGTTAGAGTGCTCAGTTACTATCCAAGAGGGTGGTAGATCACTGCAACAGGTTGCCCAAAGAGATGGTGGAGGCCCCATCCCTGGAGATATACAAGGTCAAGCTTGATGGGGTGCTGAGCAGCCCGATCTAGTAAAGCTGTCCCTGATTACTGCAGGGGGAGTGGACTAGATGACCTTTACATGTCCCTTCCAACCTAATGGATTCTATGATTCTATCTTCCTCTTTTTGACATCACATTTAAGGAAATATATTTTATCCAAGACAGCTGTCTGAGGGGTCTGTATACAATGGCATTTTCTTGTAACACTGTCATAGAATCATAGAATCATAGAATGATTAGAGTTGGAAGCGACTCCCAGAAGTCATCTAGTCCAACCCCCCTGCAAGAAGCAGGGACACCCCCAACTAGATCAGGTTGCTCAGGGCCTCATGTGCTTAGGTACCTTCTACACCAAACATGGTTTATTTTTTATCTTATAACCTTTGATAGGTTATCTCATCAGTCTGTCCAACACTGTTGTAATTCCACAAGCATCCACAATGTTCTGCAGCCAAAAGCTCTGTGTTTTACTATTTCTCACAGTTACTTCTTTTGATTCTTTGACAAGGAGAGACAATCAACTCCCTATTTACATTTTTTCACTCATCCAGAATATTGCAAACCTCTCACTCTCTTACTCACTCCAACTCTCAATCGTCCCCACATTATCATCTTCTCCAGGCTGAATACTGTCTCACGTAAGCCATCTCACAACTTAGGTTTCTAGTTCATTCTGTTATACTTTTTTTTTTCAAAATAGAAATATCAAAATTGCACACAAACAAGAATTGGACTTATATTCTCCAATGGGTCCTTGACAACTTCTCTAGTAACTGCTTATATGATAACTACTAAGCTTTTGGCTGGTATTTCATATTTCTAGCACAACTCCAGGATCTCATTCTGGAGTCAGTTTAGAGTCCATTACACCAGGCTCTAACTCCAGCAAATTCTTTTGAGCATTTCAAATTAATTAAATGCATTCCCACATCCTCCTAATAACAGCTTGTACACAGGAAAGCTGCAGTAGAACAGACTAGATCCATTCATGTTTAAGTTAGATTTAAAAGTGAAACTATTCTCCACAACACCTTTTCAAATTCTTTGGAGAAGCTGGCAAAATTGAAGGGCCTAGTATATTTAAGACACCTATCTGTAGCATAGGAATATTCAAAAGCTATGACTATGTAAATTTAACTTTAGTTCTGTCAATAAAGGAGGGCATTCAGAAAAATCTAACTTAAGCCACGAAAGACTGGTCCTAACAGGCTCTTTCTACAGGCAGTGGGAAGCAAAGGTTCCTCCAAAAGTTCAGAGTAAGGACTTTCCTTTCTACGTATTGAATAGAGAGGGAATCCAAGATTATTTGTTGAAAAATGATCTTTTTAATTCTGACTTAATTCTGAGCTATAGAAAACTAAATGAAAAAAGAAAACCACTATTAAAAAAAGCATATTAAGGAGCAGTGTTGCATGTCATAGTTTACATCACAACACAAATCTAGGAACCTGTAGAAAACACGTCAACTAAGTCTACCTCAGTACTTCTCAACAATAACCACCGTACCTTCTTGCTCTCCATTAAAACACTATCTTCCCAGTCTTCACTGCCACTTGCCACTTACCTTCCTAACTCGTTCCCCATTGTGCTCCAGCCACTTCAGACTTCACTCCCAACGCTCATCCTCCCAGCTCTTCCCTCCCACGAGAGACTGTTGCCCAGCAAACACAGTTCATCAAACTCTTCTCCTCCAGCTGCCAAACACTCAGATGAGATCCTGATTGCTTCACACTCAATCAGGTCAAGGAAGTGCAGAGGATCAGTCTTCCCTCCACAAACAATACGGGGGACAGATGAACTGCCACAGGCTGTATGTTATGGAAGCCTTCACTAACCAGCACTGGAGAGTGTGTTTTCACTAATGCTACCATTAGAACGTAACTGATAAGAAAAATTCTCTCATAAGTACACATTACAAAGTTACCAATAAAATACTCGCTGAATAGCCCTAGCACATACCTCAAGAAAATTGTAAACATCCTCTCTTTGGCAACCAGAGGGAACAGTATGAGAAACAGGGAAAGAGGGGAGGTTCACGTTGCATATTAGGAAGAGACCTTCTCCCCAGGGAAGTGGTCACAGCTCCGAGCTTGACTGAGTTCAAGAAGCGTCTGGACGGCACACTCAGTCCCATGCTCTGAATTGACTGGTCCTGTGTGAAGCCAAGTAGGACTTGATGATCCTTATGGGTCCCTTCCAACTCTGGGTATTCTAAGGTTCTCTAATTCTAGAATTTACATTTGTGTGACAGATGAGTAATTTCCATAATTTTACACTTTTAAACTACACTTTTACACTGTGAAACAAAAGCTGTTTTTTCTCCTCTGCTTTTTGTGCATCATCCTTATCTCTGGAGTGCTCTTTCCCTAACATATATGCAAATCTCAAAATAAATGTTTTACATATACTAGACTTCCTGTCTACTAGCAACATGCACTGGGTCCTAACCAAATCCTTACCCTCTTCCCAAAGACAAGGCAACAAAGGAACTGGGCCAATACACAATCCAGTATTTGACTGCAGAAACCAGAAGAAACTGCAAGCGTCAGATCCACGCGCACTACACAACTGGAGAACCAAGGGCAACAGCTTATCATCCACTCAGTGGTAAGCACTTGTCTGGTGAATGCAAGCAGTCATTGCAATTAAAAGAGCATTAACTATTTAAAGGACAGACTTCTAACGGCAGAAAACAATACTGTGGCATCACTTAAGAACCATCAGGAAAGTGAACTGATCCATGTGTAAATTTTTCATTTAAAAATAAAAAAATGGAAAGCTGCTACTGATTCCAGTGAAACAGGCAACTTGCAACAAGCTATCTCCCAACACCGCCTGACAGACTTGTACACTAAAGAGCTTTCCAAGAGTCCACATGGTTGCATCCTTCTCCAGTGCTAAGAAACACTTTTTTAAACATATCATACTGTTAAGGGAAAATTAAAGAATCCTTGTAACAGCGAGGATGGACTGCTTCGTTTCCCGATTTGAAAGTAACTTGGAAAGAAAACCTAAAATAACAGACCAACACCATTCCAAAAAAAAAAACAAACCAAAAAACCAAACAAACCAGACTTAATCATTATTAAAAGCCTGAGAGAAACTCTGGCTTATCAATTTCTAGATGCATTTCATATAAGTTCAAGGAATGTATACCAAAGCAATAGCAACCACAAAATACTTCTATAAGCAATATCACTACTCAGAAAGGGATGCTACTGAACTGGCTAACGTTACGGGGGACTGCTAGAAAGGACCAATTACAGGATAGTATACTAGATCCAAACAGATGATCACCAGGATGTTCAGAACAGTAAAGAGATTAAGGCTTCTAAAGATCACAAGGCTGGACAGTCCAAAGGAAAAACCTTCTCGCTTCCATTACTTTGAGTCCAACAGAGATTTACATACTTTCCTTCACAATACTGTCAACTTGAACTTATCAATTATCTCTACCAGAACGCATTTCTGCCAAGTTTCTTCTACCTTTTATATAATGCAGCATACAATGCGATTGGGAGCTGAGCTAAAGGGTTTCTCACATAGGCATATTAACAGCTGTCTTGACCAAAGCTGGACCACAACCAGCACTGAGGTTGGAAATCAGTATTTTTCTGAGTGTTCTTCATACCAGTGAGGAGTAACTTCCTGTGAGATGGAATAAGGCGGCAAGTCAAAGTTCAAATCCCTGACAAAGGGACACAGTGTTTCCTCTTTGGGTCAGTAATAAGCACTTCAAGATACATCTTCCTGCAGGAAGATGGACTTTTTCCAAAGTCCATCTGCAGAGAGCTAGGAAATTTCTGGTTATCTGGCATTAAGGCATTCTGTAATTTTTAATAATATGGTGCTACTGTTGCAATGACAGCCATGAATCCATCAGTCCAGACATGAAGGTTATGTCAATAAAAGGGAAAATGTGCTAACTTCCCTGGCAATGTAACACATGCCTGCAATGCTGTCTGTCATTACTTCTGGATCCCTGCAATAAACACAGTAATGCAAACACCCCTGCAAAGGCATAGGGGAAGAAGAAATCTCCGTTTTCACTCTGTTTAGCTTCTGCAGAAGATAATCCAGATGTGCTTCCACAGAGCCTCAAAATATCAATTAATGACATCATGGCAGTCTGGTAGGATGCATGGAAAATAAGAAGGGACGGCAGACATACTCTAAGCTACCAAACAGAGCACGGGATGGTCTAGAATCTTTACTGGTATAAAACATGGATCACATATTAATACTTGTCCCATTCTGGTTTTTTCAAGTGCTTAAGGCGCTTCATGTATGGCACTAAGATCCCACAAATCAATGGAATGATCTCTTTGAGAAGCTTTTTACTCAGAATAGCATGTCATCCAAGTACTGAAACACAAGGTGGGATATAGCAGATCACTAGATATTTGACAACTTGCCCCCATTTTGAGGGATGAAGGAGACAACCTGAGGAGTAGTACCATGGCAAGCTTGAAACCGTTGAAACTGCTGCTGGTGTCTTCACTACTTCAGGCCTACAACTGGATGGCAGAGTATCCCAATGGTTTCTTACCAGCGGTTGTAAGTCTACACTCCTCTATGACTTCCAAGTCACAAAAGAGAATCTTTTTTTTTCTTGTTTTGGCTCCTGCATCACATGGAAAGTAATAAAAAAGAAACAAAACTGGATATCCCTGGTTTCTAGGTTCCATAATTTAAGGTGATCCAGCAGCAGACAAACAGGACTTCCCAAAAAGGAAAATGACAGACAGACAATGGTGTTGAACTTGCTGGCACAGGTGAGTCTCCTGAGCTGCGATCCAGTCACTTCTAAATTCTTCCGTTGGAGCAACCACACTTGCAGGCTTCTGGTGATAATTTAGTCTATACTTCCCCTAAAGGAACTGACACTTAAGTAGGATTAACACATCCTTTCCATGCAGATTCAGAACCTCTGTTTTGATGCCTGTTTGGGCCTCTATCACAGAATCACATAATGGCTGTTAGGGCCTACTTTATCACAGAATCACATAGTGGTTTGGGCTGGAAGCAACCTTAACATCATCTAGATCCAGCCCCCCTGCCATGGGCAGGGACACCAGATCATGTTGCCCAAAGCCCCATCCAACCCGACCTTGAACAATGCCAGGGAGGAGAGGCCTATCACTCCATGCCCTCGAAAGAAGTCCTTCCCCAGCTTTCCTGTAGGCCCTTTCAAGTACTAGAAGGCTGCAATAAGGTCTCCCAGAACCTTCTCTTCTCCATCTTTGGCTGATGAAGCCAAACATGCTCAGCCTGTCTTCATAGGAGAGGTGCTCCAGGCCTCTGATCATCTTTGTGATCTTCCTTTGGATCTCATGGTGGCTTCTCATCCACCAACACTTCTAAGTCCTTTTCAGGGCTGGCTTGGGGTTGCCCCAACTCATAATCAAGACATTGCACTTGATTTTTTCAAACTTCCCACCTCTCAAGGTTATCAAGTTGAAGGTCAGCCTCTCCAGCCCATCAAGGTCCTTCTAGAAGGCATCCCTTCCCTCCAAGCATATCAACTGCCAACAAAAACGTGAATAGCATTTAACAGTTATAAGTCTTCAGTTATGAAACACCATGCATTTTAACAAACAAGGATCTGAAGCTACGGCTATGTCACACTAATCTAGACAAAAACCTACAAAAACATTCAAGATGGTCACTGTCCATCTGACAGTATGTTTTAGTTTCTTATTGTGCCCCTGGCCAAGTTTCTCTGGGAACTGCAACACAATCCCAGTTCAAGAAGTTCTCTTACTTTACATGTAAATATAAGGAACCAATAACTCAAACATCTCTACGAACACCAAGACAAGTCACTTGAGATTATACTGGAAGGTGGTTGGGTTTTTTTTCTCTTGGGGTTTTTTGGGGTGTTTTTCCATCTGGCTTTTTTGAGGCAGAGGAAAAGGCTCATCCTTAGTACTCCATCTGGAGACTAATCACTCGAGCTCTTTGACTACCAGTGTTGAACTTGAAACTGAAAGTACACAAATAAAGAAATGCCTGAAAGAGAAAATAAAGTACTTGATAGATTTGCGTGACGGACTCAAAACTAGTCCTGACTAACCACTATTAGCAAACGCACAGAAATGCATAACATCCAGTAATCACGAGAACTGACCTTGCACTCCCTGTCTGGCTCTCTGAAATGCACAGTGTACACACAAAAGCCTTGGCAGAATAAAAAGGACAACTTCACAACGAGGTAAGACAAAGATTAATGTTCAAGAATCACCCGATTTTCCCCTTACCAATGGTACTTTTACTCACTACCACGCTATGGGCACTTGCAAATGATTATGTGGCCCTCTTGAAGAGGCCTACTGTGCTCCTACAGCAAACAGATTAAAGATTTTCATATACTTTCAAGAGACAGACCTGATGAAGATTCAGTGGTATAATCACCATCATAATCCTCACTGGATTCCTACAGTTTAGGCTCATAACAACCTCTGGATCATTGTGTGCATCAGACCAATGACGTTCATATGAAAAACTGAAGATCGCAGACCAGAGACCACATTCTAATGTTTGGATCTGATCTATAAATAAACTGTCTTTTGGCTGTGAATCTTGTCTTGCTCTTTCACAAGCCAGAGGGCAATCTGTATTTACATTCTAACCAAGGCAGCCTCCACTACTCTACCAGACTCGGTATTCTAGAGGTTCATTCTGTTCAGCAAAAATGAACTCAAAGCTTAATGTATTGCTGCTTCCACTGCAAACAAAAACAATGCTGAAGCTTGGTAGAGTTTCCTTTTCTCCCTCCCCTCCCTTGATTTGGGATCTTTTTTCTTACCCTGCTTTTTTCTAGAAAGAGGGGCCTGCTATGTTTTTTCTTCAGGTAATGAGCAACAGCATTTCTGCCCAACACAAATCTTTTGGCAGGGCCAAAGACCTGCAGCCCGAATTACCGAGGAGGACAAGCAGTCTCCCAAGCATGAGCAGCAGCTTTAATTCCTAGGGACTCTATTTTTAGTTATAGCGGCAGAAGTCCCTGAAGCAACAATATCCTTTGACCTGTCATTTATGGTAGAGTAAGGAATAGGGACAGAGCTGGTCTAGAGGTCTGAGCATTTGACTACTACTATCCTACTGTAAAAGAGCTCACGCTTCAGAGACTGAACAGACATCAGAAAACAGCTGAATTCCCATTTCCTCCTCTTCCCAAAGAAGGGCTGAAAAGGGAGAAAACGAGCAAACACACGTTACCAACAGCTCCATCAGACACCAACCACTGAGAGGAATCAGATTTGGGGCAGGCATGCTGGTCTGAAACTATAAGGACATTCGTTTAATTTCTTCAAACTAAACTAACGTTATAATTTTTTTTTCCCCCACTTAGTAATCATCAGCTATATCGCACAGATAAAATTTGGGCAGATTGCGAGCAATTCTGTTGTTTCATGTGAGGAGGAGTAGAATCCATCTTTTACAGTCATGCTGTCACAAAGAAGACTGACACTGAAGGAAGTATACATGATGATGTATTTAACAGAAGCAAATCAATAAGTTATTTTTAAATAGATACTATTTAGGGGAGAATTGTCATTAGCATTTTGAATACTAAATCAAATCCCCTGCAAGGATTCTATCACAAAAAAGTGTAAAAGAACAGTTTAGGCTTTGATTTACAGTTCACTTTTTTATTAATGAGAAATTAACATCTCCTATATAGACAGCCAATTACAATTACAATTAAGTCCTCTATTTATGCCCTCTTCATCCAAAACTTAAAAGCAATTCTCAAATTCTGGCTTTAAAAGTTAAATATTAAGTTGTTATTAAAAAAAAAAAAAAAAAGCTCCTTAGGAGATAGCATGGTAGAAAAGAGGGAGTTACAAGAGCAGCGTGATCTGAATTCTGAACAAAATGGGAAACACCATTTCATTTTCAATACAAGCGATCAACAACAGCAGCTGACACCTTCTTAATAATTCCACATTTGTCAGGTTGGTTTCTTTCATCGCCCCAGACACTCAACTTCTACACTTTATAACACACCAATTTCAACACATGACAGGAAAACACTGATTTTTGTCCTGTTCTCTTCAGTTTGACATTGTAATACTGTTGCTGGTTTTCAAGGTTAAAAGTATACACGTTATCTAGGCTATGATGACATCTCTGTACAATTCTTGGCATTACTGTACCACGTTCAGGCGGCAAACATCAACCTTACACTACTACCACTCAGCACAGCAAGCTCTTATTAGCAACACACAACTATAAGGAGAACCTGAACGTGAAAACACAGAACCAGCAAGAAATGTTAGGGCTGGTCTCATTACGCACCCAATAACTCTAGGAGTTCCCCGGCAAAATTCTCACAAGTACCACAGCTTAAGAACCGTTAATGAGTGAGGAACAAAAGCTGTTGATGGCACAGGATCCTAGCTTGTTAGCAGTGTCAAAAACCTAATGGGCGACAAAGAAAGTCGCTTCACGGTTATGGAGATGGTACAGTCTTCGCCTCCACAGATAATCGTGCCCCCTTAACGTAACAGCAGACGTAGATAGCACTACCAGCACCAGAGACAGACAAGATACTCAGCAGCACGAAGTACTACACAAATATACATAAAAATATTCCATCAGGTAACTTTATGAAGGATTCCAATCTTAAATAATTCGGAGCTACTAGACAAAAGACACTTTTAAGAAACAACCCTTCTTATCGGACCCAGATTAAGGCTCAGTAAATCAACTACTGTAAAAACAGCATCGCCTATCAGTAAGGACTAGAACCATGCCTATCCTGCATAGCATGCTGCTCCTCATCTTAGAGGGTTCAACACTGTGTCACCCATGAGAACACCCGAAAAACCACGACACAAAACTACACGCCTGCACACCGCAGCTTCCCCTCCCCATCTGGTCTTTCAGTAACCACGCCGATACATTTTACCGAAGAAAAACGCCCCGGTGCTGCCTACACGAGTACCTTCTGCCCCCAAGAGCAGGAACTGTTCCGGCTTGAAAAACAATAAGGGTTGAAAAGAAGCCGGCGAAGCCCATGGCACCGAGGGCCCGAACCGAGTCCGGCCCCTGCCCTCCCCCCGGCCTCCCGCCC
>VXBZ01008879.1:588440-605765 GCA_013399135.1 Heliornis fulica | reverse complement strand
GGGGCCTCGCCGCTGTGGCGTCGCTACGGCTCGGGCAAACGCTGGGCCTTCAGCGCGCGGCCGCGTCTGCCGCTTTCCACGTCGGGGGAAACCGGGGCGATGATTTGTTCCATCTGTTTCTTACACCCTGGCTGCGAGGCGGGTTTTCTTGTTGAAGTGCGGTGTGGGGGAGCCCCCGTTATGTTGTCTCCAGTTCTGTTACCAAGGGCTAGTCCGTTACCGCTGCCTTTCAGAGCGAACTCGGCCCGGAGATGGGGGGGTGCGCTCCTGCCACCTCGCCTGGGCAGGCTTGTCGCGGGACCGTGGGTCTCTCCGTGAGTAAACACGCACCATAGCTCCAGAATGATGGGGTTCTTGGCCTCCCCCCGCAAAAGTAGGGATGGAGACACTGTACCCATGGAAGCATTTTGTTGATAGAGCTTTAAAAAAGACCTTCGGTTGAGACGGCCCCTTTTCACCCACCAGAATACCAGTGCAGCTTACACAGCCCAGCGTACCCGTGGGCACTGAAGTGACGTGTTCTACTGAAACATCGCAGAAATCTTTTAAGCAGATGATGGCCTTGAATATAATGACGTTTCAAATATAGTGTCATCATCTACAGAAAAGAATTTTTATTTAAAGACCTGAATTAGCACAGAGTGCTGTAGCAGGAGTATCTATGAAATATGTCAGTGAAGAAACAACCCAAAAAACTGCCGCCCAGTGTAATCAAGCAGTTTTCAAGCCTGCTTCACTACCAAAAGCAAAACATTATACACCCACAAGGGTGGTGACAAAACTTACTGCCAGTCTCGAGCTGTGTATTGTATTCACAGAGATTTCGCACTCTTTTCAACTAGATAAAAATTTTACTTATACACAACAGAGTATGTCTGATGGACAGAAGGGGGAGAAAGACATACACATCTAGCTGCTCCATATAGATGACCATCCACAGAGCATGCCTCTACCTTGAAATGAGGTGGTGTCACATCTTGGAATGTTTTCCTAAGTTGATGTGCTCAAAGTTTCCATTTTGGACAAAAGCAGTATATAAATATATATATTACCACAAAAACCATCGCTGCAAGGCTCAAGATTGATGACATGTATATGAATATGGACGTGTCATTTCAGTAAATATAAATGAACTTCATACATTCAGTAAACAAGTTTAATTCAAAATTTTTATAAAATACATCTTGTATTTACACACATAGCTCATCTAAAAATATGAGTCTGCTGAATGCAAAGTTATTACAAACTATCAGAACCATTTGAAAGCTGTTTGTACATATTTCTTGCACAGCATATGCAAAAGGTGACCCTAGAGATACTAAGATTAAAAGGTGCAAATCTGCAACTGTGTACAAAATATGTACCATGGTTAAGTGCATATCTACATTGCATATAACACATGTGCCAACAGTTAAAATTGCAACTATAAATTTCACAGAACATTAGTGTAGAAGAAATTAAGGAAGTTGGAGAATCAAGAAGACCGTCTTGCATACTTTTTATATTCATAGTCTTTTCAGATGCACAGGATCCATTGTGGACATCTAACGAACAGCTATCCAAAGAAGAACTAACCTTAAAGCTCTTTGACAGCCAAGTGACCTAAACTTGTCCTTGCCCTTCGTGTTTGTGGTGCTGTTAAACATATATTTATGGAGGCTGAGTTGAGTCGACTAATACTAGTTGGATATTCCTGGTAAAAAATGAAATACAACTAATGCAAAAAAGAAGACTATATTATCATGTGAAATTCCAAAGCTAACTTGCTTGATTTTTTTAATACACTATAACTTTTTTTTTTTTAAATAGAATGTGGTACGAACGCTCACAAAATACTTACAGATACGCACTAAGGTGCTGGTGGAATTGGTTTAGTATGACTCTGCACTAATTTTACAAATACTTCTGTAGAAGTAAAAAAATAGGTGTGAAGTCATCACTCTACCAGATTTTCTCTAATGCATTACATGCTAGAGTGTTATAATTCATGTCAAGCATCAGCTTTAATTGTGTTTAAAACCAACAGTAGCATCAGCCAGAAAAGCAGACTGAATAAGCTAAAAGTTTGTGGGAGAACTGGAATTTAAATATATATTTTGCATCAGTAATGAGAGGTAAAAATAAGTTACCCAAACAGCAAGTTACAGTCTGAAAAGCTGAAAAACTACAGTTCTGATAAAGTATCAAAGACAACCTATTACCTTGGCAGGACTGATTTTTAATTGCTGCATTACCAAAAAAAAAAAAAANAAAAAAAAAAGCAGCATGGGGAATGTTTGGGGTTTTTTCTGCTACCAAAAAATATAAATTAAGATGTATTTGGCAATATACTGAAGATTGCAAATGCCTAAGTTAGTAACATGCAAAGTGAACTTCAGCGGACTTCCCTTGTGAAGAAACATTACCATAAGGACCATTACATAAGCAATCAACACAGTACACAGGAAATATTTAACATCACATTATTACATAATCCTCGGATAGTCAAAATTAGCAAAACTGTAATTGTTACTAAGGCTGTAATTCTGCCTTATTTAATGGAGGGAGACTCTGGCCTTACAAATCTTTTCTATTACTCTTTACAAGGGATTAATAGCACCTTGGGGGGGGTAACCAACACAAAACCAAAAATGGGTGCGTGTTAAATACCATGCTATTAAAAGCAAGACAGAGCAAGGTGTTGTAAAATATAGTTAGGGAAGCATTGTTTTTATTTTGTCACCATAAAATAACATTGTTTAAGAATCACACAAATCTGATAGATCATCTTTTTTTCTCCAACATCAAGCCAGCACTACAGTCGAGAAAGGCATTCACCCTTTTCTCTGTGAATTTATACTTTTCAGTAAAATAATTTGAATCTCTAAATATGCGTTTTAATTATGTCACACAGTAAATATCTGGCTCCTTTGGTCAGAGATAGTAAATGAAGACTTAAAATACTTGTATCTTCAATTTTTAAAAACCCAATATACAGTCCTTAACCAAGGAGTATTTACGCTACACACAAGCCATAGATACAAAATACACAGTATATACATGTTCTGAAAACAAATTGGAATTTATAAAAACTCAATAGCCAAATCAAAGTAATTGAGGCACTAAATTAAAACTAGTATCTTCAGGTCTTGATTATACAGACTATTCTGTGAACAATCAGGACTGTTTCATAAATATATATTATCTACAGAATTTGCTGTGCCAAAAAAAGCCAGCTGTGTTTAAGCCCAAAAGAAAAATTGCACTTTGAGATTGTTACAGTTAACTTTTCATTCTTCTCCTCAAATGCAGTAATCTGGTCCTAGTGCTTTTGGCACAGGTACTGAGTTGTGGTTTTGCTATGCTTTTTCCGTAAAACCCAAGGTTCTTTTATTTTGTTCATTAAAATCTGGAGAGTCTTAAAGAAACTTAGAATTCTGATACAAATCTATAGAGCTACAATTGCTTCATTAAATAATATACACAAATATGCTCTTCAATCTTAAAACATCTTGACAACTGGATATAAAACAGTCACTTGGATTATCTCCAGCCTCCTTAATCTTATGTGTTACCAGTCAGCAAATGAATAAAATGTTTCTGGCCACATCTTGCACTAGATCACACCCCAGTGTACAAGGACAGAAAATAAATGTATAATAAAAAGATTGGATAAATTAGAAGGGGTTTCTTGGTCTTGAATTCTTCTCCAACTAGTAAAGACGCAGCACTGTATGCGGCCCAAAAGACTCCGAACAACTGAAAAGGAAAATGAACAGTCTTAGCTGACATGACAAGGAAATCTCTCCAAATAGCAAGATAAAAATCAGTTCTTCTCTCAATATAAGGAATCCCCCAAAACTGGAATGTTGAGGAGAAAGAACTCTGCTCACACACAAAGAATACTCTGCATTTTCATTTATGTTTAGAGAAACAGCTGACAAATAGGCACACTATTTTTGTTTGAGGCACTCTGACTGAAGTGAGCAGCTAAGGAGTATGCTTCCTCTAATGTAAGACATATTGATACCACAGAGCACACCGTAAGATTACATACACAGATATTCCGAAACTTCACTGGATTGATGACTTTTCTTTCTAATCCTGACTGAATCCAACCATTATGCCTTCCCGTTCTTTAAGTAAGGGAGTTACTGCATGTCCTAGTTTTGGCTCAGAAGCCAGGAGAATATACTCAACTCTTCCTCCTACAGTATTTAACCAGAGGGTTGAATTACCATTTTTTAATTTTTTTTTTAATTTCATTTCAGGATTCATCTGACTCAAGCTTTTGTTTAATCATGGTACACTCATCTCAAAGTAATTGAGCCTCAAATCCATGTTTCTTTCAAGTGCAGTACAAGCCTGCCAAAATAAAATCTCTAACAAAACCTATATTGCTTACTAAATTGTGCAAGAACCAGTTTAAAAGACTGGTAAAAAGTAACATTACCTATGAGTATACTTGCTGCCCATGCTACACAAAGTCAGTGTGCATACCTTAAAAAAAATTAATTAAAAATATGTTGAGGTCAGAAAACTTGACTCAATCTAACAAAAGTAATCAGACATCATTATACTCTAGCAGCATGCTGCGTATTAGTGTAAAAAGGAAGAGAATTTAAAACCAAGGGGCATGCCAAACCACTGTAACCTGCAAAACACAAGACTCAAGAGGGCAGCCATAACAGGGTCCCAGCAAAGAAGTTTTTCAACAGTTCTGCCCGAGGAGCTGAAGCCCTTTGAAATATTATGAGGCCTGTTTAACTGCCATTCTAAAATAAAAACAAACCTCAAAACCAAAACACCAGAGATGGACAAGGACATTCAAATAATGACTGAATTCCCTAAAGTACATTAGGACAACTGCAGCAGTTAAAGCAATCAAGGTGTATTACTTGAGTAGTTTACTTTGTGGATTGCAACTGAGAAGTGCCTGGAGTTGCTCTATTTCACTGTAAGCTCGCCAGCTCTAGGAAATTGGGAAATACTTCCCCAAGCAGAGAGCTCTGAGGCCGGAAGCCCTACTTGCAGGAGCATAAGAGTTTAGGCACTGTGGGGCGTGCCTGCATTTTCACTCTAATGATGCAAAGGTAAAAGCCCTGCACAGACTGACCCTGAAATTATTGCAAAGCTGCTAGTAGTCAAGTAACAGATGTTTCATTAATACATATTAATACAAGTTTTGTGTTAGTTATCTGGCAAGGCAACAGTTTGCTTTCTGACTCTATCACTTAATATTAATCACAAGTTCTTGCAGCAATTTTGTTATTTTGCATACGCTTTAGTTGTACTTCAATTATACTGTTTACAAGCAGCTGAAAAGACAGAAATCAATCAAAACAACACAGCAAGAACTCATAAAGTACACAGCTTAGCTAGATTTTTTTCAATGAACCTTTCCAGAACTTCAGCAGTAACATCAAAGGCTACCTAACAGGGTTCTAAGAAGTACTGGAAGTGTTCATAGTTCTGGGTTCTATCAGAGAACGTGGCTAGTTTCATAAAAGACAGCCAACCGCAGGTGGCATCAGGCAAGTTATTCTTGCTCTGTGCCTTACATTCCACATCTGTAAAATCAGAATAATACTTTCCTTCACTGCAAAGGGTGCTGAGCTCTGTACTGCTACAACTATGGGAAGGTCTCAGAACAATGACTAATGTCATGTTCCTGCTGCAGTAACTAAAAATAAACTGGATGACGGGGAAAGGGATAGAACAGCTTATTTTCAGATTCTTCATTCTGAAGTTTGATTATGTGTCCTCCTCTCCAAATGATAATCCTATTTATTCTAATGCAACTATTATAGCACAGCAAAATACTTAAGCAGGAGCTAACCTGGTAACAACAGGTGTTATTATAGCAACAGCAATGTGTATCTATTTCCCAATACTCAAATATTTAAAACAGAATTTGCTTAGCAGACGTGTTTACCATGCTAACCGAAATGATGACAGAGCTCACGTCTTAAGTTCTGAGTATTTTGGCACACTGTTACATTGTCCTGAACTTAATACTTGAACTGTTAGTAAAATGACTTAAAAATAACTGTAACCAGTTCTTGATAGATGACACCAAACTTACTTTTATTAGGGTAGAAACAACTTCAAATGATCCAACCACCAGAAGTACAGGTGCTATGACAATGAGGGGAATTAAGGAATATCCTATCACACCAAGAACTTGGCCATAAGCAACCTGAAATTTTCAAGCATATAAAACACACCTTTTTAGTACACAATCTTTGTCACCAAACACAATCCAATCTTGTTATAACAGTATGAATAGCAACACTAATGTGTTAGGTACTCATGAAATTTCAGTTAAAGGGAGCTTGCTAGCATGAAAATGTATGCTACCCCTCGAATTTTGTAATTAATTGCTCAGTTCTCTTAGAAATATGCTGGGTTTGTGGTGATTGATTTTTTTTTAAGAGCCACACTGTAAATGAAAATTTCATCACTTCCAAAATATTTACTGAGGCTTAAATACATAATTTCACCCACCCATCATATTTTCATGTTCTGCCTTAAATGGTTCTCAATTGCGACACTCCACCAGTGTACAAATGATACCCAGGAGCACAGAAATACAACAGACCTGTCAGTCACCAGCTGTAGTCCCAGCTGTCACTAGCAGCAAAAATACAATTTTTTTCATTAACATACTCATATCCATTGTACATAAATAAATTCATAAAACATATTCAAGTTTTTGGCATCAGTGGCAGACATAGACCCTGATCCCTCTAAGGCACAAAAATCTTTCTGATTTCCACTTTAAATTTATGATGATGAACTTAAACAGATTTGTTCAAAGTATTTCCAAAACTGCTTTTAGCTTCATGGGAGCCACAATGTCTGATCTTCCACTACTATGGACTGAAATGTTCCTGGACCCAGCTAGGTTTCTTGGATTTTACAGGAACAACAGTGGTGAGAAGTAGCCATCTTAAAAGCAATTTCTTGTGGCCATTGAGCCTTCCCAGTGAGCTGTGAAGAACTATATTTTTCCTCAGTTTACACATTCAGATAAGTTCACATTTCAAGCCACAGAACAGGCCCATGTAAGGTATCTGGATATTGCTGACATGCAAAAAACCTGATGCAATCAAAATTGTAAAAGCTTTTTCTTTCAAAACAGCATTGACACAAGATGACTCCTAACAATTACATTAAAAGGAAAATCTAAAAAAAAAATGTAATTAATGTAGAAAGTCTGCTACACTAGTTTATCATTAATGCAAGCTGAGTAGTAAAAATAAAATAAAAATAAAGTATCACTGAATATTTATTTGTTCACGACAAAGCTCAATGGATTTTATGCTGCACAGCCCTTTCAAGATGTTTCTACCGTCCTCAATGTTCAGCAGAACCCAGCTGTCTGCGGGCCTCCTTGTTAAGTCTTTTCTTGTTGTTTACACCTGCAACGCTTAATGACTCCATCTGTAAACAGCTCAAACAGCTATTCCAGCCTTGCTGGTACAAGCAGCTGGAGGGAGGCATGTAGGCCAGAATTTCAATTGGCTTTGCAGTTGGAAGAACACATACTGACTTTCATCCTTTAATGGGTTTGAACCGTGTCAGGTTAAGGATGAAAACAAACACAGGTAGGTGCTTGGTCACTTTAGACAATGTGTCCTCGGACACAGGGAAATCACAGAACTACTGTTAGCCCCATTTATAAAAGTAAATAATAAGGGTGGTGCAAGAGCAGCAAAAAAAAAGGAGGTGAAAGGGTCCCAAGTAGCTCATTTCTTGTCTGAAAATTTGAAAGCACTTGTCCCTCAGGAATGGACTTCAGTTCTGGGTCACATGCACCTGTAGGCATTTATGGGATTTGTAGTACACATGTCCCGGTTGTTTATCACATCCAGCACACCATCCATCGCAAGATTAGCTAGCCAACTCTCTATTTTAGATTTTCTTTTAGAGGCCAAGAACCTGAAATGT
The DNA here is from genome assembly GCA_013399135.1 of Heliornis fulica. Classification (NCBI taxonomy): domain Eukaryota; kingdom Metazoa; phylum Chordata; class Aves; order Gruiformes; family Heliornithidae; genus Heliornis; species Heliornis fulica. Next base: position 597,833 of record VXBZ01008879.1, on the reverse strand, counting down.
AGACATTACCAAGTGCATCCATTCTTAGTCTGCTACAATGTCCAAAGCCAAGCACTGAAAAAAAACAACTACTACTGGAAAATGCAGACAGGAGACTTTCTGTTACCTCCTTTTTGCATACAGGTACTTACTTCACCTCCAAGAACCCTGGCCAGTAAAAAAATCGTCAAAGATCCAAATATCCAAATAGTTATAATCCAAGAAACAACCTTAAGAGATAAAGAACAATTTATTTATATTAATAATTTTCATTGTGAGAAAACTCATTTATATTAATCACTTTCACAAGGGTAAATGATTTTATTATGCAAATCTGAATTATGAATTGCTGCAAGAATAATTTTACTTAGTATCACAATGCAACTTGAGAATACAGAATCATGTTTAAGTGTGGTGAACATGAAATGCACATGGAACATGTAAGTGTGGTAATACTGTATCAGAGCAGGAAGTGTTTGTTAAGACTAGGGCTAAGACCACTCTAGTCAAGTGTCTTCATATCTGCCCTACCCTAAAAGGTGGGTGCAGCATTTTAAAAAGTCAGCCTAAGTAATACAAGGAGTTGGAATTTTCTTTCATCCATAAAGGCACCACTTAATTCTTTACTGAAACCAAGAATGCTCAAAAAATGACATAGGACTTCAACTCTCAGCAGAACCTGATGACTGTTACAGTTTAAGAAAATAGCCCTAGACTCCTGGGACAAAGTCTGTAATTGCTTTTTCATGCTTTCATCAGTCTCCTCTTAAACTGAAGAGGAAATCTTAAAATTTATTTTCTGGCTTAATAGAGCCTTCAGAGTAACTTAGATATTCTTGGAGTTGAGGCACTGGGATGACTAGAAGCGAAGCTCTCCCTTCTGAAAAGAGCTTCTTAGAGGGAAACAACAGTATCAGTCCAGTCTCTGCATTTTCCGATGTACAGCAGCTACAGTCCAGAATGAAGTTTGTACTCAATTCTTTTCCTTAGTTATAAGTTCCATTTTCATGGAAGAATCAAAGAGTTTTCTAAATTTAAAAATTAGATAAAAATCACAGCACTAATTAAAAAAGATAAATATAACGGCTTTATGCCATTTGTGAAAGTAGCACATGGCTCCTTTTACTTCTTTCTTCCACTGTCTAGAAGAGAAGCAGACTATTGAAGTCTGAGAGCAAGAATGCTCATGTCTCTCCAGCTTGCAGCAATCACTTGAATGATCTAGTCTAGCTGCTGCTAGTCATCCTGTTGCTAGCTTTCCCTCCTCATGTGTATACCACACCCTTAGGTCTGTATGGGGAAATCCACTGTTCCTAAGAAATATCAGACCAACTGTTTGTGTACAGCAGGTACACAAACCACAGAAGGTAGTTACCCATCATGGGATTAAGGAATGCTGCTTGCTTTGTCTAGGAGACAGCTACGTGGTCCACTTGAAACAAGACACCAAGGGTGAACTCCTAGCTGGCCCTCAGTACACCACACAGAAGTCAGAGGTTGCAAAGAGAGTGATTTTATCTGACCACTCACAAAAATCCTGGCACAAGCACATTCTGTTACTCTACATACGAGGTTGTATTTAAAACAACAATTAAACAACATATAAAGATTTTTGAAGCAGGACCACCCTGGCTCACAGTCAGATTGTGACTATAAATAATACTGCTTCTCTAGCTCAATCTGAATGCAAAGAAAAAAGCTAACGGTGCTTATGGAGGTCAATTAAGTCTGCACAAAGCTTCTCAATAGTTATTCACCCTGGAGTTCAAAAGGAATTATGGAAAAAGTCCACTGATGAGAGCAAAGTTATTAGATTGTAATTGTGCAGAAAGGACAAAATAGCAAATAGTGCTAATGAAGATTAAATATACCAGATAACAGCAGTGATATAGCATGAATTAAACAAGTAGCTTTATTTGTCAGGATATTGAAATTCATGGCATCCCAACAAATGTTCTTCGCTAGCATTTTTCTAGTAATAAAAAGCAAGTTAACGAAAGGTCACGATGACACTGGAAAGATTCACTAATATGACCATAAACCCCTTGGTATCAATCTGTTTCCTCTAGAAACTACACTTTCCTTGGGTTTACCATATAAAACCTAATCTGATATTTCATCATTATTAACTTATCTGTGGGCTAATTAATAGATTTTTATTGCTGTTTTTGTATATATTAACTTGAGAAACATTAGCATGTGAAGAAGACTTTCCACTTATGGAAAAATGCAAATTGCTTAGCAGTTGTGTCCCCAGATTTAGTTTCTTTTTAAGTAGAAGGCTTTTACCTACCTTAAATTGTCCATATAATGAAATCATTGAGAAGAAGAGGACAACTGCCAGAGGACCCCAGAAGTCTGGATTGTCTCTCACTACCTGCCTATTAAACCCAAGAGATGGCATAGGCATCAACACACATCGAATTTTGTAGTAAATATCCTTCAGATCAATGTCGAGTTCTTCCCTGGAATTGTAAAGCAAAGGAGCATTACTGTACAACTCAGTCATGAAATGGATCATCAGAAGGAAAGTTCAGGGGCAAATGGTAGGTTTACAGCACGTCTCCTGCCCCGTAAGGCTTTCAGAAGCTATGATTAGCAAAGGAACAGTTTGTCCTTAACAAAGTGACACCATACCTTCATCCTGCATTCAGTAACCAATGCAACACAATTACATGTTTTCATTCAAAGATCTGACCGAAAACAGAAGACATACACAATATGCCCTAATGGTCTCCATTAAGACAGTATGTCTATTTTCTGACATGCAGGAACACATGACACATTCATACTGTTCCAAGTACTTAAAAGCCAACGACATGCATACACAGTAGGATGTCTGTATATTCCTATGCTGAGCAGTTTGCCATGAGCGCACTTATTATGGAAACATTTTATTTCAAATTCCACAAGCAAGGTTATATTAACTAATCCCAAACCATTCCAAATTCATGGTAAAAACAATTTTATAAAATAAAATAAAACGGGGGTTTCACTTGCTTCGCCAATTTATGCCAATTGTTTCATTACTGGGTTTGTTCCAATATGGATAAAAGTAAACAAAAGCCAATTAAACTAGCAGTAAGTTCCATCAACAGACCTTGCTATTCTAAATGCCTCCTCCACTCCCTGCCACAAGCTACCTGTAAGCAGCTACAAACTGACTAGTTTTCCTCCGTTTAGATTACCTAAAGGGGATGTAGCATTCTTACATTTTAGTCTGAAGACTCTGTAACACAAGTATTTCCTGCCTGGAAATAATTCCTTGTCATTGCCTAGGGCATCTGACAGTTTCTCACATGAATGATGTCTTTTGCATGAAGCTCGCAACTACCTCACCTAAGAGGCAATGGTAGCTGTAACAGGAAACAAGTGTCCGGAGTGAGGCTCCCCAATGAGACAGAGAAATACGTCACTGTGTTGAACAAAAAAAAGGCTTGCATAGTAGCTCCGCATTGCTGAACTCCCTTTAGTCTTTAAATCCATAGTAGGATTTAGGTTACAAGGCTTCATTAGGGCACGTGTTCTGGGAATAATCAGAATGGACTTTCATGTGGCAGCTTTTATGCAAATTAAGGTCATTTCTGTTAGGATGGTTCTACTCATCCTGTTTGCCACAAACTGATCATTTCCCAGGCATGTTCCCCTCACTTCTAGCCACTGGCAGCTGACACCAACTAACTGTCTCTGAATCACAAACTTGTTTTTTGTTGTGTAAGAAGTTACATACAAGAGGTTCAGAACTCCTACGTTGTCATGTCCGTACACCATTCTGTTTTCTTAACCAAAAGTTAGAGGTTTACAAAATAAACTCATTCACACAAGGAGCTACTACTACACACTTTAATTTAAAGTACTTTTCAAGTATCACTTTCATCATTAAGCTCCCCAAGGCATCTGTTCTCTCCTAGCACACTCACTGGAGTTCTCCAGAGTACTCTCCTGCTCATTCCGTATTCATTTATTTTCTTTAAAGCATCGTTATCTTTTAATTCACACAGGAAAACAGAGAACCTGAGAATGAAGTTGCTTAGGTGCAGAACAAGGACCAAGCCCCAGGCTGCCTGACTCACAGCGTAGTAACCTTACAGATAGAGACTTCCTTCACCCAACCATGTTTCTGTGAACAGAACAAGGGATGCAGAGATTTTCAGGTTTATGGACCCTTCTGTCTTTCAACACTAACACTTTTTTAATCTAGCTTTATAACATAAGAAGGCATCAATGATTATAAAGTTGGTGCTACCTTGCTTCTAGCATCCCTACTGGAATAAGAAAAATTCACCATGCATTTACTTTGGAGTAACTCACAGGGTTGACTTAGATTTACTTAATATGACTCTTTCCACTGGATTGCCTTGGCCTCTGACTCTGACAGCATTAAGGAACTTGCAACATCAGCACAAAACACAGGAGGAATACAGTCTAATTTTTTAAGGATTACAAGATCAAAAGCTTTATACTTTTAGAAACTGATAAAATTGGACTTTATTTCCTCTTTCTCCCCCACGGCCAATAAGAAGCCTCTCTGTTATGCTAAAAATGAAACCCATAATGAGAAACATATTGTTTTCATTCCCACACCAGAAAACAAGGTTGAGTAATTTGTCAATCAGAATTCTAGTCACAGCAAAAGTCTAGGGGACAATTTGAGAGGCTATAAGCTGCTTGGTTNGTTATCTTCTGGGTCATCATCTTCCACTTCCAGAAGCCAGCCATACCCTCTCTGTCTTAGGAATGTTGTGGCAGTAGACTCTTTGATGAATTCTCCTCCGAGATTTAGCTTAACATCTGGAGTTGCTATGGAGCCGCTAAGATCTTAGACAACAAAAAGAGAGAAAGATATTCCTTTTTATGTCTTGCTAAAAGCCATTTAATTTCAAAAGTACTGGAAGTTAAACAACAGACTTATAAAGCTATGGGTGCAGGTCATCACCATGAAATACTCAAAGATACTGAATAAAACTATAACAGATACAAAATTTGAAAGGGTACTTCTGCTGTTAACACAATAGTAACAATGGTGGCTTATCTTTCACGTTAACAAGCGTTAGCTTCTAGATGGATGAATGACAGCATTACAGTATGAAAGGCCGTATTTGTAGATTGCAATTGTGTCTATCAAAATGCAAGGCTGGTTTAATGAAACAGTGAATACGAGTAACTAATCTTCAGCCACAATGTCTGAAGCGTTCAGTGGCTGCTCAGCATCACAATGAGTATCACAGAACTCTCCTTCCCAAAGCAGCTTGCTAGGCCACTCAAGCTTGAATTTTCTCCATAAATGCTTTTCAACTGTTTCATAATAATGAAAATTAATGATCCATTGCTTTGGTTCTTGGAACACCACCTGTGCAGGTTCCTTGTTAAGATCACTGTAACTTAAAGTAGGAATTTCTCCTCACACACACTGTTCTCACCAAACACTGGCAAAGCCACCTTCTGCTGTTGACAGAGGCGGGGAAAAAAGAAAAAAAAGTATTCTTAAGGCCTGGGCATCAAGGTAGAGAAAGCCTCAGAAGTTCTCTATTAATATACAGTCACTAAGACCCTCTGGCCATTTGAAAGCATTTGTTTATGCTACAATACAACTCTGCTTTGCAAGGAGAGGCTCTTGCTACCCTCTGTGTGCAGACGCGGCTGTCAAAACAAGCTAATATAACAACAGTCCAAGCAGTCCTTTATGACTCCTTTTATGGTGACAGCTGACAACCCATCTTGAGGCAAGGAAACTCTACACAAATCTAATTTACCAAGACTCCTTTCAGCAGTTGATGATCGATGAACATTTATAGCCACATTTTTTAATCATGAAGCCCATTAAGAAGACCTTAAGTCTATTTTGAAAGGTATCTCAGGTAGGACATAAAGCTGCAGAAACCAAGGTTGGGGGTGGGGGGGTGCGGACAGGGGAAACATGCCACCTCCTTTTTGACAGCTACTCTGTATAAGGTGTTAACAGCAAGCTAAACGAGTGCTGAAGAATCTGTCAAGAATTGACAGTTCTGAAGCTCACTATCAAGAGTTAGGGTGCCTTCCTGCTCCTGGCTGAGGCAGAACAACACTGAGGCCAAGCTGAGGTCTCTGACACACCATATTGCAATGAGGCACTGTGGAAAGGCAGCTTTCAAAACAGTCTTTGCTCTCAGTTTTGAAAAGCAATATGAGAGGCAGGAAACCCAACCTCCAAACCGACTGTTCTTTATACTGTATCTGTCCACTTCACAGAGAACGCCTCCCCAGCGTTCTTTCCCACAGAGTTCCTACCTCTCATGGCAATCAGATGTGAAAATAAACCAGCTTATGCTTTATTTTTCACACAGCTCAAGATTTGAGTAACAAATAGGAATTGCAGCGCAACATGCAGTATTTTAGTTTAGAAATAGTAAACCACTTAATTTTGCGTATGTTTTTGTTAGGGTAGGTCTATGCAGCACTTTGCAGACAGGACTGTGCTTGAACAAGCGGATCATGCCTTGCTCATGTCATAAAAAGCACAGATACGAGTCCTATTTGACACACCCCACTAGAAAAGCAGCTGTATTGGGCTGGGTTCAGCATTGCTTAACACATACTTTAATCCAGGTTCCATTCACAGGTAGGTGGATCTTTTTTCAGGCTAAGATAAACAGAACACACAAGAACAGAAAGCCTATGCCCAGACTGTATTTCTTGACTGGCATTCCTTGTCAGGAGGACTGGGAAGCTCACCATAGCAGCATTCTACAGAAGTTTTTCCACTTTAATAATTCTTCTCCAGGGTGGGGCACATGAGTCAGGACTGACACGATTCCCTAGCCCTCCACAATCCCAACAGTAACTAAATACACAAATCGAGTGCTGCTTGTTTAAATAGGCAGAGCCCAAAAGGTCACTCTTCATCCAAGCAAGGCAGCACAGCGTGGACTCTAGCACATTGACTGCTATGCGTGCAGCAGTTAGTTAGGCAGTGGGACACCCATGAACTATACACAGGGCTTCTTTCCCCATGCTCCCCGTCGCTGTGCTGAAGTGAGACGTGACACTGAGACCCTGACACGGCGCTACGGTGGAGGTGAACACAGGACACAACCTTCCACCGGCACCGGACCGCGCCTCCGGCAACCTGGTGAAGAAGAGCGGCCTATGACAGCGCCAGTCACGGTTGTGTCATGCCGCCGAGCGTGACCTCGGTTACGGCTCTCGGAGAACGCGAGAAGGAGCCCGCCACAGCCGGCTCCGCCGCTCCTGCCGGGCGTGAAACACGGCGCCCGAGGCCGATGACGCCTTACCGCTCCCGGCACCCTGCCGCAGCGGAGCCCCGGAGGCGCGGCCCGAGGGCAGCGGCCACCTCAGCCAGCCCGCTCCGCCTCCAGCCACGCCACCAGGCTCGGGGGCGGGGGGAGGAGGGCGAGGAAGGCACGGAGCCGGCCGCTCCCCGGGGCCTGCCTGAGCCCTTCTCTCGGGCCAGCGAGAGCGGCCCCGACCGCAGCCCCGCGCTCACCTTCGGCGTCTGCCGAGGAGACAAAGGTGAAATCCCCGTTGCCGGGCACATAGAGCGGCGGCTGCTGCTGCGGGCCCGGGGGCTGCATCTCCCCGCCCTCCGCGGGGGCTGCGGTGCCGGTGGGGGCAGCGAGAGGCGAGTGGGCACCAGGGCCTAAGACCTCCCCAGATCCCTCCTGCGACGACAGCCAGCACCCAACACCCACAGCGCAGCCGCCTCACAGGGCAACAACAAGCGACAGCGCCGTCCCGATTGGCTGCTTGCAAGGCGCGCCGCGATTGGCCGCCAGGCCGACGGTGGCTGCCTCCCCGGCCCTGTCTCGGGGGGCGGGGTCGCTTCGACGTCGGTACAAAGCTCCTTTTGATTGGGCCCAGCTCGTCTCCGCCCGGTCCGGCCGCTGGGAAGGACGTGGGCGGGACTTTGCGAGGAGCAGCTGTCACGTTGCCGCTCTCCCTCATGGGTGTGACGCGGCCGTCGGGCTATTGCGTCATCGCCTGGCTAACGGCCGCCGCGGCTATGGGCTTGGCGGTGGGACTGTCCCGGTGCCGCTGCCATCAGTCCCCGAGGCCGCAGTGGTGGGGCGTGGGGGTGGCGGGCCGGTTGCTGGCTCCTGGGCGTGTTCGCCCCCTAGGCGACGCCCTGTGCGGTTCGCCTGAGCGCACACGAACCGTCCCCGCACACCATCCCTACTCCACCCCACAAAACCCCTGTTCCTCCAGCAGGTGCTTCCCGCGGAAGGGCGGCTGGCAAGGCCCTTGGAAGGGTGAGCAACAGCTTCCTTGTCCTAGGGCTCTGCAGGGCGGCCCGGGCAGCTCTGACCACGCTGGCAGCTTCACGTCGCCGTGGTGGGCAGTGTTCACAGAATCACAGAACTGTAGGGGTTGGAAGGGACCTCGAGAGATCTATTGAGTCCAACCCCCCTGCCAAAGCAGGTTCCCTAGAGCAGGTCACACAGGTAGGCGTCCAGATGGGTCTTGAATATCTCCAGAGGAGACTCCCTAACCCCGCTGGGCAGCCTGTTCCAGTGCTTCATCACCCTCACTGTGAAGAAGTTCTTCCGCATGTTGTTGCGGAACCTCCTGTGGTCCAACTTGTTACCACTGCCCTTGTCCCCACAGGCCACTGAGAAGAGGTTGGCCATCTCCCTTTGTCTTCCACAAAGGCAAGGCCAGATGGTCAAGGCAAGGCCAGATGTAGTCCACTCTGACCTCCGAGGACTGATCTGAAGGCTGGCAGCGGAAATCCATCACCTGCAGCACTCTGTGACGACAGCTTCACCCCCTCCCTGCTATCTGCAACAGTTTTCCAATTTTTTTCTGCAAGCTGTTCATCTACATGACTGTCTGCCCCCATGCCCTCTGCCAGCCCCCACCTACCATCTGCCTGTTGTCATGCTCAATTGTAAATCTGTTTCTCGTTTCACAAATCTGTTTCTTTGTGCCTCTCTATATGCTGCTTGACCCATGTAATCTGCTTCCTTCATACTGCTAAAAATGAAGGGCAGGTCCTGCTTCACTAACCTGGTCTCCTTTTATGACAAGGTGACCCGTTTAGTGGATGAGGGGAAGGCTGTGGATGTTGTCTACTTGGACTTCAGCAAGGCCTTTGACACCGTCTCCCACAGCATTCTCCTGCAGAAGCTGGCTGCTCACGGCTTGGACAAGTGCACTCTGCGTTGGGTTAAAAACTGGCTGGATGACCGAGTCCAGAGAGTGGTGGTGAATGGAGCCAAATCCAGATGGCGACCGGTCACCAGTGGTGTTCCCCAGGGCTCGGTGTTGGGACCAGTTCTGTTAAACATCTTCATAGATGATCTGGATGAGGGGATTGAATGCACCCTCAGTAAGTTTGCAGATGACACCAAATTGGGTGGGAGTGTCTATCTGCTGGAGGGTAGGAAGGCCCTGCAGAGGGATCTGGACAGGCTGGAT
>VXBZ01008879.1:574341-586502 GCA_013399135.1 Heliornis fulica | reverse complement strand
TGGCCAAGAGGGCCAATGGCATCCTGGCTTGTATCAGGAACGGTGTGGCCAGCAGGACCAGGGAGGTGATTATCCCCCTGTATTCTGCACTGGTGAGGCCTCACCTCGAGTACTGTGTTCAGTTTTGGGCCCCTCACTTCAAGAAGGATGTTGAGGTTCTGGAGCGTGTCCAGAGAAGGGCAACGAGGATGGTGAAGGGTCTGGAGAACAGGCCCTACAAGGAGAGGCTGAGGGAGCTGGGGTTGTTCAGTTTGGAAAAGAGGAGACTGAGGGGAGACCTTATTGCTCTCTACAACTACCTGAAAGGAGGTTGCAGTGAGGTAGGGGTTGGTCTCTTCTCCACAGTAACAGGCGACAGAACTCGAGGTAATGGCCTCAAGCTGCGCCAGGGAAAAATTAGGCTGGATATTAGAAAGAACTTCTTTACTGAAAGAGTCATCAAGCACTGGAACAGTCTACCCAGGGAGGTGGTTGAGTCCCCATCTCTTGAGGTGTTTTAAAGACGGGTAGATGCAGTGCTTGAGGATATGGTCTAAGGGTAGACTTGGTGGCGGTGGGCTAATGGTTGGACCAGATGATCTTAGGGGTCATTTCCAGCCTTAAAATTCTATGATTCTATGATTCTATGATTCTATGATTCTATGATTTATAGGTGTTTCTGTGAGGAGAAAGTATTTGGATTTGATAGTCCTTATGGGTCCTTTCTGATTTGAGATATTCCATGATTGTTTACCTACACTGTTATGATTGTGCCGTTCCCTTTGGTGCTGGGATATCTCAGATGCTTCTGGAAGCTGTGTCCTCATAGGATGCACACACCTGGTTTTGGACAAATTTAGAATCATAGAGTCATCGAGTTATTCAGGTTGGAAAAGACCTGGAGGATGATCAAGTCATAACCATTAACACAGAACTGCCAAGTCCACCACTAAACCATGTCCCTAAGTGACACATATACATGTCTTTTAAATACCTTTCTCTGATTTCAATAGATTATTTATATAAACTCATTATAACTCAGTAACTTCTGTTTAAGGAAACTTGTTTTAATTTTTTTTTTCCTAAGGACTATGTGACAAGCTGAGATCCAAATAGAATTTCACCTAGAAGGTGAAGGATGTCTCCCTCACTACTCACTGGAGGAGACATGCTTACCTAAAATAAGGACAGTGAGAAGATTCTCAAGAATTGCTCCTCCTCATGCCCTGTCATTCAAGAACAGTAAAGGATCAAAAAAACATGACTGATCCGGGCACTCTGGATTTTTCTTTACATTTGTTCAAATATTAAGCTTTTGTCTGTCCTCTCCCTCCTTTCAGCTCCCCTTCCTCTTGAAGCCCTGCACGTTGCCTTGAGTGGTGCCAGAGGAGGGCACTCTAGCACTGCTTTTGCCAGCTCAGACGATTCCCAGGGTTTCAGTGTAGGGTGGGACTCAGAAAAAGTGTTCAAAACCAGACGAGCAACCTGTTTCACCCAGATGCTGCTCCTAGGTTTCTCCGCATTTTTCCCTGCTGCGCATTTTATCAGTGAACTTCACTGATTGAGGCCCAGGCTACATGTACAAATGTGAGCAATCATAAATTGCTCCATTTGGTCTGTGGAAGTTCAGGGTGTCTTGTAGCTCTTTGCACATAACCACCCTTCTCTGTATCGTAACTGCTTCCACCTGCTGGCTTCACTCCTACTAGCAGTGGGACAATTGGCTTGAACTCTGGCTTACGATATAGTAGTTTGGGAAAGGCAAAAGGGAAAGGAAGTATTCTAAAAGGCTGTAGAAAGCTGTGCTGGGTACAACTGCCTCGTCAGATGGCCACAAATAAAATCTGCAAATCACAGAATCACAGAATATTAGGAGCTGGAAGAGACCTCAAAAGATCACTCAGTCCAACCCCCCTGCCCGAGCAGGATCATCTAGACTAGATGGCTATCTTAAGAAGGGATCCTGTATAATCTTATATGTGTGAGAATCGTGAAGTGTGTGAATTTACTGGAATGATTTGTAGCATTTCTGTGTGAAAAGTAAGTCAGAATCACTAATGTTAAGGGTTGTATTCTGATTTCTTGGGGGAAGTCTGGAGCCAACTGCAGTGACAGGCAAAGTAGGCAGAGTTGCTGGGGAGTTTTGTTCTTAATGCCTCAGAGTAATATCAGATTAAGCTAATCTTTATGCTGAAAGTATAAATCATCCACTTTGAAATGACTTTTGCATTTGCATCTAGGGTTGCTAGACCCTGTCTTTGGCCCCAGCTCCCCATACCCAGTTCTGTGAGTCCGTACTGTTCTCATTAACAAGCAAAGCCCTGAACCCTGGCTTCTTGGAACAGCAAGACTCCAGGATTTAGTCCAGATATCCCAGAGTCCCACAGTGAACATCTCACTCACGAATTAGTTACTATCTCCCAATGAAACCATTAAAGAGTGAATGAAGTAAATGCATCCTAGATACACTCATTTCTACTGGTAGTAGGAATATTTACTAACTTGACCATTAACCCTGGACTGAAGGTTAGGATTTTGATAACTGCTGTATTGTAAAATTTCAAATACTTATAAACTGGAACTTGCTTTGCATCAAGGAATAGTTCCATATGCTTCTTGCAGCAGAAAGGTATTGCACAACATACTTTTTAAGCAAACAAGATATTAAGTAATTGTACAAGGAGAAAACTTGCAGGGAAGTAACCAACAAATAGTACAGAGTTGGTTTTTGACAAGCACTATGATACCTTACTGCTTATGGAATGCTTTTAATTTAAGAGCATGCTGATATGGGTAAGCTGGTTCCTTGCTTACCACTACCTTACTTCTTGAATATTTGTGAAAAAAAAAAAAAAAAAAAAGAATCAGAGATGTTTTAACTAAATTCTGCTATAAACTTTTTTTTCTTCTAAGAAACCTTATGTGCCTTTGGCAGTGGGTAATTTGCAGCTATTTATATTAAGTACTTATTTAAACAAACAAAAAAAAAGAAAACCCTGTGCACATTTTCCCAGAAAAACTATTAGAAAAGTTGTATTATTTAAGGTCATATATTTTACAAGACCAAGTTCAAATTAGTCTTTCAGAGTAGTTTTCCAAAACTTATGACTAAGTAGTAACCTGATATACTAATAATTCTTATTAATTAATACTATTAACATACTATTTTGTGTGCTATGAACTATGAGACTATTACTAAGTAAAGCTAGTAATACTGGAGACTATTGTAGATTCTAGAAGCTTTAGAATATTTAAGTTTTGGCTTAGAGAGGGTTAAAGTCAGGAGACTGTGCTTACAGACTTGATATTTGAGTATTTTAAGGATTTAAGAAGTAAACAGTATTTCTCATTCAGTAGATTCCTAAGTTACTCATAAAAATTGTGGGTTTACTTACATGAGGATGATGATAAGCATTACAGATGAGAGCTGGGGGTTAAAACTGATAGGTCTATGAAAATATCTGCTCAATGCTCAGTAAAAAACAAATAAAAGGAATTGTCAGAAAATGAGGGATGAAACAGTGAACGTTATTGTGGCCTTGTGTCCATTCATAAAGCCATATGGTGTCTTCATGCCATGGTCTGCTCTAGCATGCCATCTCAAGAAGAATGTAATGGAAATCTGTAATTCAATTTGTATGGTCTGAATTTTTTTCATCTGAGAGAATATGACAGTGCACATTAACAAATATTACAAATGTTCAGACACAAAGATGGAAGATACCTGGTTTTGATCAGTTTGAGAAATGTTATATTGCTAGAATGCAATTTTGTATTCTTGTGTGAAGGTAACTGCAGTCTACTCAGTTATCTAAGTTTACTTAAGTTATTTAGTTATGTAAGTCAGGTCTGGCCCTTGAACTCCTCTAAGATGCCATTTAATTATGTACTTTGTTCTTGCTACACAAAGGTGTTTGAAATCTTGCAAGCTGCCTTTATATTCTTGGTGCACAATATATTAAAACATCTGGTTTTAGTAAAATAATAGATGGGAGAAAAATTTTAACAACTCTGGTGCAAATAATCCATGGTAAATGAGATAATGTGTATACACTTACAAAACTTTGTAAGGGCCATGGGATACAGTATACCATCACTTTAATTTAGTTTTCACGACAAATGCATATGTTTTTGGCAACCAAATCATAGCGTTGAAGCCTAATCTAAACCTGGAACATTGAACAGGAATGCTCCCTCATTGCTTCCTATGTCCCTGTCATAATTTCTGAGTAAGCATTTATTTTAAAGGAGCCTAGGTCTGATGTTAATAGCTAATATGGTAAGAAAACTGCAATATCTTTTGATAAGTCTTCACAATAATTAATTAAATGCTTGTACCTTGAATAATTTTTTTTTTTAATTGCAATGGCATAATAAAGAAGAGTGCAGTAGCAGCATAGTAAGCTCAAGACATGCCTGAGGTGATAGATTCTGCAAGTAGGATGAGGAACATGTATTAACTTATGTTGAGAACCACAAAATACAGGATCCTTCCATGAATGGTTCATGTCCTGAGCAACGTGCACAAGTAGTGATGGCACCAAATCTCAGAGATAGGTTATCATGAATCAGCAAAGCCTTGTGCAGTGATAAAGGCTAAGCACATAGCAGACTGTGTTAGCAGCAGTGGTACCCAGGGAAGTGGTAGTTCCCTTCCATTCTGCTCTTGTGAACTCTCTCAAGTATTATGCACAGTTTCAGGCTGCTCAGTATAAAAAAGACAGTAACAGTCTGGTTAGAGCCCAGTGGAGGTACACTGGTGTGACTAGGGAGCTGGTACACTTAGTATTCAAGGAGAATCTGAGAGAACCATCTGGGGATGGTTTTCCTGGAGTAGAAAAGGCAGTTGAAATGGAACTAGATGGCCTCAGAATTCCTAACCTGACTTTTCCACCATTCAATGACATATAAACTCAAGATTATTCTAGAACTGCCCATTAAATAATTAAAAAAATCTTTCCTGTATGCACACATAGAATCATAGAATTATAGAATGATTAGAGTTGGAAGGGACTCACGGAGGTCATCTAGTCCAACCCCCCTGCAAGAAGCAGGGACACCCCCAACTAGATCAGGTTGTTCAGGGCCTCATCCAACCTGGCCTTGAACTTCTCAAGGCATGGGGCATCCACCACGTCCCTGGGCAACCTGTTCCAGTGCTCCACCACTCTTACAGTAAAGAACTTTTTCCTAATATCCAATCTAAATCTCCCTCCCTCTATTTTGAAACCATTACCCCTTGTCCTGTCACAACAGGCCCTACTAAACAGCCTCTCCCCATCTTTCTTGTAGGCCCCCTTGAGGTACTGGAAGACCGCTATAAGGTCTCCCCGGAGCCTCCTCTTCTCCAGGCTGAACAACCCAAAAACTGTTACCAAAAACATATACCAAAGCTGTTAGGGAGAGCAGCATATGGATACATAAAGACAGCTATACTGATTTAGAGGAAGGAACCAACTGCCTTGGTTCATTGTCTTCAATAGTACTTCTATGTGGATGTCTAAGCAAGAGCAAGAACTATGCAAGAATCTGCAATATTTTCTTCTTTAATAATCTCACAGCCTCTATTTTAAGGTCAGACCAGTTTCCTGCTCTTATGATTTGTTTATTCAGTGACCTCCCTAAAGAGTCCTGCTAATACTTGTCTGTCTTTGCTTTGAACCCGTGCAAACTTACAGCATCTGCAGTGTGCTTTGGCAAAGGGTGTGAAGTACTATGTCCTCAGCATTTGTTTTGGACTACTTTCAATCCATGACCTCTTGTTCTTGTACTGGAAGAAAAAATCCGAGCATTCAGGCTCTACCCATCCTTTTCCATGCACTCATTATTTTGTAGACTCTGGGTCATCTCTTTTAGGCATTCATATTTCCAGACAAAGCTATTACTTTCACAAGAACCAAATACTACTGGAGTGTACCTGCTCGACAGATGAATTTGTGCCAGTATTAAATTAACATGCTGTACACAGATCTATGGGCTTCGGGATTTTGTTTTTTTGGCAGGTGGACAAAGGATGTAGAAAAGTTATGTTATTTCCTTTCTCCTATTTTACACCATAATCAAGTACATAGTGCTGAGAATGTGAATGTTTTAACAAGTTGGTATGAAGTTTGTACACTATGAGGACTTGTAAATCCTATCATTTAAAGAAGTAATTTCTCATATATTTGCACTGATGTCTTGATATGTTTTGTATTCTGATTGTCACAAAGTATTAGAGTCCTCCTTTCAACTTAGTAATGTATGCAGTAGTGAAACTGATGTGACATACTCTCACCAGGACTAGCTAATCTGTATGAACTGCAAGTCAGGAGGCTGCAAAGGAGATATAGTTCCCTTCCCTGACCTATTGCTGATTTCTGGAAGGTCAGTCACTGGATACCAAGGTTAAAAAGTTTGAGTAATATTTATTAGGGCCACACAACCCAGCACCTGAAATGGAGATAGCAATCCATATGTCTACTCCTCCTGTCTTTAATGGCATGTTAAAAGCATGCTCCTCCTGGATTTGTTCCACAAGATGAGCACATTTGATCTTCTGTGAGTTTCCCCTATTGGCTGAGGGACAGTTTATATTGATTGCACAATACAGTAGCTGAACAAGAGGCTGTGTTTATCCCCTTCTAGCAAACAAAACTTATCATACATTTTGTGGCACCAAAGTATAAAAAGTTGAATATGTCAGGCAGTAAACATCTAATTCTGACTTGTCATTTGCTGCGATTTGATATAATCAATTAAGTCTTTAGTTGTTCTAAACAATAGTTTAACTGATGGCTTAAATGACAGAATAGAGGACATGCTTAAAAATTTCAGATTATATTGATCTTAGAAGGCTTGTAAGCTTTGTTGGAATGCAAAACCAGAAATAAAACTGGATGCATTTAAGAGGTGATCAGTTTTGTGAATATAAAATGGAGATTAACCTCTGTAGCAGGAAAGAATAAGACCTCTTCTGTGGAAGACTGGAAATATAATACTGCAAAAAAACACATGCTGGCAAGTCATGAGCAACAAAACTGTGTCCTACCTTGGTATCGTAACTAGAAAAAGAGAAATCAAGAGAAAGCACCAAGAACAGCTAGAGGTTAAGAAAACATGACATACAAGGAATCATTTAGTTTTGATTGAGAGGTCTGAAAAATACAGTATTTTTTCTTTTAATTATGCTTCAAAGAGGTGATAATCAACCACTCTTTTTGTCCATTGGGAGAAGAAATAAGCAAAATTTGCAACAAAGAATGTTTACATTGGGTATTGGCAGAAACTTTCCAAAGCTGGGAAGATAAAATAGCACCTAGGTGGAATACAGAAAATTTCTAAGAGCAAAATAGATAAATAGATATAATGAATGGCTTAGAGCCACCGATAGCTTGCTCATTACAGATGCTCAGACTCTGAGGTCACACCTAGTCTCACACTTCCTATTTTATAATAAAATAATAACTATATATTTTTATATCATAAAAAAGACTTGTAAGCTTTGTGAAACAGGAGGTTGAAGTCTCCAGGACTGAAACCACTAAAGAATCTCCCATGAATTCAAACAGCTTTTCCTTGCTTCTGTGTTGCAAAGATGTCCTATAGTCATTTCAACACTACGGAAGACCTCTTTATGCAGACCATTATTCTGTTTTTATGGCTGGCCAGGTCCTTTATTTTATTAATTCCTGGAGACACAGTTGACAAAAAAGAGAGTGCAATTTCCATCGGAGGGACATCAGATGTGCAAATATACAAGCACATGTTTAAATACTTTTCTATTAAGGGTGTGGGGTTTTTAAAAGCATGGAAATTCAACTGAATTAAAAAAGATTTGATTCTTCAATATCCCAAACAGGACTCATTATCTTCCTCAGGACCTGAAAAAAAATAAATACATAGATACATGTTCACAGATAATTTTTTTGAGCAAGACCACCTGAAGAACCTTCAGCACTTGGGCTTGGCAATGAACCGCGTGACAAGCAATGGCTGGCTTTCCTTCATGCAGCCACAGTTCTGTTTCAGGAAGCTTAGTGTCTACATTTTAGCCTCAAACAAGACTGAGTGCCTGCATCACTGGTAGTCTGCAAATTGAAATGGAAGTTTGATTGCCATGTTCTTGGACTTATTAATGGTACAAAAGCAAACTGCAGGAAACAATTTCATCTAGTTCATTCTTAAACAGACTGAGCTTTCCCAGTGAGCATTCATGTACAAGCTGTCCTTGTGGAGAAATGCTCTCCTCTATAACCACACATTGAATCTGCAGATCCAGGGTTATTTGGATCTCCTTGTCTGCTGGTGGGATGGGAGTAAAAACAGGATCACATCCTTTTCTGGGAGAAGCAGGCCAAAAGGAAGTAAAACAGCCATCACCTTGCATTAGCCCCAAATCTAGCAACCTGGAATGGGTCTCAGACTTCAAATGGTTTCAAGCAGTGTTCACTTTATCCGTGTGTGCTTTCAGTGAGCTCATTTTTATCAGCTTTGAAATTTAACTGTGCAGATCAAGGAAAGCACTAACAAAAAGGTAACAAACGTTGCAGCTTCATAGAAGGTGTTTTACCAGGGTTTTGGTTGGGTTTTTTTTTTTCAGTCAGACAGTACAGTTGTCTGACCAAACACAGACAAGCGCTTCCTATTGGCAGAGCAATTGTAGTATAGCTCCATCGCTACAACACACTGCGTGAAAATTCTTTGCACAAACATATGATAATGGGCATCCTAGGACCAAGCTGGAAACCTGAGCTGTAGGTTTGGGTAAGGCCTAGAGGGAAAATAAGAGCGTGATAAGGGCCTATGTCTGATGATATGCCAAAACCCAAAGGAATATGTGAGCACTCAGGCAGTCACCTTCCTAACACCATAAATGTGTAAAAATTTTCAGTGGAGAAAAGGAAAAGAGAACTGAAAAACAAGTCCTTGAAGTGACAGAAGTGAGCACATGATGCTCAGATAGTTGGAGACAAATTTGATTTGACAGAGCTATCAAATTGAACTGTTGACTTGACGTGTTTTCGGGCTTTCATGCTTTCCAGCCTTATTCTCTCAGTCTAACTGTACTGTTTTCTATGAAAAAAATAGCAAAACCACACATAATTTAATTACTGTAATTAAAGGACTATTCTCTTTTTCCCTGTGTGTTGTCTTTTATCCCAAAATGTCATATTTTCATAAAGAGTGCTTTGCAATGGCAGCATTTTGCCCTCATTTTGTGCTGATGTAAATAAATACATGTATTGCATAGCAATGTAAATAATTTGCTAGAAAAGTGGAAGATTATGTTGTATAGCGAACTGGAGTGTTTTCCATGTCTTAAGAGTGTTTTCCATGTCTTTACCCTTCTTTTAGTAAGGAGTGGAAGTCTTTGTTAGGACTGTTGATGGGGAAAAGAGCAAGTAGTCCAAGAGCAGTTTTAACCGCTTTCCCAATGGGTAACTGAGCCTTGGGAAGACAGCTCTAAAGAGGAATCAGTTGTAGGTTGCAGATAGGCTCAGTCCTACTAGAAGAAAGGCATAAGACCAGAACCCAGTTGCTCCATAGTGGAGTCAGCGAATAAGAGTACATTTTGGAGCTCTGATTTTCTTGCTAAGCCTGCACATTTCAGTACTTCTACAAAATATTTTTAAAGTGAAAAATGAACTCCCCTCCATCCTATAAAGGAGCTTGAGGCATGTATAAATCTGATTTTTCACATTCCCTCAGTTGCTCTCCACAGTTTTCCTCCGCAATAACCTGGATCATATTCTTTTATATTTTGTATGTGCTTGTAGCAGGCACACTAGTGCTGCCTGTAAACATGAACAATTTTAGGTCTGTTGTTACAATCTTTCCCCTTCCTTCCTAATGGTGCTACACATTCACAACTTAGGGATAAAAAGATGCTGAGGAGATACTTAAAATGTCAAAACATAGATATATAGAAAGCAGGAAACTGCACCCTACAGAAGATCATTGTTTGTTGCTACAATACTGAATAGTGTATGTTTTCAATGATTTATGAATGATCATTTAATCTACCTTCCCAGCCCTCTGGACCTGAATTAGTCTCTTGGTAGCTCTGAATAACTTGGCTCCCTTCAGTCATGTAATGCTGTTTTTGCTTCTAGATAAGCAGCTTTTGGTTCGTTGTATTTGGACTGTTTCCCACAAGTGGTATAAATGTGTCCTTAAAGTTTGTTAATAAGATTAGAGGGGCGATTGTAATATTTGTTGATTACTATCGAGTATACTGCTAATCCATTATGGCGGTGAGGAAAAGGAAGTACACAGCATGGATTTGAACATAAATCTCAAACAGTAGCACTTGTTAACTTTCAGCAGCTTATGTATTATATTGTGCTCATTGCTAATTAAAATTCTTACACAGAAAGCTTCCTTCACCCTAGGCTTGACCTGCCTCATATGATGCACTGAGGTGGCAATTTCCTTGAATTAGGGTAGTTTGGGCATGTGACAAGTATTCTCTGATCACCTTCCTTATTGTGAGTCTCTAAGAACTGGCTAGCACGCAAGAAGAGCATTAACGTCCTTATTTTGTTAGTTCTCTTGTGTGAAAACAGAATGGATTCCAGTGGAAGGAAAATAAGATAAAATAAGACTATTTTAACCTTAGAGACTCCTTCACATATGGCAAGCAGTCCTTTAAACCTACTCCTCTGCATTTCCTTCCCTTTCCTCCCATAACTTCACTCCTTTCTACTCCCATTCCTTTTTTCCTATGACTCTTCCCTGACATCACTTTTTTATGCAAAGAGATTTTTAACAGAATGTATTTAAATAAATTTTGATTGGGATATTGGAATGATCAGGTTACTCTTGTGGCAGCTGCAACTGCTCAAATTCTTTTGACTGAGATCTCAACAACTAATTTTAATTTTGAAACCTGATCTGGTTCCTGTAAAAAATCCACAATAAAATTTTAATCTACAATTCACATGAAGTGGTCTTCACACATTGTCAACTGTAAGAGCAGATTCTCTGGCCAAAATGCTAAAATAAAGATGAAATAACAAATTGAATATAAACCTTCCTATTTCCTTCCCTAAAGAAAAAATATAGAATATTTCCTCTACAAACTTGATTAACAAAAGTTTTGTGAAACTGATAATTGTGTGAATTATACTTCAGCCAATACAATTTTATTTAGCAAGATCTCTAAGAAAACATTACATTAACTAATGTTACTGTGGGAAGTTGGAAGATTCCAGAGGTGCAGAGTTTTCTCTTCTTAAAGGAATGTTTCAGAAGTACATAAAACATAACCTAAAATGATGGAGGCTTATGCCATTTTTATTAATACTTAACATGATTAGTGCTGTGTATTTCTATTTTACTTTTGTTTAGGAGCTACAACAAAATGTATAAATTAGATACTGAATCACCTTTTTTTTTTTTTTTCCCACATGAACAGCATACACAGGAACTTTTCTGAATTTATATGAGCTAGTTAATGATCTGATCCAGTGCTCTAACTTATGGGTCAGCATATTATATTTATTAGTATCCACTGGGTGTCACTGTGTCTCCAAAAATCCAGCTAACATAGGCTTGATGAAATATTATAGCAACAAATGTTTATCAGTTGCATGTAATGCATAGAATTATTGTGTCTTTTTATGGAACTGTCAGGTTGCTTATTCTCCCATGTATACAAAACTCTTAAGAAAAGCCCAGTGATCAGAAAACTAGCAGCTAACAAGGGGGTTACCTTAGGAAAAGATACTCCTTCCATAGCAGAGGGTTGGAAATAGATGATCTTTGAAGTCCCTTCCAACCCAAGGCATTTTGTGATTCTATGATTTGCTTTTTATGCAACCTGTAATTGTGATTGCTGGCACCAGCACGGGTGTAGTTCATTTTATATTTCTTTGTTTTCAATGTGTGGGCTAAAAAAAAATAAAAGAGAAAAAGCTGCCATACATTTTCTTAAAATTCAAATATTATATTATTAAAGCCTCATACCTCGCTGCAGTTAGAGGCCATTCTGCTTTAAAAGATTCATAGTAGCTATAAATATCAACCTCAGCATGGAATTTAGTACATGCTCAGTAAACAACATGTACTCCAGAAGTTCTTTCTTCAGTGAGTATTTTAAAAAACTTGGTTATGGCACACAACAGCTAAAAACTGTGGTTTCCAACCCTCTGTCTTACCAACAGCTTCCATTCTGACTGGGGAAGCAAAGACCAGGATGA
>VXBZ01008879.1:521327-574076 GCA_013399135.1 Heliornis fulica | reverse complement strand
CCATCTATCTCATCCTCTTGTTTTGTTTTGTTTTATTTGCAAAAGGCGCCGAAGCTGACTTATCTCCTGGGGAGTCCCTGGCGGGCCGGCTGCCGCAGCCCTGCGCCCCGGCCCAGCGCTCTGCTCTCTGGCAGAGAGCCCAGGACACTCAAAAGCCCCCGTCTGTGTCCCGGCTTCCTGGCTCCTAACCCCAGCTCTGGCAGCCTAGGGACTGCAACTGCCACCCAGTCCTTCAGCAGGGAGAGGGGAAGTCTTGTAAGCCCCTGCGTGAACTGAGTCTCCCAGCACTCCTGTGCTTGATGTTACAGCCCAGGGGTCAGCGAGAAATTAATCCTCCAGCTGCTCAGGCGGGGGGTTTGGAATCCTGGGGACCTCTAACCATCGCCTAGCCTGATGAGAAGGCACCTGTGCTTTGCATGTTCTTTAAAGATGGAGTATATCTACGTGGGAGCCACTAGTGATCTGCTTTAGTCCAACCCCAGTCCAAAGATTAGTTGGATCTCTCAAGCCCAAAATCAGGTTTATACATGTGGGAGCAAGATTTATGAAGAGCTGCTCTCTGATGTGCTGCTTGTCTCCTCCAAAGTCTCATTGTCTTTCCCAACACTGGACAGAGCTGGGTGTTGTATGGCCCTTCCCCTTTTACAGCAAGGTTTTACAGGAATGGAAATGAGAGGAGTAGTCCTGTTGCTGCCAGGATGGACCTTGAGGTGCTGGATCACTTCTGCTGTGGTCATCTGTCAGAAGGGCCAGTTTGGACCTTGCTTACTCTGCAGAAACTGTCATCAGCGGCTCTAGCCTAGAAGCAGGGCTATGAAGCCAGAAAGCAATTAGAGGGATTTCTTAAGAACATTTTGTCAAGTGCTCTCTTCTATGAACGACCTTTCTGTTCAAAACCTGCAAACTTTGGGTCTTCAACTCCTTCGAACTCAACTTACTTTACACTTGGCCAGAGCTGGCCAGAGCTTTAGACTTTGGAAACACAAACTCCCACTACATGAATTGTCAGAAAACTAGTCAAGTTTTAAAAGGAAATATGACTGTGATTTGGGAAAAGTTTGCTGAAATCAAATTATTTCCAAAGAATATGTTGATTTTTACAGATCAGCATTTTCCAATGACATTACATTTTGCCCTCAAATTCCTGAACAGCTCCAGTCAAGTCTTCGTTCTGGTTCAGTGACAGCAGTGAGATCATAGTCCAGTCATGCCAGACAGCAAATCCAGTCTTGTAAAAGGACCTTTCTCAAGCTGTGAGTTTCTACTTTGCAAAGGTTCTCACTACTAGTTTAATTTGCTGTTAGCATTTCAAATTTCCCTTTCTTGAAGGGAAAATCACAGGTTGCTGTGAAAGAGGAACACCAAAGGCATATGTTTATTGTGAGATCATTTGTTCAAATGCAACCAACTCAAGTATTGATGATGTTTTAAGAAAAGAAAAGAAAAGAAAAGAAAAGAAAAGAAAAGAAAAGAAAAGAAAAGAAAAGAAAAGAAAAGAAAAGAAAAGAAAAGAAAAGAAAAGAAAAGAAAAGAAAAGGTTAAGATGATTACCTTGAGACAAATAACAAGAAATCAGCATGTTTACACACTCCCT
This sequence comes from Heliornis fulica, assembly GCA_013399135.1. NCBI lineage: Eukaryota > Metazoa > Chordata > Aves > Gruiformes > Heliornithidae > Heliornis > Heliornis fulica. The sequence continues at coordinate 572,482 of VXBZ01008879.1, read as the reverse complement.
CCCCTATCCTGCAAATGTAAAAGACACATCTGTGGGTGTATGGCTCTTGTTTGAAGGCAAATAGGGGCAGTAAGGTGGGAAATGGCAGAACTAATAGGAATTTGTTGACACTCAACTCTCAGCCTGTGATTAAACTCGCTTGTCCCTGAATATCCAGCAGTTATGCAAGTTATACACTTGCATATGTAACTTGCAAGTTATAAGAAAACTTCACCAGGAGCATCTACCTTCAAATATTTAGAATCACTTTATGCAGAATTACCTCCCAGGTTTTATGTATCTTACTATGTTACCCATGCTTTGATCAGCTGTGATTGTTTTCTATCCCACTCTTAAAGATATCCACGGAGTATATCCAGTTTCTTATGCCTAAATCAATTTTTTCATAGGCTAGCTGATTTTACACTGCAATCCTTAGTGGTAATATCATGACCAAGAATGCGCATATAGAGGTTCTCAAATTTTGTTGTTTGCCCCGAGTAGCACCTCAGAATGATGTGTAAAGTCAATTGATACAAAAATTGCATGTGGGCAATATTGTTGGATAACTAAGATCCAGCAATAAGGTTTTATTCCTTTAAACCTGATTGATAAATTCAGATTCCAAAGATCACAATCCAAATTGGCCTCAGAAGTGTTTAATTAAAGTCAAATCAAAATGTAACAGGACTTGCTTTTCAGGTCTATTTGTGATTTGCTGCCTTGCTAAGGAAAGAAGTTCACCAGAGAGGGAGAGGCAAAGCATTCTGGTAACATGAAATGAGATTTTGGTACCATCAGACTTCACCTGGTAAGCACTAAAATTTGTCTTCAAATGAGACTGGATGCAAACTAGCTGTAATGCAGATTCAGTCCCAAAACTTTTCCATCTTTGGCAACATTAAACACAGTGAGAGCCATAAAAGTCCACTAGGCACTAAGGAAACTTGTTAAAACATACACACTTCTGCTCACTTGAGACAATAAATAAACTGAGTAGCAAGCACTCCTAGGCCCAGGGCTGTCAGGGAGTTGAAATAAAAAAATGCTTACATTTGCTGACCTTAAAGTGAATTTTACCGAAGAGTGGGCAGATGAGGTTACCCTGCACCGTTTGTAAGGTATAGTAGTGGCTCTACTCCTGTTGGATCAGGCAGTCCCAGGCCCCCATCTCAATAGAACTGAAGGAAGCAGCTAAGAATGAGAATTTTCTTTCTCTGGCCTTTTGAACGCTGGCATAAGGTTGTTCTGAGCTTCATGGTTACACTGCGGGCCCGTCTGCCCAGTTCTGTGGTATGGGGCTTACCACAAACCTCTTTATGGGGCACTCAGGAGCCTCCAAAGTGCATAGCATGTGAAGAGTTATTGCTTAAGTTTTACAGGACTCAAGCAAATAAAAGTGTTTGCATAATAACAGTATCTCTTGAACTCAATAAACCTGGAGGATTTTTAGATACAGTTAAAATGGTGCACAAGCCAGAAGTATTATTAAAACTGATTAATCTCTTTTAGCCTGAGAAGCTTGCAGCTGCTTTATGTCAAGGTTACTGTGGCTGCAACATCCTGATGAAACCAATTTAAACCTCCCTTACTCATTTTTCTACTGTGTTGTAGCTGTCATCAATGTATAGACCTAGTGCTAGGCTCAAGGATATCTTTGGAAAATAAAGGTAAACTTGAGTGTACAGTCTTTGGTTAAACAGATTAAAAAAACCCTATAAAATATCAAGGGCATTCTAGATCTTCTGTTCAATGTAAATTCAGAGAATTGCCATAGAAACAAGTGCACTTTTTTCACACTGACAGAAACTAATGTATTAGAGCAATGAGTTAAATAATTTAGAAGATGAGTATGGATGACTGCTTAACTGTCAAGCAGCAAGGTTGGTCTATTTATATCATGGTTTCCATTTTTTCTCCTTTCTGTGTGTATTTCAATAATTTATTTCTTCACTAATAAAGTATTAAGTGAGGTCTTCATCCTTTTCTGTATCATCACATGGAAAATTTGAGTTTAGGAGAGTTGATTTTGAGGTCAGGTGAAGAGGGTGCATAGAGAAGATGATCAGCTTGAGGGCAGAGGTAGTGCTGCTGACATGTTGGCATATACGAACAGCCCTGTGGCTGATTTATCAAATGTAGTGTGATGACACTGCTGCATTTCATTTTGGTTTCATTTCAGAATCTGGGATGACGCTACATAATTATCCTTCTGCCTAGAAAGAATAGGGCAAGTTGAATGTTGATCCAGTTAAGTGGTTCCAGGAAGGGCGTATTTCACTGGGAGAAAGTGCAGTTGCAATTCAGAGGATCCCATTTGAATTAGACAATGCATTACGTGGTGTGTGGCCACTTAGTTGAAAGTAGGACATGGGCAGAATCTCTTGTTAAGTGAAAGGGGCACATAAAGACAAACTGTTGTGGCCAGGTATTCAGGCAAGTGAGAAGGCAGCAGCAAGGTCTTAAAGGCAATGGTAGAGGTTCTGGAATGGAAAGCAGAGAGACACATGCTCTGGAGGTCTAACAGCAGCATTATGTATTTTCCCCTTGATACCAGTGAATGCTATGTCAGTGCAGGACAGATCGCTGATGGGTACCAGCAGGCAGTTTGGTCTCCATACCCCTTTTAAGCTTTTTGTTGATGGTCAATGAGACTCCCTTCAACAATAAATGAAGCAGCAAAAAGGTGGACAAAGCAAATGCCACTTAGCAAAACTAAGACCGAGGATCTTCAAACACTAATATATGCAGCTTATGCCACAAGGAAGCAAGCTGACAAGACAGTGCATGGCATAGTGTCAGAAAATAAATAAATGAATTTTTGTTTCTAGGGAAACAAAATTTTGGGGGGCAGTAAGACTCCAAAATCTATTCAATAGTAATTGATTAAAAAAAAAACAAAACAAAAAACAACAACAACAACCAAAAAAAAACCCCAAAGCCATATATAAAAATGAGTAATCCTATTGAGAAAAATATTAATTCTAAAAGGGGCAACTGAAAGATTAAATGTTTGCATTTAACATGAATACTATTTACAGACAAGATTTCAAAGTCTCAGAAGGATGGTAGGACTTCTACCACACAGATTTCAGCACACTCCACCCTATGTCCAAAGCAATCAGTTGACATGATTCAACATCGTGTTAATGGAAGGTATTCAGAATAAGAAGACAGCTTTCAAATATCTGAGACTATGTAGAAAGGAGAAAAATGGAAAATAATATAAAAACTGTCAGGTTAAATATAAGTGCATATGAATGCAGCTTAGAAAAGATTTTGAGGAACAACTTGAAAAAGACATAAAATATCATGTAAATCCTTTTTTAAACAGACGAAGAATAAAAAAAACCAGCCAGAATGTCTGCAGGGCAATCTATGGCCAAGCATAAAAGGGAGGACTCAGAGAACATAAGGTCAGAGCAGAAACAGTAAACAGGCTTTTTTTTTTTGTAGCTGTGCTCTCTGTGGAGACTCAAGAAATATTTCCACATTGGACTTCTTCTTGTCAGTGGGTGAATCTGAGAATGTTCCATGGAGTGAGTTGTCAGTGGAACTGGAGCCATCAACATAGTGAATAGTAACAAATCACTGTACACAGATGTTGTTCAGAGCAGAGCTGTAAAGGAATAGCAAGCCTGAAAGAGATGAATTATTAATCGTCACATCTAATCTCTTGTTAAAATCACCCCAATACCAGCTAAAAGGAATTTCTTAAATTTGACTGAAATAAAAACTCAAAACCATAGAAAACATCAGCAAAATCAGTAAAAACTGCTACCTAATATAATCAGTGAGCTGCAAAAGGGGTTAAACAGCAAAGTGGCAAACTTGCTGATGATACTGTATTGTTCAGGGTAATCAAAATAAAAGCTGACTGTGAAGATTTGCAGGAGATGCTTATGATGCTAAGGGAGTAATAAAACATCTGAAACAATGCAATGCCTTTGGGAGAAACAATCCTATATACATGTTAGACTCAGAACCAGTTTCTGTCACTCAGGAGAGAGATTTTGAAAGCTAAGTCCTTACTAAAGAACTATTAAAATGCTAAAATGCTGGGAATTATTTGGAAAAGAGTATGGCATGAATCCATATGAACTCAGAACTTGAAAACTGTGTGCACTTTCAGTGCCCTCTTCTCAAAATGTTGATAGTTTAACTAGAAAAGATAAAGGCAAGTGTCGGAAAGAAGATGCTGGGAGATCGAAGGTAGTGACTACCTTTTATTGTCTCAACTACTTGCAGGAACTTCATGTGATTTTATACTTTTTAGTTACATTACAGAAATTTGAATGTCAGCACATGATTGGATAACAACTTGTTTTTGCAAGTATTGATTGGTTAGTACTTAGCAGAAAAACATGTTTTAAGTTTACTGATCAGGGGTTCTAGATAGGAGCTAAGAGTATGAGAACCAAACAAGACTGTTTTGAGAGAATTCAGCTAGCTTCTTAAAAACAACATGGGAACGAGAATGTTTTGGGAACCGAACTGAAAACAGGGCCTTCGCATAACTCATGATGCTCTCTTTCTCATGGTATTCTTTCTTCTTTGTTCCCTGTTTACCACTTAGGCCTCATCTTGTTCTTCTGTACTTTTCCATCTGGAATTGGCATCAACCGTAACATATCCGGCTGTTCACATCCTCAGTCACATAACCATTCTTTAAGGATGTCCTCCACAGGCAAGAAGGGCTGTTGAAGCTAAACAATGGCTTCCCTGCGAGGAATGGCACAGAGCCCAGAAAACAATAGAGAGATGCTGTGGTAGACTTCTGTAAACAGAGAGTAGCAAAGAAAAAGGTGGAGCCAATTGTCCACTGCCTTTCCTAATATAAGAACTAGGGATATAAAATAGACCTAACAGGTGACAGATTCAAAGCAAACAGGAAAGAGACACTTCACATAATATAGCAAAAGTTCATAAATCCCTGAGCCGAGTCTGTACCAGGCAAGCATCACTACATATCTTCCCTATTCTTACACTTAGATTCTTCCAAGTGCACTTAGGATACAAGACTCAGTGCAAGAGTCTTAGGGAAAGGATGCTATTCTCATTTCTTAGGAGAAGGTTGGTGTTCTCATGCCATAAAGCAAATTAATTTCATTCCACTTCCATTTTTGGAGTTTATTTGTTAAAGAGTCTTATCATGTCAACAAAACATGCGAGGACCTGGAATTGAACCACTGTAGCAAGAGCTTCCCAAGAAAGCTGGGGATAAACAGATAAGTTTAGTTTCTGTTGAACTTCAAGCAAAAGTCATTTTGGTTAAACACGTATCTCCAGAGAGGAAACATCCCTTTTAAGGCAGAACAATATTAGATTACAGGGTATGTGACACCATTCTTCCACATTCCAGTTTAACATTCACACAAGCTCTTCCTCCCAGATGTGACATTTCACTGACACATACTGGATGTCATGCATTGGCCTGAAGGCAGTAGGTGAAAGTGACATGGTATTTAAAGAAAAAGTTCCAGGCAGCATTGTCATGATCTGCAAAAGCATGAAAATCACTACCATTTATTTACAGTGACTTAGTTGAAGATCTGTACCCAGCCCAAGGGCAGAAACAAGTGACCTAAAGTCTTAAATAGAACTCCACTTGAAATAAAATAAAACAAAGGAAATATGCCACAGTAATAATATTTGAAAGATCTGCTGAGTGGTAAAATACACACTACCCCTATTTGTCTGGCTATCAATCTATGGAGAACATGAAGTAATTTGTTACACTGGAATGGTGAGGCTCATGAGCATCTTTAGGATCACTTCACTCTCACACATGAAAACTTAGTGGTAAGACACAAGATCAAAACCACCCTTTTTTAACTTGGTGTTACAGCCAACATGGAGTAAATAATAAATTTCCCTTCCCTTTTTCCAGTGGTCAGCAGATTTTTTTACCTTAGGAATTCCAGCTATGCTCGATTTTAATTTAGTATCTGAAATAATCTTGTAATCTGCACTAAGAAAGCATTTTTTTATATGTGCATATTTCACAATGGAATTTAGAAATAAGCTGCATTGGTTTAATCAACTGCATTTTAAAGCATGCGTGATGTTCCTTCAGGGTAGTTGGGAGACAGGATGTGTGGATTGCAGCAATTTCCTTCTGCATATGTGACAGGTAGGCTTGGGAACCACATACAACTGGCCCCATGGTGTTGACCGTATAGCGGTCTCCAGGGCAGAGGAGAAGCTGGTGTGTGGTGCGTGCTCACACCTGCAGTGCCTGCTGCAGCACACCAGGCACATCCCTACAGCTCAGAGAGCAGCGGGGGTTGTCCCTGTAGACCTGATGGAAGAATGGTACCTGCCAGGTGGATTAAAATATCAGAATGGTTTGGGTTGGAGGGGACCTTAAAGATCATCCAGTTCCCACCAAAGCTCAAAACCTCTAGTTCCAAACAAAAAGATGGGTGCTTGAACTGTCTCTCCTGTGCAGGGTATCAACAGACCCTCTTGCCTAGTATGAGCCTGATCCCATCACCAGTCAAGTAAGGCCTTGCATTCCTTCCATTCGCACAAGGGAAAGGAGCAAGTCTGGTCTCAATATGGCCCAATGAACAACACAGATGTACCCATGATTCTGGGGAAATTTATACCTAGTCCTTCTTCTGAGTTGTATTTTTGACTGCCTAGTAGATGGGTGTGAAGATGCTGACTCTTGCACAAGAACAGAAGCAGCCATTGCTGTTCCCAACAATTACCTATTCAGGTACATAAAATCAAATCAGAATTACACAGCTGTTCTTTCCTTTTGTGTATCCTCATGCTGCATTTTACCACATGCTTCCACATTTTCAGAAAATAGGATGGGAGTCCTACAGACACTTTCAGTCATGACAAAACCTGCTTCATTTGCCACGTACACCAGTGAACATTGAACAGAAATGTTGCTGGACAAAGCAATAGATAAAACTCTCAAAGATTCAGTGCAGTGCTTAGAGCAAAGAAAAAAACCCAAATCCACTATATATAAATAGAAACACTGCCTATAATCTGGCAGAAATATTTTAGAATGATTTCAAGTGGACAGCAGTATGTAAACATGAACAATATGCACAGAGATGAATACTCAGGGACTAGCATGAAGGGGAAAAGCAACCGGAGTAGTGTCTGAATACCTATTCGGGGGTTACAGAGAGGGTAACAGAGAAAATGTCCTGGTTACCAGGGGAGGAACTGCATGAGGAGTTCCAAAGGGTTCTCATTCTCCATTTTGCTTCCACGAGGAAAAGAAAGAAAATGGTACCGAAGAAAAAGATAATCTACTTCACATTGAAATCCTGATGCCATCAATTCTTCCTGTAAATTCAGTGAGCTTCTGATGAAGCCCCTATATATCCAGAGTAGGGAAAAGAAAAAGGAATGACCAGGAGAAACATTCTGAAAAGCGTCTTATTTATCTATTGTGGGGATTTAAAAATATGGTAAGGCAACAGCAATGAGCCCAGAGCAGTGACACTGCTGAATCTTGCTTTCTTTACATTTTGCATCTCCTTACGCTTCTCATTAGAACTGTATCTCTGGTCTGAAACAGTAGGAGTCAGCAGGATAGATGTACTGTAAGAAACACATTTTCAACCAACAGTTCAAAAGCCTTAGTAAATGCTAAAGCTTAATCTGTCCACTGTGGGCTGTAGCTGCAGACAGCATGGGTGGGGCCTCAGTGCAAGTCTTGGCAGCCTGCTTTTTATAGGGAGCTTGAATAAAGATATTTATTCTTGGAAGAAAATATGTCAATTATTTTCTATGGAAACTGGAAAATAAACACACAAATTGGCAGCAAAACATATATCCCCTGTTTAAAAAAAATAGACGGAGTAAAAGGTTACTTCATGCTATTCATTGCTAAACTATTTGTTCAGTTAAATTCAATGTTGGCTTTTTACAGCCATGCAGAGCACAGTCTGCATCTCTGGGAGCCGATGGGACAAGTCCCAAGAATTGCTGTGCAAGCTGAGCCTAAGCCTGAGCCTAAGCCTGAGCCAGGCCACTGCTTACAGTGAGTGTGAAGAAATTTCACCTGTATGCTCATGCGGCAGAAACATTATTCATGTGCACTGTCTCACTTCCAACGGTGTTTGTGTGTGCACCATTTGCATATAAATTACAATTACATCTTAAAAGATGTCAGTACTACTCAGTTCTTGAGGTCAGAATGGGAAAGGTACTTACTCATTACTTCCCTGTCTCTGCAGAAGCCAGTACTACTTGCTTTCAACAGGCAGCCAGCCTGCAGTTCAATCACTTCTCTTAAGCACGAGCCTTCCTTGTTTCCATAGATAGGTTCTTCTTTCCAAAACTCAGAGAATTTCTGAGGAAAGGAGTCTCCTGGCACCTTTCAAAAGAAAGCTGGCTATCTTTCCTCCTGTTAACAAGGAGCTTTAGCCACTCTCAGACTATTTATGACTTTCAGCTGTACATACCCCTGTCAGTCCCCCCACTTCACTGAAAATGGGTGATGTGCCAAGCACCTGATTGTGAGAAAAGACAGGTAGCATATGCCATTATGGCCTATACTTGAAAACTGAGGCTCAAATTCTTATTTCTTATATAAGTTTGGAGGAACTCAATGGATCTGATTTGCAGGATTCACTTTAAATGTAGAGTCAATTGATGAAGCTTTACAGAAGTACAGCTAACATGGGAAGCCAGCCTATCTTTGTGGGAGACTGCAAGAACTCATAGTTATTTGAGTTATTTCAAAACAAAAGGATAAAAATGGTGGACTATAACTCAAGTCTGGTTTTATAAAATAACAGTACTTTTGAATACCGTGAAAAAGAGGCAGCAGTAGTGAGATGGCACAGAACTGAAACAAAAAAGAAGGAAAATTGTTTGAACTATCTTCTGAGCGAGAAGGAAAACATGCTCCTGCTATTAGCAGCATGTTTTGATCTAAGCAGCTAAGATCTGCCAGTTGGGAAGAAAACTTAGTAAAGGATTCAATCACATCTCCTTTATGCAACTTTACTTACAGGAATGTACAAATCCCACTTCTTGGACTGTAGAAAAAATATGAGCCAACCTATGACAGCTTCTTCACTTACCCCTTCAAGACTTTCTGCCAGAACCTTAATCCAAAAGCCACCTCTCCAGGTTTCTCACAAGCCTACACAGCAGAGCTGATCAGACTGCTGAAGCTGCTTTCCCTCTATTTTGCAGTGTGTGGTCTCATGCTGTCGCTTCCTGAGCCATGTCACCCACACATGCACGTGTGCACACATACACACACTCGCACGTACTGTTCCTAGTGCCTCATGCAGCCAAAGAATCTTTGCTCAGAGCATTCAGATCCCTGAGCAGCTCTGCCTTGCCCTTGTTTTCTGTTGAGTATCTAAGCATGCAAGAGTCCTGGGGCCAGAAAGAGACCAAGAGAAATACTGGAGACTGCAGTATTAGGGGTCCACAGCCCTGAAAGCAGGCAGATAAAGGCTCTAGTGCCTGCTTCTCTGATTTCAACACCTTGAATCCTTGCTTGCACTGGAAGAAGAACTATTTGTCCCCAAATTCCTGGCATGGCCCAGCAACACTAGAAAACTGAACATGTGATGTAAGAGACATCCTTGGAGCATATTTTGTAGATAATGTCCGTGAAGGGCTGTAGGTAAAGAGACATGAAGAGCTAGATAACAACAGAGCTAAATTCACTGATTAGGTTGCTTCTGAAGATGGATGATATCTACCTTTAGGCGTGTGTCTAAGTGATCTCTAAGTGCTGTCACTGATCTCTAAGTACTTTTAAGATTAAATATTTTGAGGCAGAAGGCTTTCTGGGCCTCCTTGAAATTCCTACCTGTATGCCACACAGCTAAATTTTAAATAATTTGTACAATACCTTTTGTTCTGATACTCTTTCTCAGTCAAAATAATGTTGTTTATCTCAGTGATATTAATCTTCATTTTTTTTCCGTTGCAAATGAATCAGCATTGGGCCCAGAAGCTGTGAGCCATTGGAGCATAACTCTAACAGACTTACTCTGGGATAATTTTAATAAGTAAAGATGCCAAAGGGTACTTGGGTTTGGAGAGCAAAACTGTTTCTGCAGTTTCTATTCACTGTAAATATTGCATGAACTTCTATTGGTACAAACCACTTCTGTTAAAAGGGACCAGGCACAGAATTGTGAGGTTTGGTTTTTTTCCTCAAACATCTACTTCTTTACTGACAAATCTCTAGGAAAAGGAATTTCTTTAAAAAGCACAAATTTCACTCATCTTTCTTATTTTTACTGTCAAAGTTTCCATATACCCCTGTTTCTTTTTTTCTACTTGTGGAACTCACCAGAACTGATGCCATTCCCACAGACATTGCTACCTTTCTTAAATTAAAGTGGAGAGAGAAAAAGGGACAACATAATTAACTCCTAAAGTTTCTAATGGCCCATATCCCATTTAAGCCATGGCTCCCTTACATTTTGCTGGCATAAATTTCTTGGGCCAGAGAGGAAGTATGGAGATTTTATTGTGTTGGAGTATGACAGAAGTGGCTTAAGGAGTTGAGCCTTGTGGGTGGGTAGCACAGTCATGCAGTGCCAGGTAACCCAGTGACCCATGTCCAGACTGTTCCAATGCAGACTGCGTGCTGGGGATGGAGGGCTGAGCCCTGTCCTCCTCCCTATTCACCACGTTTTCCCAATATGCCATTTTAGAGATGTAAGATAGCCTTCCAATAAGGATAAAATTGCACTTGAGAGAGAGCATTTCATACTAGCCAACCAAGAATCTGGGTTTTTCTAGTTACCCTGATTGAAATTCTCCTTGCAGGCTGGTGTGAACGGTTTTAAACAGCTACACATAATGCCTTACAGCATAGAAATTTTTATTCCAAAATACAAAGAAGAACAATGAATGTGGTTTATTACTCACTCCAGTGAGCAATTGCCAGACAATGGTAACAAAAGTCATTTGGGGAAGACAATGCAAGTGACCACTAAACCTATTTTTGGTCAGTGCATCTACAGTTTTGAATAACTGACTCCATTTGCTTTGAGTTCCTGGCCATCCACACTTCTACATGTTAGTTTGTTCCCAGCAGCTCAATACCTTCTAAAGCAAAACTGGGATGTGGGATTTGGCATCACAGTGCCAAGTGAAAAACTAGGGCCAAATATTCTGTGCTGTGAGTGCCATTAGTCTGCTTAGGAAGGAGTCTGCTCGTGTTTCTGAACAAACTGATGAAAAGAGGTGCTGACACTGATGTTGGGTATGAGCAAGATACTAACTAGTATTTGGAAGTGGAGACCGGAGAGAAGGAAAAGGCGGGGTAGAAGTTTTGGTGATGTTCAGTTTTCTATCTCAGAAAAGTCTTCTTGAGAAGTGTTACAGGGTTATGTTTTACTTGGTTGAACTGAGCACTCCATTATGTCTCTATTTATTTGGATTCTCTGATACTTCAATAAGAAACCCCAGGAAATTAAACTAAGCAATATTTTTAGAGCAAGCAAAATCTTCTTTTAAGCCCTTCTACCAGCTTCTCCCCAAGCTTCTGAGAGAGGGAACAGTCTGTACAGCTGGTCAAGAGAAATGCTGAGGTTCAGTTGTTTTCTGCACATAGACTTGTCTTGGAGAAAGCCAGGACAGCAGAGTCTATTTAAAAGGAACAAGGTGAGGTTCAAAGGCCTCATTAAATTCAAGCCCTAAAAATACAGGAGGGAGGAAAGCCATTTTGCTGGCAAATGGGTTCCCATTTATTTGCAGGCTCATGTAAATCTAAAATTCCAAATTTTGTGAACTTTTTGCCAGCTGATGCAGACAGGGTATGTTGGCACACAAGCAAGGAGTTCCAAAGGCAAGAGTAAATGGAATAATAAAACTGGAATATTTGAGAAAATATATATTTGCATAAAAGAAAAACACTTAAACTCTGTTAATGGAATACAAGCAGTTTTTCTTCAAGTAACTGAAGAGTTAACATATCTACAGATAATGTGGCATTTTCCAAAACAGATTCCCTCACATGTGAGAATTTTAAGTTGTTGAGAAGAAAATTAATCTCTTATCAATGCCTTGCTTATTTTAAACATTTAAAGCTTTTAGACTAACAGAAGGATTTATCAGTGGCTCTGAAATGCTGTAAACATATCATCCAGAGCTTCTACATGCACTTTTGCTTTGGGTTCTCTAGGATAAATTCTACAACTGTATAGGTATTCACCTTTGCTAGGATATTGGTGTGATTTCCCTTCTAGAATTGTTGCTAGATACAGCAAGGAAAGAGGAAATATTAAAGGAAGAACTAAAAACTTAATTACTCCTCTCAGCAACTTATTCTGAGGTCCTGTCAGCCACTTGGAAAAATGTACTTCCTCTTAATCCTATTGATTCTATATCCAGAAAGAAAAATAGAATTAGATTTTATTTCTCCTCTCCTCTCCTTTTCTCTTTCTTCATATGGCATCGAAGATTTGCTGAATTAGCCACAGGAGACTGGAACCACACAGAAAACATCAGAAACATAAGCTTAAATCATAATGGGAAAGAAGACAAAATTCTTCAATATGCTCCCCTATTTAAGACTGAAAATGGAATAGCTACTTTATGCCACACAAATCTGTGTTCCCTCAAAACAGTGGAAAATTGTAGTATTTAATCAGTGGGGATACAAACTGAAATGCTTTCAGCAGGACTAAATTCTTGTTCAGAATCACAACTGCATTTAGAATCTTTTGCCTGATCTGATCAAAACTTCTTACTATCTTTAGCAAAGGGAAACAAGAAATAATTTACAAGAACCAATGCCATGGAAGGACAAGTTCTATCTTGCTAGTGGAATAGGAGACCCTACTGCTTCTTCTGTTGTAATAGAAAGCTGTGAAGTTTTCATAACTTGAATGATAGTGTGGTATAATATGCTAGAGGTACAAAGCATGTGCTCAGATGTTTCATTTTATAAACTGCCAATACATTTCTCATTGTCCACTTCTTTGGTAGGAAAAAAAAAAAAGAAAAAAAAATAATAGATTTGGGCAGGAAAAGTAACAACCCTGATACAGTTATGTGCAAACTTACATTCCCTAGCAGTGCTGACAGTGACTCAATTCATATGCATTCTTGGTACTTTCTTGTCATTATCTGTCATCAGACTCATCATTCACGATGAAAAGACATTTTTTTAAAAATGAAACAGCACAAAATATTTGAGACCCAGAGGGCTTTAAAGGAGCTAGGTGGTCTACCCACCTCTCCTGCACCAATTATTTCTCTGTTTTTCATAATGTTGGAGGAAGTTTCTGTTTTCCTGGGATGTGATAGAGCAAAAATATAACTGGCACTTACACAGGATTAACAGGGCTGTGAAAGTCCAGAAAGAATGTCTTGGCCAGAAAATAGGTAGTTCATGAGAAAGAGACCAACAAGGTAGCTGAATGACACACTTGAGTAGAATTTGCTCTTTCTCACTGTGATTACTGACAAATTTAGAAGCTCTGTATACATAGAGTCCCTGTGAATTTCTGTAAGAGTATCTATAAAGTGAGCTAGTTGCAATGAGCTTAAAACTTCACTCCAACGTTATGATATTTAAATAATCATTAAGACTTATTCAAAGAAAATATATGGGGATCTTTTGATAATTCTGTCAGTATTATAAACATTCTCAGAGTTTTATTCTGCCTGCATACATATAGGATTGCGAGGGGAATAATTAAACAATCATTGTGAGCATACACACTCTATCAAGGACAGACAGACATATCTTACACTCCTGTATAATTTTGAGTTTCACTTCTACACTGATAGAAGAGTTTCTAGACTGAAGATACTTTCCTACACAGAACAGTAAGAAATATAAGAAAATTGCATAAAACAATATGGAGGTTTCATTGTCATGGCCTCAGACAAAAGGAATAACAATGTGGTCCATAAATCCTTAATTCCATCATTTGCATGGAATCATTTGCATACATGCAGTACCAGTCATTAGAGGACCATGTGTGATTTTTTTTTGTCCTGCAGGACTTCTGTTTCATTCAGCATGGTGTATCATTACATATGTCAGTGACTTCTCTAAAATCCTCATTAGATCGTTGCTGGTCTTGCAAGACCTGAACCTATGAAAAGAAGCTCATTTTTCCTGATTTTTCACAGCAGTAGCCTGAAAAACCCTTCATGAGACGGGCTTCTGAAGCCCAGGGTGGGGTCAAAATCTTTGTTGGAAGCCTTCAATTTACATCTAATTAAATCCATGAATAAGCAAACCTTGCTTTTTGCCTGCCATAAATTCCCTGCCCTTTGAGACTTTCAATTGTCACAAATTCACTGTTGAAACCACTGCTGAGCTATGAATATCACCTTCAACAAAGCAGACCTCCTAAAATTTACTGGTAGAATGCATACAGCAGTTTTTAGCATTGATTATAGCTACTATGCTATAAGACACTGTCAGCACTAACCTTTTCCCATTGTTGGGGCCTCCTTTCTGCTGCCTTTTTGTGGCTTTGATTATATAGCAGCAGTGCTGGAATTATTTATGTCAGGATTTTATACTAATGTGTATCACCATACTGTCAATGCGCCACTTATATGCAAATTTAGAGGCAAAGTCCATGTTGTACTTCTTCTATACTTGCTCCTGATTAGAAATCTAATTGTAAGGATTCAGCACTATAAAATTGGTACAATTATCAGCACTCTCAATCTTTCAGTTTGTCTTTTTTTTTTGAGTCCCACAATAGTTGTTGTTTCCTGAGATTCTCAATTCCTACAATAAGGATCCTTAAAGGCTACAGATGTTCTCATTACAGAAAAAAAAAAATGTAGAGAAAATTCTAGCATTCCATTTTTGAGGGAAAAAATAAAATGCAAATTTTAAATGCTGTCAGCAAGAAACATTTGAAGAGACTCAGAAATCCATTAATTCTGCATTGTAATTTTATTTTAAAGCCAGTCTCAGTTTGGTAAGATCTGACCCACATTTTATAAGAATGTTTGATATGTGACTTTTTATTGTGAAAAACAAAGCACTGTATGGAATAAATCTATTTTAAAGCTGAAGAGATAACCTTTCTGAAATGCAAGTTAAGAAAAGAGTTCAACTCTTTTTTCAACTCCCAAAATCAGCAGATTTTGAAAATGGCAAGAAGATTTTTATTCTCTGCTGTCTCATTTATCATATTTTCATTCTATGCAACATCAGCAAGCAAATTAACAAATGGTAGCTACTTGCATCCTACATTTAACTTTCTGTCATAAAGCTGTTGACAGATATCAGATACTCATAGACTCCTTGCTAAATTATTTTGTTTTCTCCTGATTACAATTTGCCATACAGACAAATGGCAAAATTTTTGAATTTTTCACTTTAGTGTTGTCAGACAAGAGAAGGCCGCTGATCTCCTTAACCTTGTAATGTCTTTATTAAGTGACACCAGAATCTTATGGATTATAACCTTATAAGCCTGGAGAGCTTGAATTTTCTTCAGATACCTGCTACCTGACTCTGACAGCAGATGATGTACAATGAAAGGAGAAGAAACGTCTTGTTTGTACAGTCACTTAGCAAATCTGACTTTGTATAGTCATTCTCATCTTTCTCTGAAAAAAACCCCAACCTTTAAGGATTGTCACAGCTAATGTTTGATCAGTACTTTTAGAAGCTGGGGGACTGCACCCACACACTAGTCAGTGTGCAAAGGGGTTATGTGAAGGGCCTCTTTCCAAAAGCTCCCTGGAGTAGCAAGAGACTCCATAAATAAACAATTTTTGCCCACCTAAAATCCAATGACAAAGGCATGATCTAGAGGTATCTACTGTGGCATGTTTGTGACAGAAGCAACAACTTTCTATAGAGACACTGCGTAAAAGATCTGATGGTGTACATATGAAGACACATGGTGGACTTGGCAGCTGGATTTACCATCATTTTTAAAGTAAAATTTTCAGGCAAGAGTATGCATAACAACATGGTTCTGTTTCCTCATGCACTGTATACAATAGAAGCAGTTAACTCTTGGACAGTATATTTATTTCCTAAGTTTCTTTCCCTGTAATACTCTGTGACAGTCAGAGAATGCACTCTTTGATATGTATTTACTGTTGACTCTCAGAAACGCTGTACTGTTTGTATAGCAAGGTCAGAGCATCAGTGAGAAGGGCATGGACCTCTCCTCCCAGCAATCTCTCTTCTCTGCAGCCTGACAGATGGAACTTCTCAAAGGCTGTTGCCACAGCAACTGAAACCTTTCGTGAAATAGCATTTCTGATGTGAGGCAGCTGTGCACCAGGACAATACAAAACCAACTATTTTGAAATGGGTAGTGTTGAAGTATCTTGTTATGAAAACGCTGTACTATCATAAACAGTCATAAGAAATTACAGTTTCATGGCTAATGGGATCATCTCCTGTAATCCTGCTTTCCTGATAAATAGAAAAATAATCTATGAAGCAGTGTTTATGAGGAGGCTTTTAGGATAAATTCAAGCCTTTTCTCCACAGATAAAAAACAAAAAAACCCATTCTTGCTATTATAAGCATAATGACTCAACTATGGGAGAAGTTCAAAGGACTGTCTGAAAAGGGTCGTGTTATCATCATCAGTTCCTTTTTCTGTCCAAGGAGCAACAAGAGGCAAGAAACCAAATTGTTCAGAGCCTAAGGAGTAGTAAGAGAAAAGAGGCTTTTGGATCTTGAGGTGAAGATTGAAACTGTGCTTTATTGCTGTACTACAGGTGCTAAAAATAACCCTTCCCTGCAGGTTTCTTTTCCTGTTTGACTTAGCAAGCAGAGCAGGCCTTCGGTGAGGAAGCAAATCCCTTTCAGTCTTTAGCTAGAGAAGATGCATGGAGGCTTAACAAGTGTTTTTTAATGTGACTGAGGACTGTCTGAAAACAGGGATTCTCTTATTCATAATAAATATGTCTTTCACCTAGCCAGCAAGATATATATGTGTATATATATTATTCTTTTCAATTTGGGCTCAACTTCAAGTTTAAATCTGTGAAGAAAACGTTAAGACAAGGTAAAAGGCAAAGAACATGTCTAAATTGAGTTATAGTGTATTCAATAAGTTAATGGCATGGAGTTATTTGAGCAGGCTATTTTTCCTTCTCAGACCATACAGCTTCCCTATAAGTCTTATGCTGCAAAGCACATGAAGGTGGAAAGCCAATCACTGTACTAGGTGCTTTAATAGATTAAATTCAGAAAAATGGGTTTATTTTTTCTGGGAAAGTGTCTGGGACTGAAGAGAATCTCTAGGGCAGCAAATGTAATTTCTCAGTTTTCTTGGAGTTGGAAACAGTGATAAAGAAATGATGTGTTGCCTATGAATGTCACTCACACCTACAGCCAGCCACCTTTGTCACAGATACAGAAGAGATGAAGGAAGAGAAGATGAATGAAGAGAAGGAAAGATGAAGGATTAGAAAGTGAACACTGACTTGTGCATTTATATTTCTCATTGGGGATATCAAACTGCAAAGTACTGAGCATGCTGCACTATATTAGATGAGCCCTATTGTTCAGTGACCCTAATAATTTATTTGAGTCAATTGCTGGATTGGGTTGGTAATATATGATATTTTGAAGAATCAATTTCAGGGCTCACTTACTGGTGTATTTTTCTTCAGAAGACATAACTGACATGATAGTAATTTCTGATGTGTTCAAGTTTCATTATGTTTTAAGATGTTTTAAGACACTAGATGTCACGACTGCTATGTCATCTGGAGAAAAGTATTATCTACCCTTCATAGGAATATCTGTAGGGATTTTTAAGAGTGCTATCATTTGTCAAACTAATTGACAAGTGGTTTCCTATTTTTTCTTCACTCTTTAATGTAATCAGTACACAGATGCATAAGTAGAAGATGGATTTTAGTGACACAGCTGTATTAATCAGGAGTCAGTCTAACAAAGCTGGTGGCTTATAAAAGGCCCAAGCTGAATAAGCATCATTGACTCACAGAAATCAGTATAAACCTTTTGAAAATCACATTGATAAGAGCTTCTGGGAGCTTTATTTTTATCAGTTTAGTCCCTCTAACCCATTTATATGTTCACTACTTTATGTACTCGTTTCCTGTTTTTTCTTTTTTTTCTAAATGGAACATCTCCTACAGCATCCTGGTGGGTAAACTGAGGAAGAGTGGCCTGGAGGGTAGAGCAGTGAGGTGGTTTGAGAACTGGTTGAAGGGAAGAATTCAGAAAGTTGTCATTAGTGGGGCAGAGTCTGGCTGGAGGCCTGTAACTAGTGGAGTCCCTCAGGGGTCGGTACTGGGACCAGTATTGTTCAATGTATTCATTGATGACCTGGATGAAGGAATAGAGTGCACAGTCAGCAAGTTTGCTGATGACACAAAGCTGGGAGGGGTGGCTGACACACCAGAAGGTTGTGCCATCATTCAATAGGATTTAGACAGGTTGGAGAGCTGGGCAGGGAGAGATTGAATGAGATTTAATAGGGGCAAGTGTAGGGTCTTTCATCTGGGGAGGAACAACCCCAGGTACCAGTATAAGTTGGGGACTGGCCTGTTGGAGAGCAGTGCAGATGAGAGGTATCCTGGGGTCCTGGTGGTCATGGCAAGATGACCATGAGCCAGCAATGTGCCCTCATGGCCAAGAAGGCCAATGGCATCCTGGGGTGTATTCTGGGCCTCTCAGTTCCAGAAGGAAATAGAACTTCTTGAAAGAGTTCAGCACAGGGCCACCAAGATGATGGAGTGGAACATCTTCCTTATGAGGACAGGCTGAGGGAGCTGGGTCTCTTCAGCTTGGAGAGGAGGAGACTGAGGTGTGACCTCATGAATGTTTGTAAATATGTAAAGGGCAAGTGTCAGGATGACAGAGGCAGAGGGGTTAGACTAGATGATCTTTCAAGGTCCCTTCTAACTCCTAACGTTCTGTGATTCTGTGTGAATTTGAATAGTTTGTTTTCCTTTAGAATTCAAGATTACTGATATTTGCATTGTTTGCTAAAGGTGTACTTTTCTTAAGATTCTATCTACTTTATTCAAGAATTAGGACAAGAAATGTGCCAATTTGCATAAAATGCAGATTTCTACAAGACATTCAGAGTGCTCAAATGTGACAGTTTCATTACCGGGTTGTGAGCCAATTCCATGTGAATAAACTTAATCTTACACAGTTTATGCATCTTTTAAAAATCAGCATTAGCAATGTTTGGACACAAATGTAAGTACAGAACAGATTTCATTTCAGAATGTCTGGAATCTTGCTATGAGTGTTTTTCTAAATGATGTTTCAGCTGTCCAATTTCCAAATGCTCCAGCACTGGAACACTTAAATTAGAGCATTTGTATTTATTAAACTGATCATTTCCTGAAATCTATTTGAAGAATCCTTGTGTCATTAATGTTTCTATAATGATGACTCTTAAAATTGGAATGTTGATCATTTTATTACTTGTTTATATGATGCTATTAAAAGAATCAAATTACTATTATGTAATAATAAAGGAGACACGGTGCTATCATCATTTCCTCACTTTCCTCCATTTCAAACAAGTGAAGGTCTATCTACTGGTAATCACTTCCATAGATGGAAACTTAATTTCATTTCAGAAATAACTCCTTTTACCCACAGCTGTTTGTTTTGCTTTTGTCTCCATAACTGTCTCAGCTAAAAATAATAAATAAATGGGGGTAAAGATGTGGAGACACCTTCTACATTCTGAAAAAGTGTGTTTGAGTCCCCATCTCTTGAGGTGTTTAAAAGACGGGTAGATGCAGTGCTTGAGGACATGGTCTAAGGGTAGACTTGGTGGCGGTAGGTTAATGGTTGGACTGGATGATCTTAGGGATCATTTCCAGCCTTAAAAATTCTATGATTCTATGATTCTATGATTCTATGATTCTATGATTCTATTTACTCACATCATATTGCCTTACCCAAGACACAAAGATTCAGAATTCCACATATGCAAAGACTAGAAATGAGAATACCATCAGTGGGTATGCGGAGCTCTGGTGGCATTTCATAAGTCTTCATTATCCGTGGGGAGATGTTCACACCTACTAAGCCAGTTCTGAGAACAATGCTGCGATGAGATGTGAGAATTTCCAAAGACTGAATGGTAACCATGTCTGTCTACCAAATATCACAGAATCACAAAATCACAGGATGTTAGGAATTGGAAGGGACCTCAAAAGATCACTGAGTCCAACTGCCCTGCCAAAGCAGGATCACCCAGATTAAGTCACACAGGAACATGCCTAGATTGGTCCTGAATGTCTCCAGAGAAGGAGACTCCACAACCTCTCTGAGCAGCCTGTTCCAGTGATCTGTCACCCTCACAATGATAAGGTTTTTCCTTACATACACATGGAACTTCCTGTGTTCCAGCTTGGACCTGTTGCCTCTTGTCCTATCACTGGTCATCACTGAGAAGAGCCTGGCTCCATCCTCCTGACACTCACCCTTTACATATTTATAAACATGAATGAGGTCACCCCTCAGTATCCTCCAAGTGAAAGACACCCAGCTCCCTCAGCCTGTCCTCATAAGGAAGATGTTCCACTCCATCATCTTGGTGGCCCTGTGCTGAACTCTCTCAAGGAGTTCTATGTCCTTCTGGAACTGAGGGACCATGAACTGGACACAATACTCCAGGTGTGGTCTCACCAGGGCCGAGTAGAGGGGGAGGACCTCTCTTGACATACCCCTTCTAATACACCCCAGGATGCCATTGGCCTTCTTGGCCACGAGGGCACATTGCTGGCTCATGGTCATCTTGCCATGACCACCAGGACCCCAGGATACCTCTCACCTGCACTACTTTCCCAACCTATACTGGTACCTGGGGTTGTTCCTCCCCAGATGCAATACCCTACACTTGCCCTTGTTAAGTCTCATTCAATTTCTCCCTGCCCAGCTCTCCAACCTGTCTAAATNCTCATAGTAAATTTAAAATAAAGGATCTTCTTTTTAAGGCCCTTTATTATTAAAACTCCTTGTACCTTTCTGCCGTTCTCTTATGTCGCTCCTTCCTTTCCCCCAAAATTTCCTTTCCACTTTAATATCATTTTGACAACTGGGATCTGAGCATGGCCCCATGTTATTTTCCCAGCAGGTTATGAACTCCTGTTTGCAGTTATTGGTTATTACTTTCTGGATGCTCTTTACTTTAAACAGATTATATACAAGCATTGTAATATTTTCTGTCTTTGAAACACAAAGGAACATATTTTTTTGTGAGATCTTAATCATAAATTTGTTTCTTGGACAGGAATATTCACTTGGCATTATACAACAGTAAAGAGCTTTGCTTTCACTTCAGGCTGCTTTGGAGCATTTCAAAGGCTACAGGAAATATTCTTTCTATGATTTACACTCCATATTAATTATGCTGCAGTATTTCCAAAACAATATTGAAGGATGTTCTTTTGTGGGTAGCTAGGAATAAAAATATCTTGTTTAACTTTTGAGCTATGTATACTTTCTTGGCAAAGATTAATTTGAGAGATGGATAAAAGATAGCTTTTTGCTCCAAGGAAGGGTTTTACTCTAGCAGATTGAATTTTGTTACCAGCACAGACCTCTTAAAGACTGGGTTCAGTTATAAGAAATAAATATAGGAAATAAATATAAGAAAATTAGAAGAACTGATATTTCTCTGGATATTTCTGGGAGACTGTTTGACAGCTCTTTTGTAAATCTTTGTCATGCAAGGTATCTGTTTGTCCTCTATTTCTCATTTTTTGAAATGAGGGTCTAATACAACTCAGCATGGAAAAGGTGAGGAGAGGAGAACAAAGACTTTTTTTGACCCTATCTTCCTCTGAGTTGTATGCTGTTTTTTCTTCTCTTTTTGCCTACTGCTGCAGCCCTGCATATGGAAATAGAAACATAAGACTGCTGGTCTTTTGGAGAGTTTATACATAGAGATGAAGTGGAAGTTCACTTAAAAATAAAGACAACAAATGATAGGTTGTAAATTTTCACAAGGTTGCACTGTAAAGCCCATGCAAATTTGAATGGGTAATTTTTGTATTAAAATCCCATCCCTTGCTGATAATTGCCCATCAGATACACCCTGCAAATTAAACTGAGGTAGAATTCCTATTATAATGACCTCTTTTGTTGCTGGTGATTGTCCATCCATGCATCCTCCTCAGATGTATACAGCTAACTTCCACTCACTGGCAGTTATCACAGAATATTAGCTTATGCTTGTCTCCACATGTGTATGAATGCATCAAGATTACTTTTACTCCAAAAGAAGTTGGCTCCTTTGCCACAGCAATGCTGCTCTCCCCCCAACCCCGTTATCCCCTCCCCAAAACATGCACAATAGGACATTTCTCTCACCACTTTTGTGTTGACAAAAGACCCTCACTGCCATACCTCTCTGGGACATGGAAAAGGACATTTCTACACATCTGTGGACTCTCTCTATACCTCTTTTGAAATAGGCTTCACTTTTCTATTTGCAAAGCGCTTTCTACAGAAGCTTATACTGATCTACCCATGAATGCAGCTGGAACCAGAGTGGCAAGTTTGTACCTGCTTTCAATTTTCATATATTGTATTTGGTTGCAAAGTGGCTAGTTTTCTTCCTCAAAAACTGGACCGTAGATGCTTTACAAACATTTACTGTGAACTTCTGCCAGTTTCTGAAACTCTGAAAATGCATTCTGAAAATTATGTTAGACCATGGCCACAACACATGCGTAGGCGGTATACAAGGAAATATGGATTATATAATAAACAATGCATATTTCTGAACCTATTGAACATGTAACATGCAAGAGTTCTAGCTCAAAATTGATCTTATAAAGCAGAATGTTTGTGTGCCTGTGAAATGTATAGTTAAGGATGACTCATTTTCCTTCCTCTTGTCTCTTTTTGGCTCTTGTAAGAAAAATAGGCCATATTAAAAAAAATGTGTGGCAGTTGCAACTGGAGTGTGGGTTTGGGCTCATAAACACACTTAAAATTTGTCAAATTGTGTTTACACTTATTTAACTTCAAATTTCTCTCTAAAGAATTTAAATGCTTTCAGTCAAGGTCTGGTTTTCTAGCCTAGACAAGTTGGAAACATTGCCCTATCCAAAACAAACTTATTTTTTCTAAATTTGACCTACCTTTAAGAATTTCCAAATAAGCAGCTATTTGTCCTGTTTCTGGTTTCAATCAAAACCAAATCAAACACATTTATAATTCATAATGCTGTAACTGATGTTACTAAACATCCTTTGTCTGTATTAAGTTGAACACAGCATACTAATCTTAAGTTGCAGGGATGCAAACCAGAACTGGGTACCCAGAAATTGTTGATGCCAATATAAATCAGAATTGGCAAGGTCTACAGAGTTCCAGCTTTTGGGTTTGCTTCAAAACTTTTAATATTGCAAAACATATTTCTTAGCTAGGAATCCTAAAGATGCTCAGAGAATTAAACGTTTAGAGAAAGAAAAGGCTGTGCAAATATTTACTTACGATTATTATTGTGGTACTTTCAGATCCAGGTCCCCAAACACTTAATAGATGTACTTAACTTTAGTGGGAGTACTTCCACTGAGTTATTAGAAATATTCATCGGCTTAAAGTTAGACACAGATGTGTTTGCAGGACTGGAACTTTATATTTTATATGACTGGTATTAAATTCACCTTCCAACTGTAGCTTTAAAGTTCATTTCATAATGGGACTCCTGGGGAAACAAACTTAGAAATAATATATAGTCCTGAAAAAATATTTTGAGTTCATAAATAATATGATAGAGGATATTTTCAAACTTTGGAACAACTTTTCCATTGAGGCAGGTTTAAAGACTGTTTAAAAGAAACATGAAGCTTGATTTAAACATTGGAATATATTGCCAGAGGGAAGAGAGTATGCATTTTCTTTTTTTGTGAATTAGGTTTTGCTGAATTATCTTATTTACTGTCATCCCACTTGCATTCACAAGGGGCTTATCTTACAAAACAGAAGAAGAGAAAGAATACTTCATACCTGAGGAGATTCTCATATTCTGAGAAATTTTGTAATGCATTTCTCAAATGTGAAATTTAAGTGTGCTCACGTGCTATATAAGATTCGGTATGATAGGGTCCAACTTAGCCTTGCTTTTTACCCTTTGCATTGTTAGTAACACTTGATACAAAACCTGTAAAACTTCACTGGGTCACAGTGCCACCTGCCCTGGTAGAAATGACCAAATGTGGTGCAGAAGAGAATGCATGGAGCCCAGCACACTTCTCACTGAAACAAAGAACTGCTCATAAATACGTAGTGAATGGAAAAGGGCGAGGGGGACCATAGCCCCCTCACTGTACTAGCTCTGAAAGTGGGATCTGATCTGGAGCTTGCAATGCAGTGCTGAAAGCTGAAGGAGGTGCCTGAGAAAGAGAAAGAGAAAAAAAAAAAACAAAACAAAACGAAACACAGAAAAGTGACAGCAAAGTCTGCTTTCATAGGACAGAAACTATAGGCCATCTAAGAGGCAGAGCAAAACATTCGTCTGTAGAAGGATTTTGGAAGACAGGATGCAGTACTAACAGTAAGCCATCCTTTTGGTTAGAGTTGGCCTTTATTTACAGATGATTTCTAATTTAAGGCCACAATTAAATTTAAACTTCTAGGGATTTTCTGTGAGGCCAAGTGGAATATCCCTGTATGGTTCCACACAGTCCTAACTTACACTAAGGAAGTATTTTTCTCCCAATTGAGGAAGTACTTGTGGAAAAGCCATAAAATGTAAGAAGACAGAAAATTGCTAGGTTTTTGTAAAGACTGTTACAGAAATAATAATAATAATAAAAAAAGTTTAATACCAAAGATCTTTGTAGGCTCCATTAAACACTCCTGGGAGTACTGCACAAAAATATGATCTTTCTCCATCATATCCTCCATAAGGACCACTGCACTGCTGGGTCCTGCCCTTAGGTCACAATAACCCCAGGCAGCACTACAGGCTTGGGGCAGAGTGGCTGGAGAGCTCCCTGGAGGAGAAGGACCTGGGGGTGTGGGTTGACAGCTGGGGCTGAACATGAGCCACCTGTGTGCCCAGGTGGCCCAGAAAGCCAATGGCATCCTGGCCTGTATGAGGAGCACTGTGACCAGCAGGAATAGGGAAGGGATTGTCCCATTGTCCTCAGCTCTGGTGAGACTGCACCTCAAGTGCTGTGTGTGGTTTTGGACCCTTCACTAGAAGAAGGACATTGAGATGCTGCAGTGTGTCCAGAGAAGGGCAACATAGCTGGTGAAGGGTCTGGAGCACAAGTCCTACGAGGAGCAGTTGAGGGAGCTGGGGCTGTTTAGTCTGGAGAAAAGGAGGCTGAGGGGGGACCTTATCACTCTCTCCAAATACCTGCAAGGAGGGTTCAGAGAGGTGGGGGTTGGTCTCTTCTCTCAGTTAACAAGTGACAGGATGAGAGGAAATGGTTACACACTGCACCGGGGAGATTTAGGTTGGATAGCAGGAAGAATTTGTTTACTAAAAGAGTTGTTGGGCATTGGAATGGGTTGCCCAGGAAGTGGTGGAGTCACCATTCCTGGAGGGATTTAAAAGGCGAATAGATGATGTGCTGAAGGACATGATCTAGAGCTGGACTAGTCAGAGTTAGGCTATGGTTGGACTCAATAATCTTAAAGGTCTCTTCCAACCCAAGTGATTCTGTGATTCTATGTTTCACTGGCATATGTAACCTAATTAAAACACCAGAGGTCTTTTAACATGGTCAGTATTTTATGTTTAGGATATAAGGTTTTCTAATGCAAGATTCAGAACAAGAAAAGGTTCCAGACGGTATAAGAAGACTAAAATATCTGTGTTTGACTAGGGAGGGACTGGCTGGGCAATACAGAGAGGCAACCATAAAACTTTCCACGGACAAGGACCTCTTTCCAAGCACAAGAAGCTCTCTGAGGTCAGAAGGAATAAGTTTAAAGGAGGTTAAATGCCATGCAATGCTTAGGAAATTACAGACGGTGTTGTCTAAATTAAACCAAACACTTCTCCAGCCTCTGGGGTGTCACTAAAAGGTGCAAAGAATTTTTTTTAAGGTTACAAATATTGTTTAAAACTACCTTCTTTGCCAAGATGCCAAATGCTGTACAGCCAGTTTCCTATGTTGCATTTCTTGGATGCATATCTGAGAGACAAAGGAACTTGATTCTGCATTGACACAGACATACTGGATATGCTCCTACCATCCTCCAAGCCACTTCACTGAAGGGACGCAAACCTCTTCATAAATCTGCCCTCAATCCAGTCGCTTGGTTGATCAAACCTCTGCATGATGCATTCGGGGTCTTTCTTCTAGGAGAGAATGAGTAATGCAATGACCATGCAAGGATTCATGAAACTTAAGTCTAAACATGGTTTCTTCTTTAGCAAACATGTTCATATTTAATCAGTAATTTTGTGATTCCCATAAAGAGTTTTACATTTTTTATGGGCTTTCTATCTAACAGACATATATAGGTGTATGAATTCACAAATACTCTGTAGTTCCCACTAGTCAATACATTATTACTGGAAGATACTTTCACCCTCTTGAGCTGTCATTTTATATCAGCTTTGCCTATATTAATGCTTTGATTCAAATTCACACATCTTATGATGTCACTGGTTAGCTGTCATTCCAGGTGTAATGACAGTGAAATCCGTGGAGTTCCATTGTTGATACAATTATCCCAATACTGTTTTATTTTAATGAATTTGCTGTAGTTAAAAACTCCTGAATTAGGGAACAAATATGTTTTCTTGCTAGATTAGTAACCAGTGCAACAGAAATGATCTGCAGAATGAAACGCAGTGCAGAGGATCTAACCTCAGCACTGTGTGCTTCCCACACAACAGTGGTCTCATCCTATGGACTGAAGGCATGTTAGCAGTTTGAATACATTGTATGTGTTCTTGGAGAATCTCCCACCTAACCTTCATCTGGAAAGATGTCCTTTTGCATACTCCAGAGCTTCTCCATGACACAAACCAAAGCTCACAAGTCCAGGTTATGAGGACATCCGTTTCACGTGTGCCTTCCCGATGGGCACTGAAGTGTAAAAGTTGATAAACCCTAATGCTCGCAGATGTGACAGACCAAGGTTAACTACTCAGACCATACTTTGCAGCATTGTGTAAGAAGCATGAAACAGATATGTGTGAGCTTATTGCACCTGAAATACCACCAACACTGTGGGGTCCTTGATCCCATTAACCCACCGTTCTCACTAGCACTCACTGTTCAACTATTTTTTTCTTCTTAACAATCTCTGAACTGCCAGGGAGTCCGGGCTGACAGGCCCTTAAGCAACAACTGAACAGAGCTGTTACTGCCAGAATAACAGTTTCCTTTAACGTGTTGGTGGAAGAATCAGGTTCTAAGGCAGACATCATTGAGTTTTGTGGGAGTTCTTGATCTAGTCATCAGTTGAACTCAGGTTTGACTCCAACTCTTATCTTTGAACACAATCACAGAATCACGGAAAGATGAGGGTTGGAAGGGACCTTTGTAGATCACCCAGTCCAACCAAAACCTGGTTTTCTTTCTCTTTAATACTAGCATTGTGAGTTGTGACTGCTCATATTAATGGTGAATACACTTACTGCAGTCTTGTAATTCAACTTGTTGCTTTCCAGTTACCACAAAATTCACAACAGATAAAGTTACGGGCAGCAATTACCACATAAGTTTTCTTGTCTCACTAAAGTTTGAAATGCCAGAATACTTCAGTATTTGTTTCCTTTTATTTGCTTCAGGAAGTTTGAAATGTTATTATTTTAAACATTATTGAAAAGCAGAGCTTGCAGGGAGAGGCAATATTTTACATTATGTCAACTGGTTATTTTATATTAGATCAAACAGAAGAAAGGGATAACTTTAGAGGTCAGACTTTCTTCTTCAGGTCACTGCAAACATTGTTTGGAGCCCTACACTTTATTTTCCATGGTGTTATGAAAGCTTTACAGAAGCAGAAGAGCTACAGATTTCATGGGTGAAACCCTTAGTAATGGGTACTTCACTTGAGTCACCATAGACGTTGTTTAGTGCCCTTATTTTCAGTGAAAGACAAATACTGATGACTCTGCTGAGGTTTTCATAATCTATGATTGTGCAGAGCACAAATCTATGTGATCAATTCCATCAAAGAACCCTGGAAACTAAGCCATCCTTTCAGGGTTGTGAGAACAGAAAGGGTTAATGCACACCCTGTGACTGACAGGCCAATGCATGAATTAAAAGAAATAGAGATATATTAATCATTGGCAGAACAGATTAGTTTCAGGTTTTCTCACCTTAAAAAAGCCATGAGTAATACAGATACATCATTTGGATCAAGATTTTTTTAACAGGCACAGTGGTGTCTGTATGTATGTAACTTTTGGAAGAAGAAAAGGAGTAGAAAGGAAGAGGAAGAGGAACAAGAAGAGGAGGAAGAAAGGAAAGGTGGAGGTTAAGGAGAAGGCGTATCCTGTTATGTCAATGAGATCAAATATCAAAGCCATCATGTTTCCAGTCTAAGGATTAAAAGAGTCTCCAGATATACTATGGTAAAAGGCTACAATATGATTCTAATTTGGTAGGAGAAACAAATAACAGTGTAGACAGATCAGCAGTATTGCAGCTAAATCATGGATGGAAAGCAACTGTAAAAAGAACATATCTTACAAGATAATACCTTGAGGAAAAAATAATCTGAAACACATTGAATTCAACAGGAGGAAATAATACTAGGAATGGAAAAGGTCTGTTTGAAGGCAAATAGTAATGCTGAAAAGACTTCTGTTATAAAGAAGAGAGAGATTCTCTGGGTCACCAGAAACTTGATACAATTACTTATGCAGGGGGAAAAGGCAGAGATTTACTGCCTTCATGAGGTATCTTTATGGGAAGATCTGCTGATGCATCTCTCAATTAAATAAGGGATATAAGCAGCCTAGATAAATGAATGACTAGAAAACTCTATGGCTAAACTGTCCTCACTTTATCCATATGAGTACTCATGAAATGACCAAGACAAATACTGTGAGCAAGTCAGGCACACTTAGACCTTCAGGAAGTATTTGTACATGAAACTCAATTTCTTAACGCAATGTGCTTCACTGAGTCACCAGACTAGGACTCAGAAATACTACTGATAATAGTTCCAACTCCCTGGCTACAAAATCTTGAACATGCTTACTTCTCTGCATACTTCCACCCCTTTTCTTTCTTTTCTATTTAGTTTGTAAGCCTTTTGATGCATAAACTTATTCTTGCTGTACAAATACACTTAGCCAAGGACATGTTTTTCAAGGGAATTTCTAGGTAGTGTTATCACACTATATATAGTGTTCACAGTACTATGTGACTATATATATATATATGTATATATATATATACAGACTATATATATGTTCAATATAACCTTTTAAATACATGTTCACAGTACAGGTTATGTCACATCATCAGTTAGGTCTCACTTCCACTCCTCTTACGTTGGCTTTTTGGGTTTAGTCATATCAATGCATTTTGAGAAGGGTTGTGTTCATCTGAGAGGGAGATCTTCGGATTAGCTGCATTTCAATAAAACATTATAACTTTGTACTCAGACACAGCTGTAGTTTTCCACTATAATTTTGTCTAGTATTCTATTATCAGGTCACTGTTGTAAGTGAAATAGTATGTTTGTACTACCATACTATAGATAATTAAGCAGAAAGAAAACTAGCCCGGGAAGTTTATGAAGTTTAGGATTCCAACATATGTCCCCAAAATATTCTACTAATGCAATTCCATTAATTTTTCTAACCAGAATTACCTTATGCCCTTGGACAGCTGTGTTTAGCACTAAACAGCATAAAATACTGAATCCTAAGAAAAAGATTGCTTTTTCAGCCAAATGTGCAATGCATGAATTCCCAAAGAGGCTAAAAAGTAGGAGATAATGGGAGATTAATCATTCAGAACAGCAAGTAGACATACATGTAGACTAGCATATGTACTGTAAGCACTGTGAAAGGAAAGAATTTGTCCAGAAGCCTATGCTTTCTTCTTAAAACACCATTTCTTGCATAAAATCTTTTTGCAGCTCTTCTATCAAACAACTTTATAAAACATTAAAACAATTGATAATGTAATGAACCATTGACAGCCACCTAATCAAAGGGTGGGCGTTTAAAGATTATTTTATTAAACACCTTAAGCCACATTTAGATTGCATTATTTGGATGATGGCACATAATTACAAAAGTCAAGATATTTTAGTTACATTTGCAGTTTCAGTGAGTTTCTCTGGTAGTTTCTAAAGTATCAAGTGTAGTGGGACACTGACTCTCTCTACTTGGCATCGCAGTGGGGCTCACTCCCTGCCAAATACCTTGTTTGGTTTTAGGTCCATTTCCTTCACCTCTAATTCTGAATGACCCCATTTGCCTACACCGCTTTATCCTTTCTGCATGTTTCTTCTGATCCAGCTCTCTCCATTTAATCCAAAATATGAGCTTGTCTCCACACCTTGCCTTCTAGCATTTCTTATTTCCACTTACACAAAACATTTCCTAAACCGAATTACTGAGGAGAGATTCTTCATGCCACGTAAGAAGGCTGGAAAGGCATCAAAGGGCCCTGAAGTATCTGGTGAGGGATCTATTTTTCAGTGTTTCATCATCTTACGGTTGGGAAGTCTTGCCTAGCCTCTGACCTGAATTTCCTGCACTGCAGTTTAAATACATTTTTTTTTCTCATCTCAAATCAACATGAAGAATCAACATTTCTATCCTTTCCATGGCAGTCTCTATGCACTAGAAGACTGCTCTCACGTCTCTCCTTTGTTGTCTCTTCCCTAGACTGAGCAAACTTCATCCTTTCAATCTCAAGTAAAATTTTCTAGCCTTTTTTTGATTGTCTTTATTGCTTCCCTCTAATTTATAGGTTTCTTAGAAATGGGCTGCTCAAGCCTGAGCATAATGTTCCAGATAAGGTCTTACCAGAGCTAAATGGAAGAATTAGGATGCATACTTTTAAGGTGCATCTGACACGTTTTTATGCATCCTTCAGTATATTCAGTTTGTGATCTACTAAATCTCCTAACCATTTTGCCCAGAAGGACCATCTAGCTCTTTATTGTCCATCCTTCAGTCATGCAAATAATTATTTCAAAGTGTGCTACTAATGTAATTTATTTATTTAGTGTTTTAATTAAACCAGTGCTTTTTTCCCCATCATCTAAGTTACTAATGAAAATACTGATTTTGGAAAAGGCCTTTCTAAACACACTTTATGCAATCATCTATTTTGACAGAGCAACTTTAATAAATACCCACTGAGTACACCTTTTCTAAATGATTTTCCATTCACCATGTTATTAGATTTACTTTGCCATATATCCCCAAGTTGCTAATATAATCTAAGACCAAATTAAGGTAGACTATTTACTATTTCTCCAGTATCCACATGGCCAATTACTGTGTTATAAAGGAAATTAGATTAATGCTACGTCACTTATTCTTTATAAGTTTGTCCTGCTATGTACTTGTTACCCTGAAGCCTTCTAATAATTACAAATACATTGTTTAAATACCTGCTTTGACATTTTTCCAAGAATTAAAGTTCAGCCAACTTATCTCTCTTTTAAAGAGGGACATTATGTTTCTTTTTCTATGTAACAGGGAAGAATGACATAAGGCCACTTTTGAAGAATCACTTGGGCTCCCTCATGTCACAAGCCATGGTAGGATCAATACACAAGCAGCAGAAGGGCACAGATAGTCCAGGGTGGTTGCACTGAAGTCTTTTTAGATGCTGATGCTACACGTTTGAGACACATTAAAAAATACATCATAGAAAATTCACATTGCTGGACTGCCCAGCCATAGCTGAACACACTTGTCAAACCTAAGCATCCTTGCCACTTAGGATCCTCTTCTTTATACTATTAACCCAAATAACTGGAATTTTAAGTGATGCATTACAGATACTGAGTGCCTTTCTTAATGGGATACAAATGAACTGGCATCTTATTGGGCAAAACACCAGACACCTAGGCAAGTGCAAGTCATTCTCCCCTGCACAGATGCTCAATGTCTCCTGTCATGCTGAGTTTTATAACTCCCCAGCTGGCTTCATGCTGCATGATTCCCCTATTCAGCATTGCAAAACACAGGTGCTATGTGCTTATTACTTTATTCATTTTTCTTCATAATTCTGATAATATCAGCTTCATTCTTCATGCTACCCATGAGCTCCCCCCTTCCCCACCACATGAGACCGTGTCAGTGATGAACTGAAAAGCAGCAGCAATGAATCACCCCTAGCAGCTATGTTTGCACCTCTTCTATGAAGCAGTTTGGGAGTGGCTGTGAACACGCATCAACCTGCCTGTCTCTTACTGATGTGGGTGACTTACCAACACCTGCAGCCACCCAGAAGCCAGCCTGCCTGGATATGTGGTGTTGTGTTAACTCACTGTGGGTGCTCGGGCACACAGGAGCTCGCATGCTCCATTAGGCGCTGTCCCATCATATGCAGTAGAGTGAGTTATGCCAGGCTGAAGACAGGAGGGTAATAACATGTGGTCTGATATTGGCAGGAGGAAATAAGCAAAGTCACCACAATAACACCAAAACCATTTCAACAACAGAGACAACAAAGTTATAAGGGTTGTATTTCTTCTTTAATGAGTCTTTGGCCATCTTAAAAAATTTGAAAGGCTAATACTACTTCATTACTTACACAGCAAGGATCTAGATATGAAAGTTGTAAAGAGATTTTTTAGACTATGCAACTGTGCCAATTGTGTAGAAATAAGATGTAAATTTTAACCTTAAAGATGGTAAGTTTTGTTTTACTCCAGGTGTACCAAAAATTGCTCTGTCAGGTATTTTCTAACAAGCATGTCAGAATTCACTGTAGTTTTGCAGCTAGAGATACTTATTTTGCAAGAAATAGTCTGCATTTTTGGACACTCAGTTTCAATACAGGCATGAAGGTGAGCATCTCAAAGATTACAAATAAAGAGATGCAGTTACTCAATTTATTTTTTCTGTCAAAACAGAAATGAAAAAATAAGTCTAGTGGGAACACATTGTACATGCACATAGTTGTAGTGAAGAGCTTAGGCATACAAACACATATCTCATGTATTTGAAATTGTATGTCCCTTCCTACTTTAGTAGTCTTGGATTAGAAAAGCCTGGGACCAAAGACAAGAAAGGACAAAAAGAACTGGAAAATCCTCGTGATATGATGCTGAAGAGGAAAAATTGTAACTCAAGGCAGAGAACATTACTTTCTCTCTGAGGATTTGTGAAGGGATGAATGAGGAAGAGTAATTAAGTGCTGAAGTCTGCAAGCACATCTGCTCACGATTCATGCTGATCCCAGGCTTGAGTTGAGGACAAGGTGAAGGAAAGCTGGAAGCACCATTTCCAAGCTCTTAATTCACTGTGTGTGAGCAATGGCAGCAACTGTTTGCCTATCAGACTTCTACATGAGCAAACCATGATCAGGAGACACTCCTGAACCTCTCAATTCTCTTTCTATGAAGTATGTGAACCCTGTTCACGAATGCTAATACAGTTTTCCAGAAAAACAGACAACCAACATCACTGAGGAAAGAAATGCAGAAACACAAAAAAGGAAGCGGAGCATTGGGGAAAAAAAAAAGTAGATCACAAACTTTCATGTAACTAATGCAAATGACTGGAGGTCCAAGCTTCTGGGATCTATTGAGAGCTTCCCTAATTACCATCTTATCTTCTCTTTCCTTGTAAGTATCTATGATATAATTCCCATTGCACTAAAGGTATACTGAACAGCTTTATAAACAGTTGGAAGAAAGGTATCAGGTTTGTGCCAAATATTATCTTTATTAGAGGAGATCAGGCACTGCAGGTAAAACTAATCTTTCTCTTTCGGTGTCCCTAGAAGTTCTCTGCAGTGGTGTCAAACTCACCGAAACTAGCTCATCATTTCAACTGACCTATAGCAGCAGCTTTGTGGTTAAGGCACTCCTCAGCTTTTTCTTATCTCTCTGCCACCGCTTCCTCCTCACAAAACACACATTTCTTTATGTCTTAGCTCCTGATTTATAGAATGGAAATGTTCCTAAAGGCACATTAGAAAGATTAGCCCATTTATGATATGTTCACACTGTCCATGCAGTATTGTATTTGGGGAAAAGAAAACATTCTGACCTAAACAATGCTTTGTGAGGCAGGAAAAATAGATTCTCAGCCTGCTGCTTTTGCCCAGCACCTACATCCCCCATTACTGACACAGATGATATCTGTATCTAAAATTTCATGAGAGTGCATTAGAGAAACACTGGACAAGACCAACACATACCAGAGTCTGAAGTAATATGGAAAATTATCTTGTTGGAAAAGAAAAAATAAACACAATTATCTGAATAAAACCAGAACTTGCAATACTTAGATAGGAAGCATACCAGTTTTGATTTGAATGAGTTACCAATTTGGTGCTCTTATATCTACTTAAGCTGTCAAAACATTACATGCCGTGGAATATATTATATATATTAGATGGGTCAGATTTAGGCCACTTCCTTCCCACATACAAACTCAGAGGTGGTTAAGCAGGGCAGAGATTTTAAGCTTGTTCATGGCCCTCCATAATCCTTCTCTCAACAAGGCCTGTACTAGGAGCCAGAAGTCAAACAGAAGGAATCAGAAGGAATAATTTGTATTTTTTTTTGTTATTACTGCCTATCAGCCTAATGTTCTCAGTGTTTTCCTCTGATGGAAGTCCTTTAACAGCCAGTCATGATTTGGAGCAGACGACTTAATCATTTGACCAAGTCTCACACTCTCCAGATGTTGCCCGAGAGTCTCATGCATGTGTTGTCACAGTCCCTACCATTATGTTACCCCCCACACCAGAAGTATTAGATTGACCTCACCTTTTGCTCAGTAATCTTCTGACCAGCTAGCTCCTCTACACAAGGCTGTGGAAAAGGGAGGAGAGTAGGATGCAGTGAAGAAGATGCAAATTATGTCTCAATAGGCCTTAGTGTTGGAAATAAGAAAAATAAGAAATACCCCATGATGTTGGACCAGTTTTCCACCCCACCAGTGGCAGTATGAGATGCTACTCAGGGAGATCCTCTTGGCCACAATCTCCCTACTACCTCTTCCATGTCCACAGTCATTTATTAAGCAATTCCTGTTTATTTTCTTTAATATACCTTTGGATTTATTTTCCAGGAATTTCCAACTCCTTTTATCCTCTGTCTCCAAAATTCATGGCAACAAATTTCAGAACTTGACTGCCTGCTTTGTGCAAAAATATGTACCCTGACCTGTTTTAAAGCCATTTTTCACTAGTTTGAATGGGTGACACCTAGTTTTATTACCAAAGGATTTGGTGAGTTAGCAAATCTGCATTCACTTCACTGAGTGCCTTCACATTTGTTATTGAGAATTTTCCACTGAAAATGGATGATTTAGCCCTGCAAGTCTCTCTTCCTTTTAATACTGCTCCTTGGCATCCTTAATCACTTCTCTTGCCTTTCTCTGCACCTTTTCTAACTCCACTGATTTCTTGTGAGTATCAAACAGCCCACAGTGCCCAACATGCGAGTACAAGATTTCGCATTGCAGCCAAATGATGCTTTTCGTTATGTTCTCTCGATAGAAGTTAGACCTTTATTTTTTGGCCTTTTGACTGCTACTGTATCTTAAGCTGATGACTTCAGAGAACTGCTGGTGATGATTACTTCAAGCAATTACTTAAAGTTATTTCCTCGAGGTGTAACTGCTAATTTCAAGTTCAGCATCTCGTAGACAGGTTTAGTAAGTAATATAGGTGGTAGGGGAACAGTTGGACTAGGTGATCTTGGAGGTCTTTTCCAACCTTAATGATTCTGTGATTCTATGACGTTTTCCCTGAGATTTTTGTTTTTGTTTGTTTGTTTTGGGTTTTTTTATGCTGACACTAATTTGACACTTTTTGATCACTCACTCAGCTTTGTGAGGTCTTTCTGGAAAACACGTCTACCAAAAGGAATATTCGTGAACTGCAACTGCAAAGGGCAACTGCATGAGATCTCTCATGTGACTAGAGCACTTCCAGCACACAAAGCACTTTGCAGATACCCTGCAAAGAGGTGACAGCACACAGGAGCATCTCTCTCATACCTGAACAGGCTCTCAGGTACTAGAACACCATGAAGTTGAAATACACACATACTTAGTAGGGATTGCCTATTTGCATGATAATAAAATTGCTCTTCAGCCATTTCTGGAAAGACTATAACAAAAAGTTTGCATGTGAGTGGTTATGATTTAACCTTTAGGATTAAAAAAGGGAAAGAATTTCTTTGCCTGAACAGCTATGAGATTTTTTCAGCCTAGTGAAGAATTCACGTTCTTTCTCTGTCACTGGCTTCTGTGTGCAGTGACAGCTGGTCTGTCAGCTCATCTGACCATTCAATTTGTTTGTTCAGTCCTTTGGGATCCGTCTTCTGTGTCAGGCTATCATTATTTACATCAGAAACACCACTTCCCCTGCCATGTCCATGAGGAACCAGAA
Organism: Heliornis fulica; assembly: GCA_013399135.1. Classification (NCBI taxonomy): domain Eukaryota; kingdom Metazoa; phylum Chordata; class Aves; order Gruiformes; family Heliornithidae; genus Heliornis; species Heliornis fulica. The sequence continues at coordinate 536,053 of VXBZ01008879.1, read as the reverse complement.
CACAGAAAGGTAAAGGAAGCATACTTCACATCCTATCATGGATTTAAAAAAACACTGTAGTGCAGTACTGGGCAGGCAAATTAATTTCATCTGTAATGACACAGCCGGATTACCACATTCTTTCAAAATTTCCCCACTAAGAGACAGATTTAGCAATGAAAACAGTAAATGAAGGTTTGCAACTGGGAAGACCCAGCCAGGGAATGTCAGAGGCAGAAGACTTATGTTACAGCCTGTAAGAATCATACAAAGGGCTGTCAGAGTAACAAATATGCTTTGGACTCTTGAATCGATGAGCTAAAACAGTAGTACATATCCCAGTTGTTTCGATGGCTGAGCTTTATGTGCTGAATGAACCTTGCTTCCCTTCAGCCATGTTTTGTATCCAAAGCTTGTACTGAAATGAAGTGCTTCAGAAACATATATTTTGCAAGCAGTCTTTCAGTCTTCAGTCATGAATGTGAAAGACAATTCAAGCTTCTACTGCTCTCTTACAAAGTGAAAATTACTGTTTCATCATCTTCGCATTTGTCTTCAATTTAAAAGCACCCACCACAATAAGATTATACTGTAAAAGACAGATCACATATTCTGCCTCAGGTGGCCAATCCTCGAAACCCTCTTCCAGGATGACTTAGTCTATATTCTAAATTAGCATTCCCTAGAAAAAAAATGAGCTGTTTCCTCTTAGAGTCTGTCTCTGCATGCCAGCAGCAACGAAACTTTCTCAGCAGGACTGCCACCTGCTTCCTGGGCAAGACACCTCAACCCTCAGGCAATCAGTGTCAGCCTCTTACAGGACAGCAATAGCCTAATCTTAATTCCTAACAGTGACATATAGGGAAAGGTGTAGGGAGCTGGGATTGTTCATCCTAGGGAAGATATGGCTCAGGGGGATCTTTTCTGTGTGGACACTATGTCCTTTTCAGAGGACACTATGATGATGGGGAGCAAAGAAGATGGAGCCAGATTTCTCAGTGGTGCCCAGTGAAATGACAAGAGGACATAAAATGAAATACAGAAAATTCTGAAATACAGAAAATTCCATTTAAGCATAAGAAAAAGCCTTTTTCACTGTAAGGCTGGTAAAACTCTGGAACAGGTTGCCAAGGCAGATTGTGGAGTTTCTATTATTGGAGATAATTGAATACCTGATGGGACACAGCCCTGACCAACCTTCTCTGAGCAGGGAGGATGGGAATAAACAGTTGCCAGAGGCCCCGTCCAACCTCAGCCTTTTAATATGATCGTGTGAACATCTACTGGGTCAAAAATATTAAAATCTCTGCTCTGCATTCTGGCAGATTTGTCACAGGATATGCAAGGGTTTGAAAGCTTGTGTATTTGGGATAGGATTGGTTTACACCAAGTCAACTCAGGAAAATAAGAGCAATAAACCAGAAAGATAGATGTGTAATTTATGTGTGGATATCTTGCTGCCCACCGTCTTGCTGTAAGGCTGATTTTCCAATGAGAAGTCAAAGAAACACAGTAATAACAATTAAAGACCATGTCTCAAAAAAGAACATGCACATATATTTGCCTACAGATTTTAGTGAAACTTGCTTAAGCACTCTGCTGAATCAGGACTAAAATCCACCAATACCAACAAGCACTTCACCTCTAAGGGTGACCTACTTAATTACACTAATACCTTTTAAGAGATTTATTCCTCTCCTGAGGTATGCATTTTTCCCTGGTGTTTAGGAAAGCTTATGACAGACATTATGATGTGTTACGTGAACTGCTAAAGATTCCAAATAGTCCCAGATAACAAAGAACAATTTTTCTTAAATGTACTTTAGAGTAGTAAAGTAAATATATCTGGAAATTTGAGAGCACTGTTTGGAATGTTTATGAAGTTGTAGGTGAGCTATTTGGTTATAACAATGCTGAACTGTAATTTAGAGGTCTTATTTGCAATTTTTTTGTCTTTTTTATGACTTCTTTTTTATGGGACTAGGCAATCTACCATCCTGTGTCACTAATAATTAGAGTGTCATACCACAAACAGAAATATACCTTTTGTTGTTTCTTATGACAGCACAGCTTCTTAGATGATTCTAGAAATAATTTTCCACACATATGAGTACAGGACAAGTATCAGTCCATCTTGAAATAAGACAGAAGTTTTAGGCCAAAAAACGTCCCTTTTAAGAGATTTCAGTTGTCTAACCAAACCCGTGAGCTATTTATTTCCAGAATAACACAAAGATGTAACCACAGTACAAATACTTCTAATAAACATACCAGGACTATCCCATCAGGGCTGGAAACAGCTGTCTTTTTAGCATGACCTAGGTTAGATGAGTTCAGCACCTGTTGTAGTCTATTGAGTGTGTTTTTCTAAAGCAGGTGTTGAACACTCTTGACCTTATTTGCATCAGCCAGACAAACCGACAACTATTTTTCCTCAACAAAAAGCACATGTGTGATCTTGACATATAGTAGTTTCTGTGATTTTGAGAATGCTTAAGAGTAAACTCTGAAATCTGTAGCTTAATAATTTAAAGAAAGTGGAAATAAGCACAGAACTAAACACTTTCTCCAAGCTAAACTTGAACTTTGAAAGTTTGGTGATTGATTAATTTAGTTGCTGCCTCTGTCAAGGACACCAGTTCTTATTTTGTTCATTTGGACATCTGGAAACCTACAGCTGACCTGTCCCTGAAACATCTCCACGTGTACTTGCTTTCCAACCTCAGCTACTTCAGGAATCTTTGGTACCCTGACCTCTGTAATCCCATTCATCATGGGACTATTGCTTTCTATAAGATTTGTTTCTTGGACATTTATATTAGATAGACTTTCCTTATTTCATTTCAGTTCCTCCAGGAAATGTAAGTGAATTTGGCCAATTTTTTATGCATTGGTAGTATGATAATCACATATCCAGTAAGATTTATCTGGGTAGATATTTTCCTTCTGCTGTAGGCTTTCTATCCTCCCAATCATAATCACATTACTCTTTTCCAGAGGGAAAATATGCCATTTTTGTATAATGGCATTCCGTGGAAGTTAATAACAGTGGTTTCACTTTTTTTTTTTGTGATTTTCTGATGCTTGGTTAAATGTGCCACACAGTTATGCCTTCCATTTACAGACTGCCAAGTTATACTGGAAAAAAAATTGAAAAGTCTACAGTTGTACATAATAATGAAATAATAATATTTTAACTTGTTTTCAAATAATTAAAATACATTAGCATTTATATGCAAGTATAAGATTAGAACTGCAAAGTGTACAGCAGTGTATATTAATATTCACAGACTTATAAAAAACACAAATGATTCCAAGATATTAGAAGAATATTAGATATTATGTTGCAAATGCAAATAGTATTTCACTGAGTAAAATTAATTGATTATGTATAATTTTTAATCTTATTCTGGTACATTTTTATTCTCTCTGTTTCTAACTAGCCACTTCATATACAGAAATAAAGTAATTTTAATTTCTATGTTTAATTTCATGAATGTCCCCTGTGAGCCATACCTAAAAATTGGTTCATTCAAAAGAGAGATTTTAAGGAGCAATGAATTACTGTTGTATCTTTTCACTTTAAAAAGGGGGTATGAAGTTAGTTCAGTGTATGAGCTCTCTGTTCCTAGGACTTTTCAAGATGTGCATCATGTAAAATCAAAATTATTTTCCACTTGGTCTATGTTCCTAAACAAAGGGAAGAAATCTCCCTTATATATTCTACACTGAATAGAAATTTGGAATTTGCCTACAGTATAGCACGTGCAAAATAAATGTCTGCTTGCTTTTAGTGTTAACACTCGTGTACTGGAAAAGTTTACTAAGCTTTCCCAAAGGTTTATACACACACACACACACACACACACACACACACACACACACACACATATATTGCTCCTGCTTTTGCTCATCTTCTTGCTTTCTGGCATAAGAGCTATTTTGGAAGGGAGCTAATTTCTCCCTCGTGGCATAGAATATATATAGAAGTAATTGTAACTACTTTTCAATGAAAACATGTAAAAATATAAATAGACTACAAAAGCAAAGCCATGTATGTGTTAATATGGTAGTCACTGACAATTTGTCATGCAAGTTAGATTGGTTTTCTCCTCTGCTTTTTCAAGTAGTTGACTATTCTTAAAACCACACTGCGAGGCCCATACACATCGTGGTCTTCCTTCCTGCCACAGGAGCAAGAGTGCTGCACCATTCCCAAAACTTACAGTCATACCATACACTCTCCTCATTCTCTCCTATTAAAATCAATGGTTTACCCTGGACCTGTCCTTGCTACGAGACCTTTTCAGTTCAGGGCTACCACCAGTACTCCTGAAGAGCAGCACCTCATAGATGATGGCTCTGAGATTATTTACTTCTCACATGTAGAGCAAATAAGCACCTCTTATGGCAAATGCTTTACTTGACTATGGTAGAAAGGATCATTTTTATATATTCCTAAAAAGCCAACTTGATCTCATGTTCTGTTTGGTACATTTTTGCCATGAAACCACCTAACTTGTTTTAAGTAGGACTGAACAGCAGAGACATCAGCCCAGGCAAGGAATAGTCAACAGATCTTTTAGTAAGAATAGCAGTTCTCACAGTAAGAGGCTTCTCTGGCCTTTCTTCCACAACAGTAGAATTCACTAATGTGTTAGTGAGGATTGCTGCCTGATAGCTGTCCCACTCCTTGGAGGAGCTGAATCTGCCCCTGGCAGGTCAGTCTGTGCCTCCATAAACTTTTTCTTCTTTTTTTTCCCGAAAAATTCATGCTTAGGACTCCTTCTGGATGTCCCTCTGAAAGGAAGACCAGTTCCATCCTAATTGAAAAATAAATCTATGATTTTTTTTTCTGCAAAAACTACTCTACATATTCTATATAATCAATGTTTTCTTTTGAAAATCTGTACAGGAAGAAAAAGTTTTTTCTGTCTTTTGAAATTTGTGTCTCAAGGCTCACAAAAGGTCAATTGTCTCCACAGAGAGACCGTCTTAGTGGGTCACATATGATGTTAAAAGCACAGTATGATCTGAATCTCCATTAGAGCTCAGATGGTACTAGTGACCTCTCTGCAGGATGTTTTCATCTCTGCAGATTGCATAGTAGCCATCTGGACTCCATTCACTTTCTGTAACTGCACTACACAAATACCGATACCTTTGGGCACAAGAATGCTGTCATAAATAAGTGTGATTCTGTCTTGATTCATTTAAAGGACGCCAGGGTACTTCTCCAGCCCTGGTAGTATGTTGGATGTACTGCCCATAATCACAAACTATGTGAATAAGTGTATAAATAAACACTCAAAGAAACAGAGAGTTGACTGGTTACTGGGGTTCTCTCGATTTGTGTTGCCTATGGTTATACCTGCAACTTTCTCCCTGATGTCTCTCTCCTGGGTCCCTGTAAACATGCAGGGTTTATGAAGACAAGCAGAGCAGATTAGGGCCATAGCATCACTTAACTTGAACAGCCTTGCCTTCTGGGGAGCATAGCTGAAGGGATGGAGGCATTGATCACTGCTGCAGGTGCTGTTCAAGCAAAAACCCCACTTTGCTGTGCCAAGTAACACATACACTGCATATCACAAAGAATTTCAGCTATTGGTGAGCAGATTCCTTGTTCTGGAAAAAGAGCTAGTGCCAGGAAGCTGATGTTGCAGACACCCCATCAGTGGTCCTTGGGTTACAAGATGTGACCAGGCTCCATCGGTGAGGATACTCATTGATAGAACAGAAAATCACCCTGCTGCTTGCCGGCCTCTTTACAGCTCCATGGCCTGAAATTAGTCAGATCTGACTGTGTGAAGCTTGACTTTCATCTTATAATACAACATTCTGTTCCGTTACAGTATTATTATCCAGCCGCAGGTTTTTTGTTTAGCTTGCATTAAATATTTTGTAGTAGTACATTTAATGAACATTAGCTACCTTTGAACTAAAGATTTATGTAAATAGCAGATACAAAAGTACTTTTGAAAATACAAGGAAAATAATTAGTGGGGTGTAAGAAGAATTCCACCTCAAACCAAAACATGTAAGAAATGCAACAGTTAAAGTGAGTTTTCTTGCACATATACATCAAGTATTTGCTTTATTACTATTACATAAAAGAGTTGTAAAGTAAACCTCAGTCAGAAACTCAGCCAGTACAAATGCTGGACTTCAGCAACTGAATTTCTGGACCAGAAGTACAAATTTAAGAAAGACAGAAGACATTTTCTATCTAGTAACCTTCTACACAACTCCTGCTACTCTTAACAATTTAAACTAATAGAGCATCTGGCCCCAACAGAGTCTTCATCTTATAAGAAACACATTGACTCCAATGACTGCTTGGGAAGCCAAGAACCGCATTCATCACTGGGGTATCACATCTGACATCAGTGAGATCAGAATTTGGCTTTAATCCTACAAACCGCACACCATTTTTACACAGGAACTCTGAAAATTAACTTTTAGTACTACACTAATTCCACTGTATTCAGAGAACGACACTGAACACTTCTCTTGGTTCAGAACTTCCCTTAATAGCATCTTTAATCAGCTAACTTCATGTGAAAAGCCTTTTGTCCACTGGTATGGAAGAAGGAAAAATTAAAGCTGCATCTCTAGAGCTCCTCTAGAGCTTCACTGGGGTGAAGACAGCACTTGTGGCACTTAGTACCCACAAGAGACACATATTTGCTAGACCAGGAAGGTGACAAGCTATTTATGAACAGAGACTCAGGAGAAATGACTTAAAGCCCCCCTTTCCCCTAAAATATCTGTCCAAGATTCTGGCAACAGCCAGTATTTCTAGTGGCAGTTGAGCTCTTATTTTGAAGCAGCAGATAGGGCTGGGCCGTCATAACACATTCTGTCAGGAATATCGGAGACCAGAGAATAGCCTGGCTTCTTCTCATTGAAGAATGGAAACTTACTGTGAATTCTTTGATCTGTGTGTTCTGATTTTGTTTTGATTTTGGCTGCTGAATAGGAATAGGAAGACAGAGTAAGTTTTGTCTATTTGACAGAAATTGTATGAAACAGGGTATGATAGAAATGATAATTGTATAGGCACTGATAGGTTAAAACTATTTTTCCTTGATGTACAGATCTTTCAGAGAATCTTTATTATTTTTAAAATTAATCAAGAACTTCTAGGAGAAGGCTTTTTTCAGTTACATTTTTATTTTAGCTGGATTTTGGATAAAAATTGTTTATCTATTCATTACATTTTAACAGTATTTTGGAATGAAAGTGCTTGTAATTTATAATTTGTCTCTGAAATTATGTCATAATTCTGGGGTTTATGCCTCAGATCTTTTAGTCACAGAACTTACTTTCAGTACCCAATTTAGATGTATTTTAGGTGTTTGCACTTTGAAAAGTGGCTCTGCTAAAAAATGGTCATAGCTTAATTTTCAAACTGAACTTCCCTCTGAAGATCAAAAGCTTCTTAGGGCCTTGGATTTGGCTAATTAGTCACTTTTAAAAATGTAGGCTGGTACTACCAATAAAGGAAGTCAGAGATTTCTATCTATCTCACAGGATAAAAACACATATGCTGGATACCTCTCTTGCTGTGCTTGCGCTTGTGGATATGTATGCATGCATATATATATATATATATATATGTATATGTAAAACTTAATCATTTTTGTTGTTATACAGATTGGGAGTGATAATTGAAGGGAGTTCTGAACAAGTTGACTTTTACATAATTATCAAAAAATCGGCTTTCTGCAATATTTTTTGTATGATTAATATTGTTTGGAAAGTAGTTTTATGTCTTATAAATAACAGACTTTTAGTCTTCTATCTACTTTTAGACTTCTCTGTTCACTGTCCCTTTTTAAAATAAATTAAAAAAAACCCACAAAACAATGACACACTCCTAAAATTGATTTTGTTATTTATTACAGAGCTTTAAAAAACAATTTCATAAATGGTTGACTAATGATACAAAGATTTAGATCCGGCACTCAAACTCAAGCTTGCTCTAATGATCTTATCTATCAATGATTAGCAGGTTTATGGGATAGGAAAAAGTGGAATTTTCTCTGGTTTTCAAGTACAAATCATGCCCAGAACATGTTCTTTGGCATCCTGAAACCAAAATAGAACAAGAATGTGTTTCTTAATATGAAATATTAATCTAAACTGAAGTATGTGCAGCCTCTGGGGGTTCTATTTTGATTTTTAGTGATTGCAAAGTATCTTTATAGATGACTGATTTGGCGAGTGCTCTACCCAGCATTCAGCAGTATAAGACTAGAAATATGCAGTTGCATAACATCACAGAGAAGGGATTTTGACAATCAGACATGAAGGTAATTAGTAAATAAGTAAAAAAGATGTTTTAACTTAACTATGAAACCCTTCTACCCCCTGTGTGCTACCCTACATGAGGAAATGAGTCTAGAATAAAGCCAGTCTCAATCATGTAAATGGTGTAAATCTGGAGTGACTCTCATTGTTGCCTTCTCTAGATATCAATGATTTTTGAAATGAAAAACATAGAGATTCACACGGTTGAACAATTTCCTACAAAGCCTCAGGCATGCAGCTTGTTAATACACTAAATACACTGACCACATCTCACAAGACAGTCACTTGAAAAAGCCATCCACAGGTATAAAGCCAAAATGTTTTTAAAAGAAGTAAAAGCAAAATTTCACTTTGGGTCAATAAATGGTACTATTAAACAAACAGGTGCCTCTTTGTACTCAGATTAAGAGTTTGACTACTAGTGGCATTGACAGTCTCAGATCACAGCCAGTAAAATTTGTCTATCTTAGAGGTTGACTCTGTAAAACACAGAAAATATGTTAAGTGCTTATCCACAGATTTGAGACGATGCTTCTCGTATCCTTTTAGCTTTGGGGAGCTATTAGCAAAAGTTCTTATGACTTTTTCAGAAGATCCTATATTATGGTGTTTTACATACTTTCTTCAGATACTTTGACAAGACATTGCTTTCCTGTTATTAAATATTAAAAGCAGAACCCCTTTCTTACCTGAAATGAGGCACATGTTACCTAGGGGAATGCATACAGCACATAATACATAAAATCAGTGCCAGAAGTCTCAGCAAGTACTAAGCCTTACAGGCTTTGTAAAATTATAAGGTATATTAATGTTAAGGGGCTAATCTAAACAAAAAAATTTACGATTTTAGCAGTTCTTTATGCTTTAATTAAAAAGTGCCTGTCAGTTTATATCTACAACTGTAGATACAATTGCCCTAAGGCCTGATGGAAAGGAGATTTTTTTTGAAAGCTAGTTCAAAAAATATTGTGTATAGTTAGAAATAATGAAAAATCAATATGTATGTATATAGGTATGTATATAGATGAGAACACAGATGCCTTTATCTTTCCTAAATTTAGCGGGGAAAGGCTAAAATGAAGAGTGAAGTGATTTTGGCAATTTGATGAAAGCTTGCAGTACACAGGGAGATCTGTCAGAGGCAATGCCCTCATCAGAAATAATACTGGAAGGATAATTGATTAAGAAATGGATATCCACAAAATGCTGGTAAAGAGCAGCAAAGCAAAAAAATAATCAAAATCCTTCCATCTCTCTATCACTTGCTTATATATGGAGTAAATCTATTTAGTGCCAAAGTAGATAAGTCTAAATATTGCAAAGGAGGGGAGAGTATTTTCACGTTAGAACTCTTATGCCATTTTAGCTTACTAAGAATACCCATCAGGATCCACTTCAATAATTGTAAAATAAAGTACTGACAGCAGGACTTTAGAGCTTGGAATCCTGCAGTTTCCAGGCTCCATTAATTTATTTGTGGATTGACAAATGAGAGAGATGTCGAATAACTTCAAAGAACAGGGAGTCCCTCAGACTTCATCCTGTCACTCCCTCTACCAACTATACAGTGCCTTTCAGTTGTGCCACCTATTCCTTTAAAGCCAACTGTGATTGCAATGTTCAAGAAAGCAGAAATTAGTTTGCAGACAGTTGTTGACATGGAACGCTAAAGAACATTTCTTTGGCTGTTTCTGCTGGCAAGACCGGCAACGGCATTTCACGGCTGCAGAAGCCATAGGAAGTATTGCTGCTACACAATGACACTTGTTTGTAAACGGCCATCAGAAAAGAAGACAAATATTAACCTGTAGGAACAACTGTTAAAATTCTCTTTCTCCTTCAAGGAGTGATTCTTTTCAGTTCTTTATGGAAAGGTCATCCTGGTGTCAGGCCTTTTCATTACTCTTACACACCACCCCTGAAAGATTCCTGTTACACGAGGCGTACAGTGAGCTTGCTGCAATGATGCAGTCTGACTATAAGATACCTTTGCAAGAAGGTGTGCAGCCCTGCTCATCAGGCACTAACTGACACTATGTAAAATTTCTTCTGCATGTGATCAGGCTTTCACCACTCACATCTTTGTGATTACAGGTGCTACTCTGTTTCCAACTCATTTTCCTGCGGTTGCTGCATATAAAATTCTGGGAGTAGAATTTTCTTACCAGGGAAAAAAAGATATCTGACTGAGCTTTAAAAATGCTGGAAAGGAATTTGCTCCAACTTTCTCCTCTCACAATATATATATACAAAGTATTAATCTTCAGACAGGCGAAGGATGATAACTGGTATGAGCAGGCTTGCACTACAATCAACAATGATTTACTTCCATTCCAATGCTAACATTTAAAAACATTATCCCTTCCAAGTATCATCCATCAAGTCCTTTTTTAGGAAATACCAAATTAATTGCTGTTGCTAAAAGGCCATCAATAGATTTTTTTATTTGATGGGGAATATTCCACTGTTCTTTCTGCTCAGATTTTGTTGTTGGCAATTAACTTTTCAGCAGGAATGTTACAAAAGGCTTGTTCAGCACATCCCTATCTCCAGACTTGAGACAGAGGAAACCATCTGCAGAGCGTATAAAGTATCCTTGGCACAGCCATGATCTTAGAGGCAGCTGCTCTTCCATACGTGAGAGAGGGAGCTGGTTTCAGTGCCTGTGATTTCCTTCTAAAGTATTTGAAGTTAATGTGATTCACACAAGTGACTAGAGTTATTCTGGCATGTAAGTTATTTAATTAAGATCTGATCACTAGCTGGATAACTCTGTTTATCTATGGTTATTATGCTGGTTTGCCTAACAGTCTAGTGGGAAAAAATAAGCATGTTCCATGCCTAGAAAGAGTGAATAACAGTAAGATATGATATTTTGGTTAAGAACAAAATTATTTACATCTACCTTGAGTTACCTCACTGAGTTCAGGGGAGCTTCATAAGGAGAGGAAGGGGAAACCTGAGCCTGTTTTCCCTCTAACTGTATTTATAATTCATATACTTACACACAGTTTAGAGTTTAGTTTTCTCTCCTTTGTCATTTTACAGACAGTATTTCTTACAGACAGTATTAACTGTGTTTGGACAGACTAAGTTCTGGGCAACTTTGCTTCACGTTTTGTGGCCTCCTAAATAGTAAGTATCCTTCAATAAGTATCACATGTTTGCACAGGCAAGCATGGTTCTGTGTATGAGTGTCAGAAAAATCTCTGAATATTTGAAAAATTTTGTTAAGAGGAGGGAAATAGGCATGTGTGACCAGTTAGTTAAATGCTTCATAAAATGGCTGGTCCACTAAACTCATGTCAAATTGCACTGATTTTCTCCAAAAATGTATGGCACCTGTGTCAAGCTAAATTTTTTTCTGACCTGATCACAATATTATGAATAATATGGTCCACAGACTGTATTATATTTTTCTAACTGAACACTTTGGTCAGGCTTTAACATTCAGCCTAATCCAATGCCTGTTAAAATCAATGGAGAGAACTTGAGAAATTTGGATAGGCAGTGAATTTACAGAAACCCTGGAGAGTTCTTCATAGAAACAATCCCTCTAACATTGGCCTTACTTATCTTACAAGTTGCATTTTCTTCTCTTATTCCAGGACAAAGCTACTATTTAGGAAAGGATATGCAGCATTCCAACAAAATATCTAGCAATAAAAATATTCACTAACCCAAAATACAAAGTAATTTTTCTGGGACAATTAATCAAATTGATGGCAAGATCATAATCAGAAGTAGTACAGACAGCCTAAATCTCTAGGCTGCAATAAAAGACCTTTGTCCCCAAATGCCTTTCTAAATCAGCTTCTTCATCTGTAACACTAAGGATTACATTACATAGCAAGGATTATGCTTTGCTTATGTCTCTGTTACTTCATATGAATGTACCAATTGATACTGGTGTGTGTTCAGGTAAGTTTGGTGAATGGCTTCCTGGAGGTGTGGTTTACTGTGGAAAGGCTCAAAGTGATTGTCAGTCACTACAGTCACGGGACTGATCTAAGAATGATTAGGAGGATAAATGGAAATTTTCTAATACATTTGAATGCATTTATATTGATCCTTCAATGTGCATAACAAGGTCATCTCTGGAGGAACTAACGTGGGCATCCAGAAAGAGGATTAGCAGCATGTACTGTGGTAACAAAAGTGACTGCTGTTTCTGGAATTTATAAACTGTGTGTGTACAGTCTTTTGCAAAAGGAGGGAGTATATGAACAATGCATCATCTTGTCTCTTTGTCTTACCTTGACAGCTTAATACCAGGAATTTTTTGTTTGGGTTGGGCGGGGGGTGCAGAAGCTGGGGGAGGACAGGGAGTTTGGAACTATTTATGTATTTTTGCCTATGCTCCTCGTCTGTATTAGAGTATCCTTTCTTGTCTGCTCTTCTTGCCTATATCCCAATGTCTTCATATCTCTTTTCTTCACTATCAGTTCTCCAAAATTTTCCTCATTCTCTGTTTCTATTTATGTTTTCATCAACAGTTAATTCCAATCTAAAGTCAGCTCTCTGTTCCTCACCCATTCCTCATATTTAGTGGTTTGCCTCAGTCTGTAACCTTCCCCAGCTGTCTCTACTTCCTCTATAGTGGTTTTCTATTACACCACTTCTAACCTCACTTCTATAACCCTCTCATTCTCCTATATCTTTTCTTCCTAGTTCTTATGTCTTTGAACATGACATCTTCCTGTCCTAAAAATAGTCAATAGTTTTCAGTTTCCTACTGCACATCTGATATAGTTTCCATGGCTTTCCTCTCTTCTTTCAGATCTTAAGGCTGTCATGCCTGCTCTTCCCAACTTTTGCTTCCAGACCCCAATTCCTCTGTCAAAACACTGTGCATCTCATACTTTTCTCTGTTTGGCTGACAGGAGTCTGTTCTGGTTATGTATTATGTCTGTTCTGGTTATGTATCATGTGCTCTCACAATTGGCACATGTGGGAAATGATAACTTTAGAAGAGATTGCTGCAATTTAATTCTGGGACTGGCACTGGAAGCAGTCTGGAACAGCACAACCCCTCCAATGGGTAAGAGACAGGTGCTGGGAGTTTGATTCAGTAATCAAGATGATCACGAACGCATCCCTAGTTTAAACTATGTTAAAGGTGGATTTCCCTATCCTCGACATTTTTGTTCATGGGTCAGTACTACAGAATATGCCAGACCACCAACCTTAGTCCAGTCCTGTAAAGTTTCAGACTCTGAGTGTGATGTCCAGACTGAACATGCATGGTTTACACTTCTGAGTGTGTTTTCTTCATGATAAGTTTCTCAACCTGAAGTTGACAGATTTCTATAGTAAGACCAACCATAATGCCCATAATTCTGACAACCAATATTTTCAAACATTCTGGTAGTGACCAACTACAGGGCTTCAAGGAATAATGATCTCTCATTGAAGCTCCTAAGTCCAATTTTAAAAGCAATGAAAAACCAAAGGCTGAGTACATTTGACTTTTGGACTGCAATGTACCAACTACTATATTAAATCCTGCACATTGATAAGACAGCCTCAGCCTGTGCAGTTTCATAATTGAGCAAGACTCTTTCTCTGCAGAAGACATACTTAAATACACTATACCTAATTTTTAATTAAAGAATAATTCTGTTTCTCTCCTTTGAGGAAGGTATTTCCCCAGTGACAGATCAGTGGAGCTACTATAAAAAGAAAAGCAAGGGCTCCTTTTATGATTTCATAAGGACAACTTATTTGACACTTCTAGCTGAAAGCTGGAATTGCCACGCATAAGCTTGGAAATGCTGTCACCACCGGGTAGAACTAACTATGTTCTGCAACCAACAAAACTCCTGCATGTTTTTTGTGTCTTCAAATATATTTAACACAACATGTCACTTAAATAGATCAGATTTCATTTATCATAACCAGGAAGAGTTTTCTCAGCTGAAGGGAACGTCAAAAGGTAAATTGATTCCCCACTGCTCATGGCTGCCAGAGCTGTTCTTCCCTGAAGCTGCTGCTGGCTGAAGTTCCTGTTCTAACAGATCTGTGGACCATACTATGAGAAGAAAGGTCAGATAAGCACTGATACATTTTGCTAGTGTGCTTGAATATGCCAGTAATAAATATGAGATTGCAATCTGGTGAGCTAGACTTTGTATAGTTGCCAGATACAGGAAAGTTTTGTTGTGTTCAACTTTTGTTTTATTTAACTCTTTTCTCTAGTTTCTGATGTTATCAATATTTCTTTCTTTAACATCACATTGTTTCACAAATCATTACCAAAGCAGGCTGCTTCAAAGTGATGGTAAATGAACTTCTGGCCTCTGGGGGTGAAAGAAGGGAGGTAAAAGATACTTGGCCTGTAATACTCCACAGAAGATACTGAGCCAGAATGTTGCCAAGATGCTAGCCAGTTAGTTGGCACATAAAGCAAGTCGGGAAAGAAGAGGGGTGGG
>VXBZ01008879.1:470312-521313 GCA_013399135.1 Heliornis fulica | reverse complement strand
GGTGGGGGAATATCTCAGCCACAGGACCAAAAACTGACAGCTGTCAAGAATTGTCTTTTACAGTGTCAGTATTTTTGTCTTACTTTGTAAAAGCACTTGCCTTCTGCTGTCCTGCAAACAGCATTTTTAGAAACACATTTTCAAATTACATAAAGAATCACAGCCAGAGATAGTTGATTCAATAAAATATATTTCACTTAATTTGGACACATTTACTTGTTGCAGATGTTTTATTGAAAAAGCTTCTAGAGAAATTCACAATAGTACATAGAAATGTCTGTGACTTAATTAGGACAATAGACACAAGTTTTCCTTAACGAGGTGTATTTGGCCACTACCATGGGTTTTCATGATGTTTAACCAGGTGTTAAATATGTGTGAAACACTAAACTTCAATCTTTTCATCGAAACATTTCCAAACAAAGATTTGAAGAAGAACAATAAATGAAATTCAAGATTGTTTTTCTTATTTCATTTAGCACTTCATTTCATTCTGAGCCCACTGCTCCCTTTTGTGTGGATTTCAATGTCAGGTCCAGGAAACACTTCAGATTTCCACTTGTGTATGTGAATGTCAGCATTATAAAAAAAGATAATTTCCTGAATAAGCTAGAGCCGTGGAGGACAGCAGGCTTCCAGATCATGGAAGGTCACATGTGTCATTACTTTTTTGCTATTTTAGCTCTAATATCCCGGTTCCAAGCCTCAAATTGCTCTAGAGTCCAGGTAAATGTGCAGGCCTGAATTATTCAAAATCACTGAAACACCATTCAAATAGCTTTTTCTAGAAGTACATGTTTTGGAAAGACTATTGGGAGTGCAGCTTTATGTGAAGCAGTCAGCCCATAAAATCCTCCCCTGGTATCCAAAGGACAGAGACACTTCTGTTTCCTTACTTCAGACTTCACCAGAAACTGCAGAGACCACTTGTCAGTGAAGTTCAAGGCCTTTAATCATTTGCAGTGGGTTTTCCCCAAACTCTGAGGTTTTAAAAAGAAAATATACTCTTTATCATTGCTTGATATTTACATTCTGAGATCCTATTTATACAAGAAATACATTTATTTCTGTATAGCCTGAGATATGAATTCAAACTAATGTAAAGACAACTTATGCTTTCTGAGCAAATTGTTTTATTTTGATGTGATATTTGACTTAGCTCATTCCTTTTGAGAACAGCTAACTGAAATCATGTTCTAAAATTTAATATCTGTAAGGAAAGTCCACAATTAGACTGGTGTAACTGCGGGAAAACATCCCAGCAAAGATAGCGCAGTAAACTAAAACTGGAGTTCTTGTACATTCTGCTGCAAGAGTCAGGGACACCATTAATTTGAGAAAATATAAAATTTTTAAATGGAAGATGATTCTTCAGTTTTATGCTAAAGTACATAAAGTTAGATTAGTTGCTCTTACTATGCAGGACAGGTTCTTGTTAAGGCATTTGACACAGGAGGTAGATTTCTAAGATACTCCTTGTGTTGTGAATGTACTCATAGATAAATCAGTCCTCAGACTTCAAAGTCAACTTATTTTTTTCTCCTCACCTGGATATTCTCAGCTCCATATTCTGCTTGAGTTTGGCTGGGGATTCAGAAGATGTTGGAAAGAGGGACTCTGGTTGCTTTTCAGAATAAGGACTCTGAAAATAAATGTTTTCCCATTCAACTGTGAACAAAACTGGAGAACAGAGCCATCAGTCATGGGATACTTTGATATTCATCTTGCTATGTGCAGTCTGGAAAATGTTCTCCTTGCAATAGCAGAAGTAAGAAACAAGCAGCAAGCTTGTATGAGTTATTATGGATGTGAGCTGTCTTCATATGGGCTCAACTTTTCCAAGGACTGGAGGAGACATTGCCTTTATTCTGGCCTTCTTTGTAGCTGAACTTTTTTGTTGTTTTGGGGTTTTTTTTGTGATAACTAGGGTAAAGTCTGGAGGCACTGGGCTGTAAAAGGAGGAAAAGTAAAAAACAGCTCAAGACTTCAAGAGAAAACAGAGATTCCAATCTCTACTCACCTCCATGTAAAGCCAGCTCTGTCCCTATAGCCATCAAGTTATACCCATAGAAGAGGCTTTGAATAGATATAATTGAGTGGAGCCTCACATCTTTTTTATTTTTGCAAGTTAGACCTGCAGCCCTCATCTCAGCTCATGTATAGAAAATGTGACTCTCAATGCCTTTCAAACTAATACTCAACGCAGTTATATTTGGACAGCAGCATAACTGGAGAGGTGTCCAGCAAAGTGTGCCAGCAGAACTCCAGCATACTTCCTATTTTAACAGTCTGTAATTTGAGTGTTTCTTCTCTTGACTACCTTCAAATTATGCCAATTTCTAGAGATTAGAGTCTAGGCTAAGTACTCTCCATGAACAGATATACAGTGGATCTCTGTTTTAGTTGGAATAAAGGATATATTTGAACTGATTGCTCATTGCCTGAAAGAGCTGTTCAGCTGGCTATAAAAATTGTGGTTTTGACATGGGAATGTTCCTGTGGCATTGTTTTACAAAGCAGTGGTTGAATCTGAAACTTTAGATTCTCTTTGGACACTTCAGCTGTGATGTGGTTTGAACTGGAGTACCCAAGGCTCTCTTTGATTCCCTACCAAGGGAGAAGTAAAATATTATTGCATGGTTTTATGTCCAGAGAGGTCTATGTTACTTTCTCTGCAGGACTGACTTGTTGAGTTGCAGGTACATTACCTTCCTGGTAAGTAATGACGATTAATTTATTTTTCTGGTGCAGGAAACAGAATTAAAAGGGTCAAACTTATAAACTTGACCTTAGTCTAAATCACTCACTGGAAAGCACTTCTGTTTACAGACAGTGGTGACTAAAGGTTAGTATAAGTCTCTTATTAATCCTATTTCCTATAATGACTCAAAACATAATCATTGGAATATGCCTAAACCTCATCTGCTTCAGGCAATGAAGCTAAAAATTAGGTTAAAAAATAAGCATTGTGAATGCTGTGGTCCCTATCCAGTCTGAGTGTTCACTGAGTATAGTAAAGTTCTTGAAAAATATAGGTGAAGTGGAGATGTATTACAAAAAAAAGTTTATGTTCCTGGGGCGGATTACTGTACTCCGTACAAAGTAATGCTGCCTCCTGGTAGAAGAAAGAAATTAGAGAAGTCAGCAACTCATTTGCATGAGCCTCTAGAATTAGAAAAATAACTAGGAAACATAAGTAATGAAAGGCTGGATTTTATGATTTCATTATTTTCACAAATAGATATGTTGCTGATTTGGGAAGACTCATGTGGTGCAATCACCATTGCAGATTAAATTCACAGGGCAGTGAGCATTTTTCAGACCATCTTATTCACCATTCACTGTGAACACAAATTAGCTTAATTACACCTTGTGGGGAATCTTCTATTTACTAGGTTTCATCTCACATATAATTGGAACTTTATATTGAAGAATTTCTGATGCATATTTTAAACTGAATTACATCTGAATTACACATTTTTTACCATGCATGAGCAGTATCTCAAAAAAGGATGATCTGGGGTTTTTAGAGTACACTGTGAAAACCATGGAACTGCTAAACCCCATTTTTGACTCTTCTTTGATGAAATGAGTCAAAATTTCTTTTGGAGTTTTGCTTGAGTAAGTCCTATAGGATTTGGCCTAGTTTGCCTGTCCTCAGTAAAAACAACAGTGTATCTGTTGTCTGTTCCTTGCCTGTCCCAACACAAAAGGCCTCTTGAAACAAAGACCTACAATGTCAACTTCAGCACACTCTATGAGTATTGACTTTAACTTTGCTTAGTCAAGAACATTATAAAAAGAAAACTCACAGATGGAAAAAAGACTTTAGAATGAAAAGATTCAGTTGTTTAAAAATAGTTTGGGTCCCATATGACTATTTAAAAAATATCAATCTCTAACTGTCATAGTTTTTAAAATAGAATGGCTTTACTGTACAATTTTTTCTTTCTTCCAACATAATGGTGTTGTGTTGAATTTCAAGGCTGACCCTGCAAAGCATCTTAGGTGGCAAAGCAAAGATCAAGGCTAATGTCAAATTTTTCTAATTTATATTTCTCCAATGCTTTCCTTCTGGAGGCAAGATGAGGTCTGACTAGATTGAGAGTATTATATTCCCACATATGCCTCATGAAGAAATTTCTTGGGACTAAGAAAATTATTGAAAAAAATCCCTTACTCTTTTTGTCTTAGTATAAAATGTACATATATGAAGTGTAACTTGGACAAGGCTTTTCAAAATCTCTTGTTTCAGACTGATACTCATGACTGTGGCAGGTATGCTCAAATAATGAAGTTGCTGTCGGCAACTGGCAAATGACCCTCTTCAGGATCACATCAATGCCACTGTGCCGTGATGAAAGAAGAAAATGCAGTCATATTTCACTTAAGGACAGAATGAATGCTGGAACTGGTTTCATTTTCCACTTTCAGTCATATCTGCATGGTTGATGGTTAACAGGGTGCTTTGCTTCTATGTGAGGAAGCACTTGTTATTGCTTGCTCACTATTTTCCATAGCAACACACAATCTCTGTTTAAGATCCAGTGGAGATGAGCAAACAGAAAAAACTTTAAGAAGCAGTTTCTAAAGGAAGCTAAATTAAACTTAACTCTTTCAGGTTAACTGTGCAGTCAGTATTTGTATCTTGTTCAGGGCCAGAATGTCCTCAATTTTTAAGCACAAGAATGGCCATATTGAGCCAGATACACTGTCTTCTTAGCACAGAAAACCGTTCCTGTCAGTGTTGGGCAGTGGATTCCTACAGAAGAATGTAAAAGTAGGGCAAGTATGACATGATAAATGCCTTGCTATACCCTTTCTCTCCTTCCCTCAAGCTGCAGCTGAGGGACTTTCTGGACTAGAACAGATGTCTATGGTTTTAAATGCAGGTGGGTACAAAGCAGTTAGACTGCAAATAATTTTATTCTTTATTTATTCAACTAATGATAAGAGACAAATAATGGTCTCTGGTTGTGCACTGCACTCGCATAACATGTAAACAAAACCTGCCCAAGTGTGAGACAGGAATTAGAGACTACTTGAGAGGCCCAAATAATTTTTGGAAACTTTTAAAGCCACAGAACGCATATAGATGCCCACAGTTTTAAAATATCTATGCTGACAACCACATTTTGTTTCCAAGGATTTAGAAGAGCAAGCGAATAGTAAATTAAGTCATGTCAGATTGTGAAAGATGAAGTATCCTAGAGATACACTTGGCCAATGGAAAACACTACCAAAACATTGGTACGGACGCACACAACAGGGGACTTGTTCCCCAGACTGGAAACTGAAATATATGCAGGCCTTTTGCACAGGTGCTGCTCCTGTAGCAGCATTTCATAGAAGCAGTAGCCATTTACAACCTGCATTTCTCTTTTCCCTACATTACCTACCTGGTGACAGTAATAGCAGCTAAGAACAATAGAGATTAGCAAAATTATTACCTGAACAGTCCATCAACAATTCTGAATTGAATAGACGACTCACCAATACTGTCAACTCTCATAACTTTTATTTTAAGTCCTTCCATATATGGAGAGTGCTTTAAGCTCTAAGTCCTGGAGTCATTTGCTATATTACAATATCTGCAATTTACCTTCCTTTCCTTATGTTTATCTCCTTCATGACTGCAGAGAAAACCTTGAAAACACATACTCTAAAGCCTGAGAACATAACTGAAAAAATGAAAATAATTACCAATTTTAACTCCCGTGATTACCAAGCCAAACCCAGTTCACATGAACCTTGTTCAGGCAGGTCTGCCAATCACTTACACAGCTGTTTGACTTGCTATGACAGACAGACCCCACTCTGCGTCAACTTGGTCTTTTCTTCATTGTCTGACTAGCCAAAGGTGTTGTCATTACTTTGACAAAAGAAAATATCCTAGTCATGTACTTACTCTTCAATTTAGAAATAAAACATTGCCACTGCTTTGAAAATAGCATTTAAATCAAACATTAACTAATATCCAGATACTCCCTAGCTGTTCTTACATTACAATGTTCATTTCCTATTTAACAGAGAAAAAATTGGATTTAAAGTATAATGCTCTGGTATTTCTACTTTTAAAAATCACAAAAACACCATATGGAGGTGGTTTGCAAATACGAGTGAAATATGCACTGTAAGAGCAGTGCTACTCCGGTGAAAAGGGCACTGAGTAGATCAGGAGACAAGGAAGAATAAAGACTTAAATATGTAAGCAAAACTATTTTTTGTCAGTTTTATGTGAACTGGCATAAGAATACTATTTTCTCTCATTCCTGGTTTCAGTCAATTTTATTTTCATGGTTTGTTTCATCATCAGACCCACACAACTGAATAGCAGCCATTTTACACATGACTTAGAGCTACTGTATTGTATCAAAGTATTTCTGTAGGATATTGTAATTAGGATTTTTTCCTCTGCTGCAACAAAGTTGTGGTTATAGACATCTTTTAAACATGATTTAACAATCTTAATGTGCCCAGTGATTCAGGCAGCAGAGAATGATGATATAGATTTTAATTCAACAACATTAACTTAATGGAAGCAACAGACTAATGCAAAATAAGTAGCAGCACAAAAGAGAGTAGGGAGAAAATTAAAAAATGCCCAGGAATGTAGGTCTTAAATTTAAGCATGCAACTGCAGCAGAACAGAGCAAAAAGATGCACAGAAAAGCATACTGCAATTTGTGTAAATAATTTCTATTGTAACAATTCAATCTGACAGTCATTCTGTAATAGCTACAGAAATAGCTATATGTAGCATGGGAAGGGGGTTGTCATATGTAAGTTATACAACTATGTGTTTCTAGTAATAACTACTAGAACTTTTATATATATATATACTCAGTAGGTCAATACAATAAACATAAGATAAAAATAACACCTGCATCAATTTTTAAAATTTCTGTACACGAGTTTGACTCTATCATGCCAACAAAGTACCTCAGATCCTATGTGATGTTAGGGCTGTCAGCTTACCACTCACAAGGTCAGAACAATACTCATCTTTCCTTTCTATGACTACCTTGGAAAACTGGAGAGAGTCAATCCATTACCTTGTAACTTTACTCTTATCCCTATTCTCACCCCACAGACATAATGTTTTTCATCAGTGCTGAAGGTAGACTGAAGAATTTCTGGTGTAAAGACACAGGCATATCAAAATGTAGGAGTTGAATTTCAGCAGATTTTAAACAGGAAATAAAACTTATTTTTAACACTGGGGTACATAACTCACTGGAGCAGTTTACCACAGCCATGGAAAACTCAGCATGTTTTGCACTCTGTAAATTTGAACTGGCTATCTTTATAAATTATATTTTCTAGTGAAGGTTTTGGTATAACCATGGGTAGGAAAGGTGTGGGGTTGGGTCAGGTTGAGTCACTGTAACCATCCGGATATCTTTTTAGTCTAATGTCCAGCTAGCAATAAAAGTTCACAAGCTAAATTTGATAGAAAAGAAACACCAAAAAAGATTAAGCTACAAAAATTAATATGTATTGTAAAGCTATCCAAGATTACTCAGCAACAGTAATGGAGTTAAATCAATATTCTGGTAATTCAATGCTGTGCATTTCAGGATGACAAGTTTTGGTATTTTCCAGACTCTTTCACCTTATAGCTGCCCATTAATTACCTTCATTTGTCAGCTGGCAGTACAAACAGGGTGCAAATGTTTAGTCTGCTGCTTGTGTTAATATCTAGGAGCTGTAGTAGACAGAAGGTTTCCAGAGCTCTGCTGCATAATCACCCTATGAAATTGCTTAGCTCTATTGCTTGCTAGTACTACTAGCATGTTTTCTTTTTCTTACAAATAAAGTAACAGATGAAAATGTCTCAAGCTAACATTAGTTTGTTTGCATTCTTAGCAAAACTGTTTTAGAGCAGAGCAATAATTCCACCTCAACAGCAGTTTTAAATGTGCTTACTTATGAGTTCCATTTTAGCATTTAAGTTTTAGGGCCAGACTGATTTATGCAGTGGAATAGTTGCATAAACCTGTGTGTTCCCACCTCATGAATAACAGTGTAGGAAGGAATAGACATAAAAACAGGTTCATAAACTAACATGTTCTGTAGGTCTTCTCAGACAGCAAGGTAATAGCAGAATGAGACAAGAAGCCATTGAATGTTACTGTTGTGCTCCCACCAAGGGAAACAAACTTGATTCTCAGCATTGGCTCAGTCACCTGTTGAGGCAGAAAGCAAACCAGAGTATAAACATGTATATGCACAAGAGCTTTCCATTGGCATTGGACCAGGCTTCCTCACTGCCATGTAAGCCATCCAGTCTAATGCATCATCAAAACTCTGACTAGAGATAGATTATCATTCCTTTTGTGAAATCTCATTTATTAATGGCAATTCAACAATGAGAGGCATCCTCCAGCAAAACAATTCACCTTGTTTTTAAGACAAGCAATAACGTCAGTTTACTTGTTTCTGTGTGTTAATGGAATATGCTGAAAATTTCCCCTGTCTTCAGTGTCGTGGCTTCCACATTTTGCTGAGACGGTCATTCAGTTTATACAGCCGAATTTTCATCATTGGTTTTATACAGATTCTTTTTGTCAATATAAACACAGATCAAAGCTTTTTTTTTTTTTTTTTAAATTAAGCTAGAGAGAAAAGATGACAGCTGGTCTCCAGAGGGAGGGTTTGAGCCTGCAGGTCACAGAGACTGAGGAATTTCCTCCCTGTGTCTCAAAGGTTGTTGCTAGGGAGACCACTTTTGCTTCAGCGAGCCTGTGGGATGGACTAGTTGACATATATGCAATATATCTGCTACTAAGACAGATATGCACAAGCTGCAGAGTTTTTGACAGGATAGAGCACAGAAGCCCACTTAGAAGACCCTTTTCAACTGCTATACTTGCTCCTACTGACAAAAGTTGGTAACCTCATCGTGTTTCCCCTTTCCTTTGCAGTCATCTTCATTTCAGATGAGAATGAAAATATTGCTGTGGATGGCAGAGATGATACCTTAGTATCAGCTGAAATCTAAGGAGAAGCACAAGCTTTCTCAAGGAACAGCTCTCCAACTAGGCATAATCCTTCCATTACAAGTTCAGTAGATAATTGTTCTAAATTTAGCACCATCTGTATCCTCTCTAACAGTATTTTTCACAGTAACAGGAGATAGTATAAATGTACCTGAGCTTGTTTTACCCCAGATAGCAATCCTGTGTTACTGAATAATTTCAATGGTGCTTCTAAGTGAAAAAAAAAAAGATTTGGCTTGTTTTAGAACTTAAAATTACTATTTTTACATTTAACCTTCCAGAATTCCCAGTTTAAATATTTGATGTTTTTTTCACATTTACTTTTGCATCAATAGATTTGACATTCACAACAGTTGTGTGACTGAGTTTGCAAGACCTCTATTGTCCAATCTATTGTTTCCCTGTGATGATCTTTTTATGAGATAAACTAATCTTGACAAGCATTTCCTAAAAAGGAAGAGAGAAGTTTCCACTAAGGGACTACTGAGAATCTAAAGGTCATTCAAATCTGATATACTTTAAAAAATGTTACTGTTATTACTGTTTTGATTAGAAGTGTACTGTTTTACCAAAATAGTTATATGCAGGAAAAGGGTGTTGGGTGGACACCCATATGTAAATGCATTGCACTGAAATAACTAATACAGCTTCTAGAGTGAGCTGTATTTAAATAAGCATGCATCTGCACTAAGGAAATTCTGTAAAACTTTGTGACAATAAAACTAGTTTAGATAAGGCTTCCCTAGCAATTGGAATAATAAACAATAAGCCTTTCCCTTGTTGCTTAAACCTAACTTTACAAAACTGCTGTACAATAGAGAGCAAGGACATGCAATTTTGTCAATAACCTTTGTCCTCCTGCCAGCTGAAGAGAATGTGACTCCCTCCCCCAGTAACGTTATGTTACATTCTTCGATTGGCATCTGCTCCTTTAAATTGGGACTCATGTTTTCATCTTTAAGCTTTAAAATATTATCCCTGTCAGTAAATGGAAGTGGCTTGCAATATATACTAGAATAGCACAAGTCTTTCACATTGAAGGCAAATTCAGTATGTTAAGTAGGTGGGTGGCAAAAGAGGATCCAGGAAGCCTTACCTATTTCTTTTCAGTTCACTTAAGGTCTGCTAATTCGGTGTACTAGAAACATTGTTCTACAGAGAAGTAAAAGTAAAAATGGAGAATAGAAAGACAATGTAGAGCCAATGGGCTTCATTTCAATCAAAATTTATCAATTTATAATTCTTCAAAGAGTGATTAAAAATACTTTTCTAAATCAAATTTTCTAAATCCATTAAAGCAAATACATGTATTTACATTTTACATGTATTTACATCTATTTACTGATTCTATAAGAAGAGCATGGGCATTAACTTTGGAGTAAACAAGAGACATATATTATTTGATTTCCTATAGTCTTTTGCTTTACACTCTTTGAGAGAAGAAAACTAAAACTATTAAGGATGTAGTAAGAAGTGTGCCAAATGATGAAAAGTGTGCTGCCTCCTCACTAGCTACTATTCTTACTGCTGAGAAGGAGCAGGTTCCAAGGGAGGCAGGTGAGTGAGAGCTGGCAACAGCTGAAGAAAAATAAGGCTTTAGTGTGGGGTGTGACTGGTTTCTCAAGGTCAAAAATTGCAGCAAGAACACCTGGAAAAACTCTTGAAATTACCTAATGTGTCATACTTACCCTGTCTTTTTTAAACTAAAAGGTACTTTTAATATTTATTTTTTCTTGTAACTTTTTCTTTTTTTATTTGTGGGGGAGGTGGGCTTGGGGAGATAAAATAATGATCTGCAATACATTGTGTTTTTATGGAGCATTGTTTCATAAAATCATCACCTCCTCAATGCTGAGCTAGTAAGAAAGAATGAAATTTCATTGAAATGTCACTTAGATCTATCACCAATCAGCCTCTGGTTTCTTCTCACTTAATTACTCATCTCACCCTAAACTATTTATATCTTATAAATACTTGGTTTATTTATCCCACTCAGAAGGAATGTGGCTAGAACAAATTGAAAACAAAAGGAAAAAAACCAAAGTTGCTTCAAAATTAATGAGCACGGGTTTATTCTTCTGAAAGCCCTGGAGTGTCTTGATAAATATTAACACTTGAAAAAGCCTAAATCATCAGATATTTAACTTCAGACATTTTGTGCTCAATCTTTTTCCTTTTTAAATGTTTATAGTAAAAACACCATTTTGTCACAATGCATTATTTCTTACTGCTTGTAGAAATTCCTTTGGAAAGTATCATATTTTAAATACAGGTTTACAGTAATTTTTACTTCTTTGGATGAGGGTCTGTCCTTGAGGTTGGTAATACCCAACAATGGTTTAATTTCTTTTAAAGCTGAAATATTTTACATCCTGATTATGTTATTCAGTTTCTCTGAAGCAGTCTGGAGAACTCATGCAATACATGAACCTGTGGCTTCCCAGCACTAAACCAAAGTGAACCATTACATTGTTTTGCATACACTTAAAGTTCCTAATACCTTCGCCATTCCTGTATTTTAAATGTGTGGGGAACATTCTTTGCTAACATAAAGTGATTTCAGCAAAACTGTGACAATTCTCAACAGCTGAGGTTCTCTTGCTCAGTTGTCACATATTACTATAATTCATCTTCTCTGCAATAATATTTGCATTACAGCTATTAAAAATAGGCCATGTGCAGAATTTTTTGCTTTGCCAAAGAGGATAGCAAGTAGAAGCTGTGATATTATAGCTTATGGTTATCATCCAGGCCATCTGGGCCCCAGTATTTTGCCATTACTTTAAAAGACACTATGTTTCACCAGATTCTGCTACTAGGTATTCCCAGATACATTCAAGATGTATCTTTTTCCCATCCATAATGGCATGTAAAAATGAGACATCTTCTCAGAAAATGAGAATCATATCCATACTATATATTCATAAGCACTGTTTCTAGAATGGTTGAGAGCTACCTCTGTGATATGCTTCCACATTCTCTCAGTGGTCCACCTGTATCAGAATCCAGCCTTCCCACATCAGTGGAACTCCACAACACCTTATCAATAAAGGATGAGATGGAAACTGCATGAAAACTCTCTGATATTACTTGCCACCGGGGACTTGCAGGAGGGGTGTAGCTCAGATGTATCCTTTTACTTCGTGAGGTGTGACAACAGGTCCCTGCTCTATAACAAATCTGCAGAGAACAAACTTCTGCTGCTATAGCCTGGGTCATGGTACAGAAGGGTGGGCAGCAAGACAGCATACAGTACAAATAGTGCATGGTTTTTATCCAGGACTACAGGGTCTTCCTTTCAAATGCATATGGCACAACCCTCCAGCTTTCTATCAAAGCAAAATCAACCACTGCTTTGAGAGTGACCAGCTGGAAGTGAAGGGGACAAAAAGATGGCCATGTAGCAACAAGAGGAAAACATTGAATTCATACAAGCACTTAATAACTTTTAGCTTCCTTCAAGTGTTTCAGTTCTATTAGGTATCCAAATAATGTCTACTTGTGCCTAAGGTGGACTTCCCTTTCAGAGGTAGGCCTAACCACAGTGATATGTAAGTCCAGGAACTTAGAACTATGTTACTATAACACTTAGCTAGATATAAAAATACCTATCTTGATGTCACAGAATCACAGAATGTTAGGAGTTGCAAGGGAACTTGAAAGATCACCCAGTCCAAACCCCTGCCTGATCACCGAGATTAAATCACACAGGAACGCCTCCAAATTGGTATTTAATGTCTCCAGAGAAGGAGACTCCACAACAATATAAGTTTTTCCTTATATTCACATGGAACTTGAACCTATGTTCCAGCTTGGACCCATTTCTCCTTGTCCTATCACTGGCCATCACTGAGAAGAGCCTGCATCCATCCTCCTGACACTCACCCTTTACATATTTATAAACAATGATGACATCATCCCTCAGTCTCCTCCAAGCTAGAGACACAGCTCCCTCAGCCTTTCCTTATAAGGAAGATGTTCCACTTGATCATCTTGGTGGCCCTGTGCTGGACTCTTTCAAGAAGTTCTATGTCCTTCTGGAACTGAGGGTCCCAGAACTTGACACAATATTCCAGGTGTGGTCTCACTGGGGCAGAGTAGAGAGGGAGAAGGACCTCTCTTGACATGCTAGCCACACGCCTTCTAATACACCCCAGGATGCCATTGGCCTTCCTGACCACAAGATCACATTGCTGACTCATGGTCATCCTGCTGTCCACCAGGACCCCCAGGTCCCTCTCACCTGCACTATTTCCCAACAGGTCAGTCCCCAACCTATACTGGTACCTGGGGTTGTTCCTCCCCAGATGCAATACCCTACACTTGCCCTTGTTAAGTTTCATTCAATTTCTCCCTGCCCAGCTCTCCAGCCTGTCTAAATCCTGTTGAATCACAACCTTCTGGTGCGTCAGCCATCCCTCCCAGCTTTGTGTCATCACCAAACTTGCTGACTGTGCACTCTACTCCCTCATCCAGGTCATCAATGAAATAAATCGGACAACACATTCACTCACTACTATTCGCTATGTTGCCACTAACTGCTTCAGCACATGACAGGCTTTCCACTTAGCAACAACCGGCAGCACTAGCATTTCCCTTCACTGCTTTAGCTTCTCATTTTATTCAGGGTATAGGGAGCCACTAATGCTAATCAAGGCCCAAGACTCTAGCAGGCTCTTGTAGAACAAATTGGGAAGTCCAGGCACTAGTGAAATCACTTTTGGGAAATTACATAATCATCTATGTACAGGAAAGATTAACTAAAACTGGAATGTTTGCAGAAGAGAGCTGGAAGGATCATTAGGGAATGAAAGACCTTTTAAGAGGTTTAAATAAAGGAGCTTGTTTAGTCTAGCAAAATGAAGATGGAGGGAGAAAATGAATGCTGTTGACAAATACAGTGGTGAAGAGGGGTAAACACAAGGAGGAAAACATATTTAGGGTAAAAGGCAGCACTGGCACAAGGGCAGAAACTGACTCCTAAAGATTTTAGACTGAAAAAACAAGGAGAAGGCTGCTGCAAAAGCGAAATGCTGGAGTTATGACAGCAGCAGTGGAAACAAAGGGTTTAAGATGGAGTCCGTATCATGGGACTAACTATGATGTGGGAGATTGGCCTTGATAACTGTGATACGTAATTCAGTTTTATCTTTTTAAGACTTAGTCACAAACAAACATGTACTGAAATAACTCAAGTCATTGCCTCTCCAGCTGTGAGCACAACCTTCACACAGCAGCTGCATTCCGCAAGAACAATGAAATGAGCCCAGGCTCCCTCACAAGAGACAGAGTCTTGGCTTTACATTTGGAATATGTTCTTTGCAGAACTGAGGATGAGCGTCAGATCTCACTGTATTCATAACTAAATATAAAACTAATTTGCTTGATTTCCTACAGTAAGCTTTATAGGCATACAGACATGTTCTGGTTTTAATTCTTTTTTCATTATGTCTACAATCAGGGAGAACAAGTAGGCAAAAAAGGTGGTTGTGCTTTTCATAACAGTTATGAAAAATGCTCATTTAATAACTTTTTTGAGATGTCTACCTTTAATGAAGGATTATCCCCCATTTTCTTAGAGCAGTTTCTTTTAAGATATGTGTTCTTGGACATCTGTATGTGTGATCTTAAGAACTTGAAAAATAATTTCAAAGTTACTTTAAGTTTTGCTGTGCTGAATTAATAAATAAATTATCAAAAAACCTTTGCCTTTAGATATGAGTAGGTTTATGACTGTTCCTAGAATTCTCTTCCTGTAGTACCACATCTGTAGACTTCTTGGACTTTTTTCATGGCCATGTAATCTCATGAAAGTCTTTCTAATCATCTAGTCAGAACACACAAAAAGGGTCTCTAAAGACAGTCTACCTTTTTCCTGTCCTCTTGCTAAGGAGAAACCCAGAGGCTTACGCCAAGCTGTTGTATTTCTGTGCAACACAGTAAAGCCCTGCTTGAGCGTATGGCTTGTCTTAAAATGACTGACTTCTCACAAATCTTGAACAGACAGTAGGAAGCAAAGCATTAGAGCCACATCTCTTTATGATCGGGTTTAGATTTCCTGGTTTTAAATTCCTCATTATATTTTGCCTGATTAGAAGAAACTTAAGTGCAGGTAGACTATAAGTATCACTTAAATCCTTCCAGCATATTCAGCTAATGGGTAATATTACTCAAAGATCAAAACTATTTATTTATAAAACACAATAAAAAAAAAATAGGCCAGTTGGATCTAGCAGTGCAAATAAGTGAAGGGGAAAACAATCCTATGAATGGATGAGATAAAGAAGATGTGTGATAACATCTTGAAATTCCCCCAAGATAAAGATCAGGAATAAGTTACCACAGAAAACAAGGGGTTACTATCTGTGAGTTTAAAAGATACCTGGTTCTTTCTGAGGAACATTGAATCATGTTATTGTAGAGTATGATCTTGTCATGTTTGCATTTCAGATCTATGGTCTAAACTGGGCTGAATGGGAGAATTCCAAGACCACCTATATAATGCTGAAAATAGACCTGGGGATTCTGTGAAGGATTTCCCAGCTGAGCACTCATTTTTGCAAACATTTCATGTGCTCTAGATTGGTCCAGGGGTGGTGCTAAGAAGGAAGGCACATTTAGGATTTTCCTGTGAGCTTTTTGCAAGGAACTGTGAGGGACAAGAAAGGATGAAAACCTGGAACCACTGGAGGATTATAAACTCATATTACAGACAGATCTATTTTCTGATTGCTTCTGACAGCCACTCAGATCTATAGATAAGGTAGACAGACAGATATATAGATATAGATAGTAATATCTAAAGTGATAACTCTTCCTTCATTCCACAGGAGCTAAACTCTGCCTCACTCTAAAAATGATCTGAAGGATATTCAGCAGGATAATTCAGAGCACCACGGACTCTGCTTACTCTCAGGTCAGATCTATAGTTTTCAGTCTGTTAAAGAATCCCTCACAGTGTAAATTCTTACACTTTATGGATGGATTTGAGATATCTCTTTGTTACTTTTCTTCCTTTTCTTAATCAAGTCCAGAAAATGTCGAAGTACAGTATTTCAGATTGTGTGTCCTCCACATTTGACTCCATCATGCGCAGACCTTTTACATACATAAATTATAAGACCTATGTGATCTGAAAAGCTGGCATGTATCAACTAATAATTTTAATATAAATTTAATGTTGGTAGAAAGTATAATTAATATAAACAAGCAGGTATAGAAGGCACATAACACTGTGTATCTGTGTCCCTTGAATGAAGACTAGTGGAAGTTTGCCCTGTTAATAGATCTTCCCCTAAAATTAAACCATTCACGAATCCAAAAAATAGCCATGCACAAGCCCAGTTCTGCCTGAGAGTGATGAACTTTGTACAAGACAGTTTATATCTTTAAGACATTTCCTAAAAAGGAAAAGATACAATTGTCCACAGCAGATCGGAAGATGTGTTAAGAAACAATGAAGAAACAATCTGACAAAATTGGACTTGAATAGTATTTAAATTTATTTGTACTTAGCACACATCTGACTATCAAAACACTAAGTCAAATTCAGCATCAGTTTACACTTTCCCTGAATTCCTCCACTTCAGTGTGGGATACAACACAGTACAAAATTAGCCTGGCTTGTTAAAGAAAAGCAGTTTGGAAATCTCACTATGGCTTGGTATGTGTATGAGCTTCTGAAGCAGTTTTGTAAACCTTGGTCTGTTTCAGTCAGATGACAGACAAGTAAATGGTTCAGTTCTCTTTGCTACAAGCTTGATGAAAATAAGCAGCTAGGCAGCAGAGAAAGACCCTTTCAGTATACTTATATTCCCCTAGTGCAGAAAAGGCTGTATCATGAAAGGAGCCTTTTTTAGACATGAGAATCCACACAACAGGATTTCACCCTGCTCCCAAAGATGTGAAAGCTCTTAAAATCCATGATACATTAGCAACTCTGGTTTATTTGTGTAGAGTGTGCATCATTATGTTTTAGTATGCATATAATGTTATAGACTGAATTTTGTTCTATACAAAAAAACCCTGCATTACACAGTGGATCGGACACTAACTTACATTATTTCCTCAGATTTACCCACTGGTGTGATGCATGTTCCAGCATACCAAGGGATAAATGGTTATAATTTAATGTATTAACTAAGCTTTCAGAATGCACCTTGCAAATGCAAGTGAACAGAGGAGAGTGGGAGGTAGAAAGACTATTTTTTAATCCATATTCAATTTTCAGGACTGCAAGAGGAGACATACAAATAGAAAAGTGTGTAATTTGTATTTTGCTTGCTGTCGTGTTATATGATACAGAGAAAGCAAGGCACAGTGGGCATGCTTTCTTCTTAGTGACACTTTGCAAGGTGCATAGTGACGAAGCAAAGCCCATGATTCCAGCAGGGGAAAGCTCTAGGATTATGGATAAACTGGCATGCTTCCAGCTTGCTCCGGGGTATGCCATGGCAACATCCTGTTACATCAGAGCAACAACCAAGCAGACATCCACTTTCTATTACTATGCTCAGTTTTCAGTAGAAGGAACTGACCATATGGGGCAGGAGGACCTAGGCACACTTTAGCTATGTCTTGATGCTGTTCTTCTGCACGATCTTAGCCTTCATATGCACTGTGTCTCCATTGCTCAATGCCAACAGTTTGAATTAATTTCTAAGTTAAGTGTAAAAGCCTAGAGGGTTTTTAAATTGATGTGAAGGCACTGAGACGCACTGAGGAATGGCACAGCCTCCTTCAGATTGTGGCTACATATTGTGCTCTCAGAGTGCATGAAGTGCAATGTAATCCTCTTCCTGTACGATCCTCTCCCACCGTGATGAAATGATCTGGCAAAAGGATGCCACCCCACATGTGGACTACTTAGAGGTTTCCTCCTTTCATTCAGTAACAACAGGAAAGAAAAATATCCTTTGATTACTCTCATGTCAGGGAGCAATTCACAATATTAACAGGATAAATATTTTTCATGATGCAGCAGTAATTAAGGATGTCCACTTCTCTCGCTTGCTTGCTTTAGGAAGTGTCAGGTACTCCGAGGCTATAGGATGGTTTAAGGTTACAAATACCACTAGGGTAGACTGTCTCATGCCTCATTTAGAACAACTTAACCAGAGAATTATTTCATGGTGGTCTGGTTACACCTGTTCACACTTAACTGATTCTGCACAAATTTGACCTCTGCCTGACGTCTCTGCTAACATGTCATGTCACAGTGAATATCCCTCTGTTGCTGGACATGTGTTGTATTATTTCTTGAACTGTGGTGACAGCCAGGTTATTCTAACTGCTCTCCAGACATAGGATCAGACAGCCTTTGCTCCCCAGCACAGTTCCAAAAAGACAAAAAATAATAGTCAAGCATATAAATTTGATTCCTTGCTTGTAGTCACTGAATATTAGATTTCCTGAAGCCATCACTAGTCCAGCTTGACCATTTTTCCAAGTCATATAATTGTATTGTGTTATGACTGATTGTAGTTCAAACTGAGCACAAAGCCTAGGGTTTTTTCATTCAAATTATGTAGTTTTTCAAGGGAGTTAATAGAAAATATTTTAAGGCATCTATCACTGAAACCTTACAGTCTGTTGAACACACATGTTTACAATACCATGTTGTGAATAGTCTAGGAAAGATCTGCAGTTCATATAACAGTACTCAGTACTTAGATAGCCCAGCTAGTGCTCTTAGGCTAAGCACTGCCCTCCAAATACTTTACCCACATATTTTTTCATCTAAATTGACAGGATAATAAAATGATGAGTGTTGTGATGCTTTTCTGAATTTAGAAAATACTTGATGATTAAACATAAATACATGAACCATGAACCGCAGATATGTCTGACAGGAATGGAAATAGAAATATTTTGAGTAAGTCTGTTTTCATGAATTTTTCCAACCTACCAGATAAAATTTACTTTCTTTTGGAAGAATCCCATGGGTTACAGTTTTGAAGAGAAGAGGGATCCAGGAGAGATTATTTATTTTCAAGGATCAATACCTCCAAGCTCAAGAAAGGTCCATCCTTATGGAAAGGCAATAAAGCAAAGGTGGCAGGAGGTGTGTCTTACTAAACTAGGACTGGAAGCATACAAGAGGTGGAAACTAGGTCCAGTGACCTAAGAGGAATATCAAAACAGTCAAAGCATTCAGGGACAAGGTTAGGAAAGTCAAATCCCGTTGAACTGAACGATGGTGATGGTGGGAGATGTGAAGGGCAACAAGACAGGCTTGTGCAAACACATCAGCAGCAACAGGGATGTGCCGGAGCCCGCGATTATGGCACGAGTCCAGGGTGAAAGTACACATCAACGTGGTGCAGATTCAATCCCCTTATTTCCCCTCTCACACATCTTTATATACCCTTTGGTCCCAGTGTCCGGGAACATCCGGCAAGGGTGAACTTATCATTGGTTATAGTTTTCCGATTACACAACAAATACTCGGTCCTGATGGTTAACGCATAAAGCCCGCGAATCTCAATCTTCTCGGTCACTCCCCTTGTAGACTCTTTCTTTGTTCCTAGGCAGCATTCAGGCTCTGAGGCAAGATCAGGATCCCTCGCACGTGGCCAGGGCCCCAACATGGATGACAGTAGGGAAAACTTGTGCTCACTGTTGATGGGGACAGGGGACCCGGTAATGAAGGTTGTGGAATAAGCTGAGGTATTTGATGCCTCCTTCAGCACAGTATTTACTGGTAAGACCGGCCTTCGAGCATCCTGGGTTTCCAAGACCAGTAGGAGAGTCTACAGCAAAGATTGACGCTGGATGGATGAGGATCAGGTTAGGGAATATTTAAATGAAACGAACATATACAAGTCCACTGGTCCTGATGGCATGCAACCGCAAGTGCCAGTTATTGCAAGGGCGTTCCTGATCATCTCTGAATTGTCACTGATGTTCAGGAAAGGTTCCTATGGACTGGAAGAAAGCAAATGCCACTTCTATCTTCAAGAAGGGAAAGGAGGATCTTGTCAGCCCCACCAAAATCCATGGGAAGGTGATGGAACAATAATAATTTAAGCCATTTTGAAAAATGTGAAGGACAAGAAGGGACTGGCAAAATGTCTTGGCTAACTGCTGACATGAGGTATCTAACTTGGTGTGAATTTTACCAAAATACAGATACCTCTGCAATATGTAGGAGAAACTTTCTTGTTAAGTTTTATCAGTCAGCACTTTATTGTGTAAAACTGCAGGATTTTTTAATGAGGCAGTTAGGTGCTCTAGAATGGCATTAGCAATTTGCTAAGTGAGCAAATGGGTTTGACTTTTCTTTGCAAGACAGTTTCAACCTCCTTAGCAACCAGGGAATAGCCCAAGATTTGTTTTGTACTGAACCAAAATCAGATGGCTTTTGTGACTAAATATGACTTACTGAAGATAAAATTAAGGTTCATCTCTCAGGTCAAAAGCATTACCCGCAGGGTTCTTCAGTGGGACCCCACCCCTACCCATGAGCTTAACCCATTTCAGCTCAGACCAAGACCTTCAGTCCCTGCCCTAGCGATGCTATAGGAATACTGGCCTCCATTTTGGCCACAGCTTCTAAGGTTCTAATAGGAGAAAGGTTCCTGAATATATTAATATCTTAAGAAGGAAAGGAAATGCAGTACAAGCTAAAAGTCATTCATCCATAAAGCTAAATTCCTAGTTTCTCTGAGTACAAGCTAAGGAAGAATTGTCTCAGACAATGAAGAAAAGAAATAGCTCGAACAATGTGTAGGGTCATACTGCAAGTTTCCTGTGAAAAAGAATATTCTCTCTGGTGTACATATTCAGGGAAAGTTATTTCTTCTGAGAATACTCTGGTATAAATCAGAATCAAGGAGACAATCCATCCTTTTATACTTGTTATAGGGAGAAAATACCTTACACTATTCAAAAGTATACAGAAAACATTAGGTACTTCCTTAATTTTCTAGCACTTGTAAAATGCTAACTAGAGAGAAGCAGTTAGTGATGGACCCAGCCTTTTATATGGAGTCAGGAAATCCCTTAAAAAAGCATATAAAATGAAAGCGCTTATAGGAAACAGATGTACTAATCTACTTTGTGTTCACATGAAAAGCAAATGTATGCAAGCAGAACAGTTAGGCCACTGTAATTTAGTAAATTTGCTTACAACAACCATTAATTTATTTCCTTTGAATAAAGTCCAATGTCTGTCTGTCTGTCTTAGCTTCTTTCATCATCAACTCTAAAGAAGATAGTGTGTATAACCCTTAAGACTCTTTTTTAGATTTTCTGCCCTTTTCTGCCACATTCACATGCTGTACATTTATTTATTTACATTTGCCAGCAAACCCAGATGGTTTGGCCTGCATAATTTTTTTGTGTGTGATTAGTAAACAGGTGAAACACAATGGATACCTTCAATACATTAAAGCTTCAAGAGTGTGAATTCAAGCAAATATCAGTAGTGAGCAATTTTAATTTATATAAGGCAGGTTTGTCAATGCACGCAGGAAAGTAAGGTTACCGTGGAAGTCATTAGTGACTTGATGTGCCTATAATTTCAAATGAAGCTGTGTGTTTGGACAAACAATGTTTGCATCAAATCTCTGCCTCAGGGTTTCTGCTAGCCACCTTGTCAGGCTATTTTCCATTCTTCAGTTATGATATAACTTGCAGGCATGTTTTGCTTTTCAATTTCAAGTCATTGAATTTGATCCTTGTTGGAAAGACACCAAGATCAATGTGGAGTTGTGTGCTTCAGATTTGACCTGCTCTTTACCTCCCACTGACACAGACAGCACAATGCCAATTGCACTAGTTAGACTGGCAGGGGAACTGAGATGGGTTCATGGGTTCTTTATCTGGACAACTTGAACTTTCTGGTATGTTTTTGTATTGTGTTTTGCATAGCCCAGGTGAGGAACTTAGCAGATACACAGAAACTGAGTATATGCTTTCTGGCTTCTGCTTTCTTCCTCCGACACATTTAAATTACATCTTTAGGTCTTCACTGTATTCTTCAGCTAGCTGAAGAGCTGGGGGTAAGTCTTCTGGCCTATGGGAAGACTTGTGAAGTGTATGTGCACCTTCCTGGGCAGTTGTACAGTTAGCATACTTTTCTCTGTGGCCACAGAAAATTGCTGTGATATCCAAGGCAACATCTTCCAGTTCTCTATCCTCTCCAGATCAACCTGCAGCAGTATCACGGTTTTCAGGTAATTGGCATGGGAACTCCCCCTTGGAAAGTCTAATTTCTGTTAAGAAAAGGAAGGTAGAACTTCTGACAAACTAGAAATTCACTGTTTTAGTCTGACAAGCTATATTGTGACAGCCAAGATGCCAGATCAGATTACACAAAGCGGTATTTTACGGAAAACTGTCAGAACAGAAACTGAGCATATTTCAGCTTTGCATCTCCTAGGTCTTTATGTAAGACTAAACAGATCTGAATAATTCGGGTATCCAGCTTCTGGGGGAAGCAATAACAAAGCTTTAAAGAAAGAGGAAGTCTACTTTGGTAGTGCAAAAGTCCTGTTCTTGCCTTGAGCAAAGATTCTCCCCCACAGCACAGTAGTTCTTTTTGTCTGGATTGTTACTTTAGTTCAGACCACCCACACTCATCACAAAACCTAAGGATTTACAAATTTAGAATAATCAGATAGGAAGGATAATACACACTGAAAACCTCCTGCAATGGTGAGACATTTTTCAGTAGACTGAAATAAAGCGTAAAACATGACAAAGCAAAATCATCTACCACTGCAATAGCTGCCATAATAATATGTTTCTGCTTTCTGCAGAATACTTACTTGATAAGTCCTGCAGAATAGTACTTTTTCATTCAACAGATATTCTTAATGTTCTAATCATGGTATTTGAAACCAGTCTGCACAGAAAATGTCTAATTATCCATTTCATCCAAAACTCCCCTGTGCTAACGATTGACAGATTTTTCCAGTGAAAGTTTTGGCCTGAATTCTCATTAGATTCTAAATCTCCAGGTCCCATAAGAAATACAGGGCCAAGCAAAGCCTTGAACCTGCTTTCCTAAAATACAAATAAAGCATTGTAGTCACAGAACCACCATTTTTCTTGAATCATGAATGTACTGAAAATTTGATCCAGGCTTATACACACAGAACATGAAGTTGAAGACAATTAAGCATTATCTTAAAAAAATAAATAGAGTTCTTGGCCATTCTACATCTCAGTTCCTAAATTTACAGGAATAATATGGGAAACTATTGCTGCCTCATTAATGCCTAATAATTTAAGAGCTTAACTGGAAACGGGTAATGACTGAGTTCCTAAAACACACTGAATGAATGGAAGTAGTTGGCATTGACTCTCTAGAAATTTTAAGAAAAAAAAAATTATATATTCAATCATCCATTACTTCTATGTTCTGATAGGAAGATACAGATAAATGTGATTATCTAATTAAGAACAGTCTACAAACTGCGTAAGGACTTTACCTAAAGGCTACAGGGAAAGCTGCTAGAACTTTGCCATTAATTTCACTAGGAGCAAAATATTACTCTCTTGTCTCCAATTACTTAAAACCAGTGTATATCCCAAAGGGTCCCACCTGCTTGGAGTTTGCCCTTAAAAATCTCAGGAAGTAAACCCCATTGGAGTAGTGAATTTAATTAAGATAGTAGAACTGATCTGCCCCTTGGTCCCACATTTCTGAACTCTACTGCAGGTTGTTTCATTACAGCAGAAAATAAAACCTTGTGCTTTGGTGAGTTTATGTACTGAATCACAAAGACATAGCAGTTTAAAGGTGATGTGTTTTTTATTGTATTGCACAAGATATCTATGCAATTCATGTAGGGTACTGTATTAAAGGATCCACACTTCCCAAAACATTGGCTGTTGCAGCACACATCACAAGCATTGTGAATAACCAGTGCCTTCTTCAAAAATTAAACTTTGTTGCAAGTTTAAGCATGTGTGGCAATAAATGAAGGGGGGGAGGGAAGCAATGAGTATCAATACATGTTTCTTTTCAAACACACAAATATACAATTTTCAAAAGAGCACCAATAATACCAAGCATCTATTTTGATGAAATACTGTATGTGTAGGCTGTGCAGAACAAAGCCAATATGCACACAAAAAATATATTTCAACTTTTAAAATAATTTAACCATAATATCTCGCATGTATCACCTGTTTACAGCATATAATTTCATATACAAAGTCAGGCCTGAGCCTCCACTTGTGTAACTTTGTTCATATTCATTTAAAGCAGCTGAGACTCTAGACCAGGCATCCAAGCTGACAAAGCCTTCAGATTGTTCACATCCGAATATGGAGCGGTAGTGTAAGACTGCTAAAGTAGTTACAGTCAAGGCATAACAGAAATGGTACTATGGAAATCTGATGAAAAACACTATCAAACCCTCAAACACAAGTTTCTATAAAGAGGCCTAAACATAAAGTGATGTTTTTCAATAATTTATAGAACTGAATTATTAATATGTCTTCTTTCTCATACTTGGAGATTTTCATATACTCAGAATCCCATAGAAGTGAACTAACCAAATGTCACAGTAAGTATAATATGCAAACTCCTTATTTTCTGACCATTAATACTGGTACTTAAAAACATTTTATATTTGCAGAAAATGGCTACTAAAATTTACCTTCCTGCTATGAGTATTTAGCGTAATAGAAATCATGAAAAACAATAGGTAAAAAAATAGTATTTTAAGAATATTTTTAGAAAACCCGTCAAACAACTGCAAATACAGCTGATTTTTAAGTGTCTCTTAGAACTACTTTTTTGTTGCTTTGCTTTTGTTTGAGTGAATCACTTCTAAAGAAACAAGCAAGTACCAGTTCTAAGATTTATTCTTGTCCATTACATTGAGGACCTCATCCAAAAGTGAAGGTCCCAAGTCAAGTTGTAATGAGAGAAGAGAGCCTGCAAGGTCTGAAAGGGATTCTTCTGACTTAGTCTTTGTCTTGGTTAGTTCACATGAAAGTTGACTGTCATCAAGTAAATCAATGGTTTGCCAATCAGTGCATCGTTCAGAAAAACTGGATGAGTTACTGTCTCTACCATTAGTAAAAAGTGAAGAGCCACCATTTTGTTCCCATATGTCATCCTTGTATGTTTCTCCATCTTCCATCTGTTTACTTTTCTCCTGCAATTTTTCTTCTGTTACTGGCTCACAGCTAAGCCTAGGATTTCTTGATGACCTGATGGATTCTTGCTTTGAATTAAATGTCACTGGTGACAATAAGGGCAACGTAAGGGCTTGAGAACCCCCAATGGTAGGAAGGGAAATAGCATTTTTGAGCACTGGTGATGGAGTTTCTGTAAACATGGATTCAGAAGTGCTGTTTGCCCTTAAGAATTCATTGTGGCCACCAGACTGGTTAACTCTGGTTTCTCCTTCATTTCCAGGCAATAGCTCATAGTTGCCCTGCAAAAAGGAGATGTCTCCAAAAACATCATGTTGTCCCTCTTTTCCAATGTGTATGGTGTGACGAAAATCTCCAAGTGGTGGACTGATCATATCAGGAGACAGGATATCCCTTAACTTGAATTTCTTCCCTTTCTTATTGTTAGCAGCTTTCAAGTAGATGGGTGTCTTGGCTGGCATCTTGCTTGCAGTTTCTGAGAGAGGAAGCTATTAAAAAAAAAAAAAAAGATGGAAGAGAAAAGCCTCTTACAAAGTCAGTTAATTCTCAGGACACCTTCAGCGTTTTCAATGTTGCATCATCACCATCTTGAGCCAATCTTGCACATAAAATCCCTTTCTTCTGATGCAGATAAATGTGTGGTGTGTAAAGGTGGGTGCCTGCAACTGCAGATCTTTCCAAGGTGGAGCACAAGTTTCAGGTCAGACTGCAATCAAATGCCCTGCTACTTCCAGAAGTTGAGGAAAACCTGCATGGGATAGAAAACCAGGTTATCATTAATTCATTTTTCAAGGCTCACTGAGTTGTTTTTTAAAAAATAATAATAATAAATTAGTTACAGTACTGACAGTTCCAGCCTGCAGATTAGCTTTATGATGTTGCTTCCCTTCATTAGGCAAGATTAAAGAGTTCACATTAACAAGGGCTAGATAACCTTTCTCTGACTTCATGTTTTTTTTGAAGAAAAGGTTTCTTAGACACGGTTGCTGAGCACAATTCATTTGATAAATATCACTATCTTACTCTTTCTTCTCCTGATTCTGGCATTCAAAATGCTGGCCATTGAGAGAACATGCAGAAACACATTTATAATGTTCAACAACATTAAGCTTTTAGTAGACCCAGGAAAACTATCAGAGTCATTCAGGAAACCTTTTTTGGAAATGGAATAGACCACTTTGGATTAGAGAAATTCAGATGCCCCATTTAGTGGTGTAACTCTCATAAACCATCATAAATAACATTTCTGCAAAATGTGCCCATTTAAAAGGATAGTTTTAGGTACTTGAGAAAAGTGCTAGCCTAGGTCTTTACAATTAGAAACACCCAAATGCAGGTGTTTTAAAAGAGACTGATTTGTGTAAATACAACCTTTAGGCTATGAGAATTCTTAACAGCAGTTAGATATAGACTGTAGTTCATTAGTCTTGAGGGCCATGAGGCCATGATGATTCAGACTTGGTCTCTGCAACCAAATGAAACAGTGTGTGCAAACCAAGTGCTCCTATTAGAATGTGGCCTCTGAAAAGCATGATAAAGCAGTCCACATGGGCTAATGGGTTACTGGGTCAACAAGCTATGGCAAAACACTCTTCATTAATGCTAAATGGTGTATTTCTTCCTTATAATACCAGTTACTGACTCTTGAGCAATCTCAGAATAGGAACGCATATTTCTCTCAGGCACTTTTGTCCTTTTCCCTATTCAGTTCATAGACCACCAGAGCATCACAGGTCACTTCTCACCAGAACACTCAGCCCCAAATCCTTTAAACTCTGTCCATCACCACCCTTGCTCCGTAAATGTTCTTGCAGTTTTTGCACAGAAAGACCGTTCTATGCAATAAGCGAGAGGAAGCTGTCTCTAACAGGCACTACTTTTGTTGCCTTTTATCCACACCCCAACAGAATTTTTTCTTCATCAAATTAAGGCAAGTAAGAATCACCTATTCTAAAACTTTGTACTGTATGACTATACAGCCAGGTTGTCAAGAAGCACTTAAGCTTTTTCACAAATCCTTTATCCCGAGTAATTAGTTCCTACAGTGAAGTACTTAACTACGCATCACAAGGGGAGCTGGGAATCTAGCCAGGTTAGTATTTTGGTTTCTGATTCCCACCAGATTTCTACTGCACCTCTGATATCACTGAAAAGCCCTCCCCCTCCAGAAGTATGACAGATATAAACAGATGAAACTGTCATACAAAATAAACTCGATGTTCCAAAAATTATGAGAGCATTTTCTACTTCTAAGCTCAATTTTGAAAATATATTTGATTGCACTGATCAGCTAAAATTACTTCAAAGCTTCCATCTACCCAACAAAATGGTACACAAAATGGGTTCTACAGAATATTCAAGATATTTACAATGCAAAACTTCATGTCAGTACTGTAAGATACAAAAGTAAATCCTAAATAAGATCTCTACTTGTGCCATACCCCATGGCAACAGCACTGATAGTCAACTCTGTTACCTTTCAGTTTCCAACTGAGAAATTCACTGCACTGTTTTCCACTGATTATCATTCTACCTAAGCAATCCATTTAGCTAAACAGAATGTCCTCAGCTCTAAAGGATATTCTTAAACAAAGCTGAGTGTAGAGGTTGATTTATGTTTATCTAGTGAATTCAGCTCTGTCTCACTCTTCAGGAGTAACAGCCACAATTCCCCCCAATTTGAATTCCTCATTCTTTCATATCTTTTAATCTGGAATGAACAGAAATGTAGTGCCAGCATGGTCCAAAGTCACACCCTTGGTAACTTGTTTAAAAACTAAAGACAAATCCGG
The DNA here is from genome assembly GCA_013399135.1 of Heliornis fulica. Lineage (NCBI taxonomy): Eukaryota > Metazoa > Chordata > Aves > Gruiformes > Heliornithidae > Heliornis > Heliornis fulica. Next base: position 493,400 of record VXBZ01008879.1, on the reverse strand, counting down.
GCACATTCAAAGCTTTCATGGCTTCCACCAGTTTGGATGTGTATCAAGGAACATTCTCATCAAACTCCTCAAGACTTCAAAGAAACCTGAAGGACACAGAAACCCCACATCTTGATATCAAGAAATACTTAAGTCAAATGTAAAATAACTTTTAAAATAAATAATACATTCTGTCACACAAAAAGAGCACAGTATTTTATTTAGCTCATAACTCAGGAGGTAAAAAAATAAGCAAAAACTAACAATAAACTTTTTGGACAACCTTTTGTTCTTGCACTATGAGAGCCCCCCAGTAAGGGGCAGTGTAAAACCACAATACCTCAGAGGAATCTGCAAGAGAATTCCAGTGCCAGGAATTATAACCTCTCTCTATATATATACAGCAGTTCCTGTATTTGTGAAGGCCTTGCCTTCCATTTGGACAGTGCAAGAGGTTTTACATTTGAAGAGAACTTCCACGAATGTGTGCAAGCATCATTTACTCAGCTGAAAACAAAAGGCTACCATTGCCACAGATTTCATTAGCTACTCTATTGAAAAAAAATCTGCAAATTACACCGTGGAAATAATAGATGAGGATTCCCTTAACAGACAAACTTTCCATGTACAACATACATAGGCTTCAGAGCAGCTGTGTACTTTGTTTCTGCATTCTCTTTGGCAACTACTGCCCAAAGGCATACAGATTTTAAGCTACTTTGAAAAGCTGAAATATGTAATAAATCTGGAAACATTAACTTAAAATACTGGGTTTGCTCATATTTCATTTGTAATTAAATAAGGAAGAATCTGTATCAATATATATATATTTTTAAAATAGTTATTTATTAAGAAAAAAAAAAGAAATCTAACTTTGGCAGATGAAAGGACTTAATGAAACTAAGCCTCCAGCTCAACTCCAGCAAAATGAAAACATTAGTCCACAGCATTTTCAGTAGGACCTCGCATACACCCTATTCAGCAACATTTAATGAAGTCACCAGTACTCACAGGCAAAGAGAAAGGACAAAGAACACTTCCATTTCAATACCAGGCCACATCATAAAATTCACCTTGTCTTAAAACAAGACCTTTTTCTGACATTGCTGCTAAAGTTTTGACTAATTTCAGTTTAGTAACTGAAAAGCTGAAATAATCAGAAAACTAAATTCATAACCAAGTGTCCAAGGTCTCAGACTGCCAGCCTGCAGTGAAAGACCTTAATTTAAGAGAAACACAACCTGAAAGCATTTTTCTTCCTGTTGAAGAGGGATCCCTCTCCTAAGACCCAAGTCAGAGAAGCTTCAGCCCAGTGAAAATTAATTTGTTTATAACACCTGTTCATTTTCATTCCTATCACTTCATACTCTCATGTAAGTGTTTTGCATGGTAACAGAGACTAACATTTTCAGAGACACTTCTCAATCTGCCTTGTGAAGAATCTGTACACTGAGCAATCATCACCTTCTACACAGTTGAGTTTTAGATGGATGCCTCGGTTTATTCCATAGTCAGCTTTTAAGAGACAGACTAACACCAAATATCTTGACAAATATCTTACAAAGTCAGAGACAAATAAGGGTCAAGGTGCAAAGTTATATTTAGGCAAAAATGCCCAAAATCCTAGATACTTAAACAGCATCCCAGGCAAAGAAAGGATAGAAAGGAAATCCTATTTCCATAGAGCAGGACCAGAAGTGAGTGTGCACTCTGGGAAGCCTATGTACTTTCTACAGGAGAGTCCCTTGCACAGGCTCTGCTTTACACATCCTTGGCTAGAAGCATATGAACCTTAGAGAAACACATTTCCAAAGCATTGCTTAAAGCAACATCAAATTATCTTGCAGAGTAAGACACTAGGAGAAAACAGTCTGTACATCACCTAAATATCTAAATGACAACAGAGTAACGCAGCTATAACTACACAATATGCTGCTGCAACTTTTCTACACCATGAAATATCTGCAAACATAGAAAAAAGAGGGGTTTGTTTCATTAAGTTTTCATTTCATTTTCATTAAGCACAGTTTAGATTCCAGCTATCAGTAGCTTCCAGCAACATGAACAAACTGTGGAGAGCATCCTTGACAATGCTGATACTTTCATTATCACTGAAACAACATCAGTGCAAACAACTGATTTTGTAACAGTGGCTTGAACTTATGCAATCACAATTCCCAAATACAAGTAAAAACACCTCATAATCAAACCAAGTCTTCAGGTACAAGAAGAGCAACAGATGATGCACCACAGAACTTACCTCTTATGTTCCTGTGAACTTAGGTGTCCATATCAATTTGGTATCCTCTAAAGATGAGGAGCCACGAGTACATCTACTTCTAAACCAGGCCACCAGAGAGGCTCTGCTTTTTGACGCAACACCATCTGAGTAGCTTTACTCAAATAAGGTAGTAACACTTTTCCCTTCAAGTTGCTCATCTAAATTTACCTTGTTTATACTAGACACAAGCCTTTGAATTCATCTACATTGAAGTCAAATTCCCTGATCAGATTAGAAGTCCTGGTCCCTTTGTTTCTCCTTCCATCAAAGAACTCACACCTTTCTGATTAAAGCTACAGATTTAATTACTTTATACAAACAATCAGGGTAATCACACTAATTTTATCAAACTGCAGTCAGCCTACTAATCTAATAAATTTTATCCCACTGCTACACACACTTTTTCAAAAATTAAGAAAAAGAAATCCCCAGTTCTTCCCACAGCTACAGAAAAACATGTCAAAAGGGACCCCTGTGATGCAGTCCATTCATTTATCTATCTGCCAGCAAGGATCCAAATGCCTTCTCCTAATCCTGGAAGGTATTTGCCCACCCCCTCATAAAACTCCCAACAGGTACAGACTGCAGACATTAATTTACCTCACAGAGGCTTGTCATCTGGGAAGATGTACCTAAAGTTTCTTCTGCTCCAATATAAACCCTGAAGAATACAGGTTATTTTATTCATTCTACATCTCCTTTCAGTCTTTTAGCATGGGATATACTTTCTGCAGCTCAGATAGCTTCTCCTCTAAAACTTCTTTTCTGGTCCTCCTCATGACAGCACAAATCTTTCTTTAAATATGCCTAAAAGCAAACACAGAAGTCAAGCTGAGATTTCAATTTCTCCCTTGCATTTTCCTTTCAGTATCACAACCCTGTTGGCTTGGGTTTAGTTTGTGGTCTGCTAAGAACCTTGCTCCTTTAGTGAAGAACTGTTGTCTAGCCAATTATTCTACATCTTGTTCTTGATTACATAGCAAACCCTCCATACTTACTGCATTGCATTCTATTAATTTCAAACACTCCAAATAGAATCACTTTGAATTTTAATTTTGCCCTCTACAGTGTACACCTGTTTAGGTTTAGTATCAGCTGTAGATGCAATAAGCACACACTCAAATAATTTATGAAAATACTGTGTACTAACAGAGATGGGACATATAACTCTTCAGGGCTATCTGATATATCTTTCCAGATTAATATTAGCCAAATATTTCAAGATACTGCTACTTGAAGCAGTTTGAATCCTTAAAACTTTTAATTATCTGCTCAGAGCTAAGTTAGGAAATGTGAATATGTCCCATAATGTGAATATGTCCCCTATTAACAAATGACAAGGAAAGCTTAGAAAACTTCAGCTATATGCTAGCTTGGGAAAAATAGATATTAAAAAAGGCACAAAGGAATTAATTATCAGTTGTCTTTGGAAGAGAAATGTAAGAAAAATCACATAAGGATATATTTTCATCTCCTTTGCAATAAACACTTTTCCCAACATAAATCAAAGATAAATAGCACACTAGCTGTGAACAGTCCACCTGAAGAAGTGTTAATTGTCATGAAGCACAGAGACAGGCTGCTTACAGTGTCTGCATATGCATCTGCCATTTCACCCTTTTTTCCCCTCCCAACTCCCCCAAAACCCCACCAAACCCAGGTTCATGAACAAAAAAACAAGTTCCTGAAATTATTTTGAATTACTGACTGATTTAAAACTTGCCAACTTTCTCGCATAGTACACTTTCAAATGGATCAAGCTGCAGTAACTCACATTAACCAGGGAATACCTCCAAATTTAAGCCATTACAGTACATGTGCATTATATTGAAATGCATGAAGCATTTCACATCTTTAAGAGTTTTAATTTTAGCTTTAAAAAAAAAAAAAGGACAGCCAACCTGAAAGACAAAAAGAAAAATAATTTCAGAGTTCATTGTACCCTTCAAGCAGTTGTACAGCAGGAAGGAGCTGCTCAAGTTATCTAATTTGGGGCTGCTAATTTGAGCAACTGGCCCCAGTCTCCAGTTATTATTTTGTTCTCTATCAGTCTATGAGATTACAAAGTTCATTTATCAACCAGTAACCATCATCCCTGTTAAGGTACTTGAATACTGAGTTATTTCTCAGACATTGTTTCTGATCTAAGTGAACTTGGGAAATTCCTCATGTGGTGATGTTGGGGAAGTAATTTTGAGCTTTCAAATACATATCTCTCTCCCCTTTGAACCCTCTCCAATTTTCCAACATACTTTTCAGAGCAGATGAGAATTAGTGACAACATTTCAATATCATTCTCCTTAAAAACATGTACAAAGATAAAAATCACTTCTTTCTTCCCATCATTGCTGCCTTGTTTATAAGCAAGATTATGTTCATGCTTTTATGCTCACCATCTTACAACAGTTTTCCTGTATTTACAGGGTAGCATTATATTACAAAGCATTTAAGAGTTCTTGTGCTGGTATAACAAAACAAAGTTCTCCAAGATGAATAAACCATATTGGCATAAACAGAAATTTATTATCAGTGCTATGCCTTGGTTCAGAGTGGGCATGCCCATTCTGGTTTTTAGGATGAAGATAGATATCTGTTTAATCAATGAATTTTACCAGCGGAGTCAATGCCAGTGCTCACATTACAGTGCTAGTTCAGTAAGACTCTATTCCTTAGAATAGAAGGAATGGTTTTCCAAGCTATCGCTCTGTGGGAAATGGATTAGAAATGTAAGCCTTTTCAGTGTGCTAAAACTGTCAATTGATAAATCAGTTATTTCTTCATCTTCCTCAATATACTTCCTCACTAATCTCCATCACCTGCAAATTTGGACCACTACAATTTTACAGTTATTTTCAGTCTGCTCATAAAATTACTATGAAGTCCAATGACGTATAAGAAGAGTTCTGCATTATTTTGCTAGAGATAATACACGCCCCTTTTGTGCTGACTTCTTTCTGACATTTACTCTGAGATTCTGAATGTTTTTAATACACACCTTGGTGACACTGCAGAGGACTGATGTTTTAAAATTTGGCTGTGATGCAATATTAAGTCAAATGCCTTATAGAGTCTCTTTTTGCAGTTGTGATTTTCACAAGTCATTTGAATGCCATAAATAATTCCCCCTTTTTCATCAAGCAAATATTTTTACCTTCCAACAGGTCGCAGCTTTCTTTCAGCTTTTAAAAGTTAGCATCTTTTCTTGAATAATAAAAAAACTTCTTTTCTTCTCATCTCCAGAGACAAGCATTTAATGACTTCACTGTATTCTGTTGTTCAGCTCCATTAGCAGAAACAGGTCCCTCTATTACCTTCCTCTTAGTTTTGTTGGCTGGTATATTCATAGATACAAATTTAATACCATATGGTTCAGTTTTATCATTGCCTTTCAAAAACTGGGAGAGTTCAAGACCATGAAGGTTTAGGCATAGGTATGTGTCAGTACCAAATCTAGCACAGCTCATGCAGCTGGTGAATGCAAGGCAGTGCTGTGGCGGACAGGCTGCACTGAAACACAGTCACACCTTTCTTCCTCCAAAGCCAGCAGACCAGATGATCAAACAGCTGAGAGCCATAAATTCATAAGACACAAGAAGAAGAGGCTTAAAAACTTGTCCATCAGCCCTCTTAGGCCAAAGGAAAATGATTGTGAAATGGGACCTGAAACCCTCCAAACTATAACCTGAGTCAACGTGCCACCTAAAATACTGTTTAGCAACTCTGGTTGAAATCTCATCTGCTAAGGAAGAAGAAAGGAGGTGGTTTTAGTCAAAACAGCTCCAGCATGCAGCTCAAGGCATGTTCACCGATGTGCTGGTATTGCCATATGGAAGAACTTAGGAGGATGTTGACTGAGGCAAGCAGTACTGCCCCTTTTGATGTCAGTCAGCACTCATATCAGTTTAAATGTGTTACCAATCCACACCCTTAGTAATTCTTAGGAGGTTAGCATAGATGGTTTTCTCTTTTGACTCCGAGGGTGTAGTTTCCCGACCCAGCTCAGCTCTCAAAGCTAGTCTAAAAGGTTTCCACCTTGGGTTCCTCACCCCCTCACTGCTGGTTCCTGGTTTTGCACTACAGTTCCTTGTATCCTCTGTGGGCAGGCAGACCTAGAAGCCACACTGCAACCTGGTCACAGCAGCAATTCTCCCCACTGACTCAGTTTACAGTAAAGGTTTACCAACAGCTGCAGTGAGAGTGATGGCAGTGCTTCAAAAGAGTCAACTGTTGCTGTAAGAAAGGCATTGTCCTCTCCCACCTCCCGCCCCAACCCCATGGAATTACATCTAGATTACTCATTTCTGATGCAAAAAAACATTTGGTAGCTCCACTATCTCCTGCCTTTATGCTCCCAAAGTAGCTGTCATGTTGAAATGATTTTTTTTCAGCTATAGTTAAGAACTTATTATTATTATTTTTTAAAAAATCCTTAGTTTAACGTTTCATTAACCCTTATAATGGGCAGTCTAAAACCAAAGCATTCCACCCCCTAAAAACAAACCCCTCTATCCTGCCTGAACTCCCAAACTCCAATTCTTAAATACCCTTCATCTCTAAGTCAAATATTCTTTATCATCTCCTTGAAACACACAAGTGACACGGGCATACTATAATAATCAGTTCCCCTATTATTCAATTCTCAAGCACTTCACTTGAAATAAATATTTACCATCTTGAAGTGGCTGATAAACTAGCTTTAAAGCAAACTTGAAGGCCAGAGAGCCCTCTATATGTAAAGGCCAACAATGAGGTAGAGGTACAAAACTACAGAAAAAAAAAAACCCAAGTTGTATAGAACTTACTTGTTTTATTAAAAAGGATGAATCCTCTGCTCTGTAGCAATTCTGCCTCCTCCAGACAGTTGTATGGCCATCAAGATGAGATCAAAGAATATGGGGTTGGGGTAGGTAGAAGAAAGGAAATTCTTCAATGAATTACAAAAATTTTCACTGAATCTGTTTTGATCCAACTCATGCCCTCTTTAAGGGATGGGGATAAAATCATGTAGTAAATAGGACTGCTAAAATTTTGTAATCTACATACAATTCAAAGTAGATTGTTAATACAGCTAAAGTAACTGTTTTATCACCCTTATATGAAACAAAAGAAAAGAACCAACCAGAAATTACATCTTCACTGTGAGTTTATATTGTACTACTAACAAATGATTCCACTATAATCCACAAATTATAATACTACTAGCTAAATGATTCCACTATTTTAAGGCCCTATTTGAGCAAAGGTAAGAATCTGGAGGAAGAGTGACAACTAAAAGATGTGTCATATTCTGGCTCTGCTCTGCAGCCTTTCAGTGACACCTGCAATGTGCCCCAGCTGAGAGGGAGGCATCCCTCTGCTCTGGACAGCAGCACAGGGGTCCCCACTTCTTCCTGAGATCTCCCTGCCACTGATGCTCAGTTCTGTTAACTTCATAGTTGCTTGTACTATAGATCAGACTTTTTCTTTTCTTCTGGAAAATATCAAGAAGTATCAGAGTGCATTCACTCTCTCCCAACAGCTGTATTTCACATACTGCTTTTAAAGCCAGGCAGAGTTAATCAGTTTAATTTGAAGGCAATTAATATACTCAGCACTCAGAGAGGCATACTGCCTGAATATTCAGCGGCACAGTGGCAATTCAGAGCTAAAGTTAGTTTACTGATTAGCAGCTGATATTTCTTTCAAACTCTAAACCCTACGTATTTAATTAAATTGTCTGAAATACTGTTGGCTCAAATCTCACTAAAGCTACTTTCTCAACACTCAGCATTTTACCTCTGCTAGTACTCAGCACCTATCTTCCCATTACTGCAGCCCTATTTCAAAAGATAAGTATAGCTCTATGACACAGCTTAAGCTAAACAGCGAGCGAGATGACAGCATTCATATATAGAGAAGAGTGGACCTCATGCTTGCATGTGCAAGCAACATGACAGAATAATTGAATGGGTCAGGGAAACATACTGTACCAAATGAACCCAAGCAGACCTAATGTACTGCAAGTCAAGTCCTGTCTTTTGCAGCTTTCTGGAAAAGCATTTTGCAGATGTTCGTGTTCTCTCTGCACTCTGCAGGGGCTTCCACTTAGAACTTTGCCTTGAGACTGCAAGAGAACATAAATCCTTCTGTTTAAAGGTCAATATTTCAAAGTGCTCCAAAATGGACACTTTGTTTTCAGAAGTAGTGTCAAGGGAAAGCATATTGGCCCAAAAAGAAAACTTCTAGTGGGCAGTCACATTAGGGTAATGTAACCATGACTCACGCTCCTCGCCCATTTCCTGACTAGGGCTGTGCATGATCAAAAGAAAATCAGCCACAGTAATGCTGCCGCTCGTTAATGTTAGCTGGCTAGCTAACATTATCCTGAAAGGATTACACACCACCAGAAAACAAACTCCTTGCAGAGTATCCTATTTAAATTTTGGCATAAATTGACACTGACAAACACAGCGGTGTAATACCATACGCAACCAAAACAACAACGTGCCTTTGTTGTGAGAAACAGGGTACAACTTTTTACCACGAGTTCTCCTACCTGACCAAACCGTCTCAAACATGTTAAAACATTGTAAGTCGTTGGGGTGCCGAGGGAGAGGCAGGGAAATATTAAAATGTACATTAGTATCTAGAGAAATACCAGATACCTGGCCCCTTTGAAGAGAACCACAGCAAGCTCAGGCTGCTATAAAACAACTACCACCTTCCCAGAAAGGCTGTAAAAATAGCATACATACACCAACCCAAGCACAAGCTGGGCCCAAGTGGCTGTGACCGTCTAAGAAAGGCACCACAAGATGTTCTCAGTGTTCAATCCTGTTGGGCAGCCTCAGTGAAGCGTGTGCCTAATGATGCAAATTAGTGTTCCTGTGTATAAAGAGTTCTTCAGTAAAATACTAATTTCAGGTCCTTGTTGGGACCTTGGTCACATTTGCTGTGTTACAAAACCCACATTAATGACACCACCACCCCCCACCACCCCCCCAAATTAAGCACATATTTCAACAGAAACTGGGCTGGACATTAGGTAACACAGATGACAACACCCAGCTGCACCTCTGCAGTCCTTGCGGGCCAAATAGTCAAGAGAATCATTTATGTTGGAAAAGGCCTTAAAGATCATTGAGTCCAACCAGTCAACTCTTCTCCCTATCTCAGAAGCAGAGTCCAGCATTTGCAGGTCCCTTTCTCTTGCTTTTATAGATGCCAAGTAACTGCTAACCATGTCACCAGTCACAGTGACTGCGCTGCTTCGGACAAGGGAGATCAAAGAGTAGACACATCCCAATGCTAATCATTAAATATATAATCCATTGCCAAAATCATTGTCCACAGAATTAAGACTGATCAGCAATGGTATTCCACTTCCAGCATACTGAGGAAACCTGTAACAGGTGTCTGACATCCAAATTCAACCCAAATTTAACAACAATTACTCTTTTTACTAATGCCTCATCTCAGCTCTTAGAAGTCTCAGACATTTTGTTCCTCACATGATACAGAGTACTTGGGGACAGGGAGGAAAAACAATCAGTTTCACAAGGCAAAAGTTACATTTGGGTCTGACTAAACCAACACCAGATAAATGCATTAAGCCTATACTTTATCTAGGCTGCACTAATTACTTAAGAACAGAAGAGAAGCTTGTTCAGAAACAGACTGCACATATACCAAAGCCTTATATTGCATTTTGACAGTTGCTGCTAAACCGTTACAACTCTGCTTGGTCATCACACGTCTTATTTATTCAACTCTTAACAGGACAGAAAGGAGGTGCAGCAATCCCTTTGGGCATGGATGCACCCCTCTCTGGACCAAGAACAAGCTGCTACCACATGCTGAAAGTCGTTCATGTACCAATTAACAGAGCTGGGATGGAAGGGATTGGGTTGTAGCCAGACAAATAAAATAATGTAATGTGGAGACCTACTTTCCCATGTAAAGGGCACACTCATTTACTTAATAAGTAGGTAAGATGAACTTCTGTCTTTACTGAAGGCTCTTTAAAGCAAATTTCTAATGGCTCTTGCAAGTTCCAGGGAGTCAGAATTCAAGTCATGGGAGAAGTGATGTTTTTCTTAGTGATTTACCATCTTTTGGCAATATAAGATAGAGTGACATATTCTAGAGCCCAGGACAGACACCTGCAGCTACATAAAAAAAACCCCAAAAAACCCCAAACAAACAAACAAAAAAACCCACCCAAAACCACCCACCCACTCAGAAAACAAAAGATAATAAGATAATAAGAATTCAAGTCACAAAATCTTCTGTATAATATTGTGTGCATGAGGTTTGCATTAATTTAAGGCACAGTGTGGTGTCTTCCCTAGTAAAAATCTGTAGTGCTTAATTTAACAGAGATAACTTCTGTAGAAACACGGGAAAAACACACTTCAGCTCCCTGAATTACAGAAGAGCACGTGGCCAACAGATACAGTACCACAAATTTCAATGGGAACTTGCATCTGAGGAAGGCTAACCATGAGCCAGCACTGTGCTCTTGCAGCTCGGAAGGCCAGTGGTATCCTCGGCTCCATCAGAAGAGGGGTGGCCAGCAGGGACAGGGAGAGGATTGTCCTTCTCTACTCTGCCCTAGTGAGGCCCTATCTGGATGGAGTACTGTATCCAGAGTTGGGGCCCCCAGTTCAAGAAAGATGTGGAGCTGTTGGAGAGCGTTCAGAGCAGGTCATGAAGAGGATCAGGGTGCTGGAGCACCTCCCCTGTGAGGACAGGCTGAGGGAGCTGGGCTTGTTCAGCCTGGAGAAGAGAATGCTGTGGGGGGACCTTCCAGTACTTAAAGGAAGCATATAGACAGGAGGGGAATCGGATTTTTACAAGGGTAGATAGTGGTAGGACAAGGGGGAATGGATTGAAGCTAGAGAGGGGAAGGTTTAGATTGGACATCAGGAGAAAGTTCTTCACAGAAGGCATGGTGAGGTGCTGGAACAGGCTGCCCAGAGAGGTGGTGGATGCCCCATTGAACCCTGGAGGCCAGGTTGGATGGGGCCCTGGGCAACCTTGTCCAGATCCAGGCCTGGAGGTTGGTGGTCCTGCTTGTGGCAGGGGAAAGTTGGAACATCATGATCCTTGGGGTCCCTTACAAGCCAGACCAGTCTGTGATTCTGTGAAAATATCAACATCTCCATGTTGCTGCTTCAGTACTGGACAGGAAGAAACTAATGGGCAATGTTCCACAGTCTTTCTGGCTATAAGCTGACATGGGAAGGAACAGAAATATCAGAACCAAAATACTTTGAAACACAGTTCCAGCAAATGGCATGTTAAGTAACTTCTAGAGGAAGATGATTCTGCCAAACTGGCATTCCTTCTCTTCCTTTGTACATGGGTGCTACCTAGATTCTGGCTTCAGAAGCAGTGGGGCAGCATACTTTAAAAGAGCCCAAGGAAATCCTTACTGGAGGAAACTGTTAAATTGTTCAGCAATAGCTGCAAAGATTCATGTTAGAAATAGTTCATCAACACCTCTAGTGATACAGTCTATGCTTCTTAAGTCAAACCACACCCTTGGGGAGAATGGGACTTTGTTCTTCTTGTTTTGTTTGTTTAAATTCTGTCAGAACACAGAACAGTAAATATGGGTCATCCTACAATAATTCAAATTAAATATACATATTTACTTAAACAAAAATCCTGACACAGCCTCCTGTTAAAACTCCTGCCATTCCTGAAAAGGCCATAATCCATTTACTTCACAGAACAAAAGTGGGAGGGTAGAGACAATTTTGCATGGGAAAAGAACAACTAAAAGAATTTAAAAAATCTGCACCTAATCAGTAAACCAAAGCTCTCCAAATACAACACGTTAGCAACTTGTGGTAGGACAGTTAACTTTCAATAGTCACCAGGTTCCCAGGTTAGTGGCTGCTGATCAAGGAAGTTCACACCTCCCAAAACAAGCCTTTCAGCTGGTCTGAAACGAGGCAGGCAGTTTCCTCCAGGGTGCCAACACAGGCTGAGAGTGCATTATGTCTTAAAGGGAAATTTTAAATACAGAAATGTTGTGAATAACTGAAAAATCCAAAAAGACATAATCTGCTTTGCATTTTGGCTGTTGCATTCCCGGTGACTAACTATCAATAAAAACAGAGCTCTGCTTCAGAACTTGATTAAGCAAAATAAATAATGAAACTCCCTTCATACCTCTTACTAGTCATCTTTCTTACGCAGGAGAAGATACAGATAACGTACTTACGTGTTTGTCCAGACACCAAAATATTCTTAGGCTTTTTGCTGAGAGGCTGTCATTTACCAGGTACCTGGAAACAGACATTTGATCCTTCCTCAACCTTGGCATCCACGACCTCAGCAGAATACAATAGTCTACCAATATAACAACAAACATCTTGATAGACATGCAGCATTTGAAGAGCAACCACCCCTCACCCTGGGAACAACAATGAGCTCCTATTTCTGTTCTGTTTCCTACAATTTTCCAATATTAAATGCAATAAGGAAGAATGAAACAAAATTAAAATGTCTGTACACTGTAGCTGTTGACAGCTAATGACACTGTTGGGAACAACCATGGTTAAGTTTTTTAGCTAAAGTCCCTGTCTCTCTCTGTGTTAGCAGTAATTGAATCAGGGTAATTATTTGAGGTTTTAACTACTGCAAATCAGATCAGAATCGGGACTCTTGCTTTACTAAATAGATGATAAATAACAAAACCAGTACATCTGTAATAGATGGATGGGTCTATACAACACTCAACACACCGAGCTCCTCTTCTGCCCAGTACCTCTACTCAAATCTGAAAGAATATTCTTTTTTCCTGTCATGGGATCTCAAAGAAGATCAATTATGATTTCTTATACACCAGCTTAATATGCCTGATTTCACAGGAATTTATCCCTGTTGGTACACCATAAAAGGTAGCATTTTTCCCTTCAGACTGATGTTAGAAGATGTTACAAACAGAAGTTGTGGCATTTATTCCTATTAGCACTATGACTTGTATACACTTTCTGCTCAAGAAAGACTTTCAATCTGCATTGCCAATTGTTACTCTTAAACCATTTACCTTCAATTAATCCATTTCAGTTGGAAAATTACCCAAAAATGACCTTCACCAGCTTACAGGGAACCAGGGGAGGAGAGGAAAGTTGATGGGTAGATAGATAATGGAAATGAGAGGAAGGGAGTGATCTTGATTAGCTGATCTGAACATCAGCAAGCCACTTGAGTTTAAACTGTAGCCAAAGTCATGCCTTTGAGATTAAAATTTAAGACTAAATCACAACATCCACACTTTCAGGATGGAAGACTGCTCAGAAACAGCTGTAAGAGTTTTACAGGTCAGATGAGAGTATCAAGTTAAACCTCATCCTCCTGTGACACATTCACAAGGGGCTACCACAATTCTCTGCTTCATAAGAGGCAATGACAAGGGAAAGGGAAGGTCCAGTAAATCTGCATTTGACCATCACCACATCCAATCCCAGTAGCCACAATTCTATGAGGATGCAGATAAACAAAAGGTTTCAGAAGAGCAGTAAGACCGATACAAGCATTTATGTTTGCTAGACAAAGCAAGGTAAACAAGAAAACATATATTTCTGTAACAGCAAGACAACTACCAAGGCTTGTGGTAGATTCTCTATTATTTGGATTTTTTTTTAGAAAACAAAAATTGCTAAAAGCTGCCAACTGGCTAATTCAGATAATTCAGGAAGAGCCAGGAGTCTGACACAGAACTGGGTAATGATTCATGAAAAGCTTGTCAGAGACAGGTTTCCAACGGTCTTTTCTGCTTTTTATCATTCAAGATATGAACAGTATTTTGCCATAAATAAATGGCATCTCTCTTAAGAATTAAATATTTTTGAAGGTATTTTTATCAAGGGAAAACAGTGCTAAATTTTCAGAGCCTTTTTTTTTTTCCTCCAGATTTTCTTGGCCATCAGTATGATGATGAAGGTTGGAAGGGCAAATTTCCTGGAAGTTATGAAAATAGAGCTCTCCTATCAACTGCTGCATTTGGAAAGTTCTTGTCTTTCACCGTGAAGAGAAATAAACAAACAAACACGTTTGACAATACTTAAAATCCTTCATAGAAAACTGAATAATTTCTTTCCTGTCAAATTGCCATGAACAGTTTGAGGTCTGCAAGCTTTAAAAAACATTCTTCCTCTGATGCTGTGCAAGCAGAAGGGCACATATTTCACAGCAATCTCTCCTACTCAAAGCGAACTAGGAAAACTAAGCATTTTAAAGTACAGCTTTCTAACATGCTTCTTTTAAACCCATGACTGAGCAGAATCTAGTGTCCAATTTCAGATGCAAAATTTTCTAGAACAGCACAATGAAAAAATGAGATGTGGCTTCGTTCACTTTTACTCAAGATACTGAGATAGTACTTGAATTTAGCAATGCTCTATAATGATAATTTCTTTTCGAGCCATATCTACATTTTGTTACTACTGTAAAACTTTACTTTAGGATCACATTTCAGGGTATTAGCCCAAGAATTACAAACTTTGTAATTCAGAAAGACCACTATTGACATCTAACTTGCCAGATGGACTGAAAGATCACACAGCTTGAGAGCACCTGAAAAATTACCTTGTATCATTTCAAACAAGGATCTTTAATGTACACACACACAGCTGCTTCTGCTTCCACAAATACCACAACGTTTTATTACAGAGTGAATAGACAGTTTCTTACATGATGCCTTTTTAACATGTCCACCTACCCATCAGATGTCTTGGAAACTTCCATTTTAAAGTTCAGATTTTTCTATAAACACCAGATTTTGCCATTCAAATCAACATGTTCTAGCCTTCATCTGCAGCAATCTGTATATGTTTGTTGTATGGATTAGAAATAGGTGGGAGAATTTTAACTGAAGTTGTTAAACTGTTTTTCTAATGAGACAAAATTATGTATTTCTACTCCTCTGCTTTTGTGTAATGCCCTTTACTCCTATACATACACCACCCATCAAGATCCACAGCTTTGCTAAAAATTTCTAGAACTTCTGTACTTTTAAAGCTAGTCCTGACCTCCAAATTTGTATTTGGGAAAGCTCCTTTTCCTGTTACTGTAAATTACTGGGACAGCCCAGTTTAGGGTGTGTTAATTGTACAGATTTTGCAAGATTCAGTAGTCTACTGTCTGCCAGCTAAAGTCTTCCAAAAATCCTCTCTCAATTAAAAATCCCACTCCTTCTGCTTACATTGTCCTATCTCCACAAACTACTCAGACAGAAGGAATAACCACCAACCCAAATTCAGTGGAAGGACAGAACCTCTGCATAAGAACTAGGGATGTGGAACCAAGAGATGGACAGTGGAAGTGAAGAAGGGATTGACCTTTATGCATGGATGCAAGCAAGAAAAACATAAGCAGGCTTGATGTAGGAAAATTAGATGAAATTTAGCAACAGGAGTTAATTTCATGTTTAGATTTTTCATTTGGGCATTGAGGCCTGCTTCTTTCTTTACATATTCTTCAGGTTCATGCAGATTGTATCTTTGTATTTTCAGAGATTACTTGAGCACGCCTAAAGATTCACATTTCAATGGATATACTGTTCTTTCCATAGGCAATGTGAAAAAGCTTCCAATTCATTAGATGCTACTCTTGTCTCTTCATTCTACAAGGTTGTCAGAGCATATTCCAGCAATCCAACTGTTACCATGCCACAAAATACTGTACTTAAAATTCATATCCCTCTGCCAAAGTAGAGGCACCATTGTAGTCTCAAGGTAAAATAACTACTGCAATTAAAAATGTAAGTAACTCAGTCTAAAATCTGAATGCAGTCTGAAGTATAAACTGACTTGCTTGTTCACTGCTTTTGTTTGGATAGGTAGGTTTTATTTTTGTCCTCACAAATGCCTTTAGGAACTCCTACAGATTCCTAATGCTACTTGGGCTCTCGCTGCTGTAACTTTTCTTCTTTGGGAAGTTGTACAGTCCTCCTCTGCCATAAAATGGGTGAGTTTGTTGTCTTTGCTGTTGACCTTAGTGGATATTGTCTAAAAGACTCTGGAGACTGAAACGGGTATTCATTATGCCTGAGGGTGCATGTAGAAAAAAAAAAATATATAGCTTCCCTCCACACTAAGTCATACCATGAAACTGGGGAATGGACATACAGGAACAGAACAGCTGCCATACAAATTACTGGTCTGCTCAATCCACTATCTAGTTCCTAACAGATATGATAGCATTAACAATCCAACCTTTTATTTCAAGGTTTTCTTCAAACTGACTAGACTCTACAATGACTTCTAGGCAAGATGACCAATCTGAGCACTGTATTGCTATAGAATTGTGTCACTGTAACAGCAGAAGCCCTAATCACAGGCCAGATATCTAGTATGTTAACAATTATGTAGACATAAAATGACAACAACAAAATCCCACAAAAGACACTTCTTCACTTACTGCAACTTTTTGGGTTGGGAATACTGTTACCTTTGCAACAGAACTGTAACTCTTGTGAACAACTTATCACTCTTGTTTTATTTTTCCACTCCAAGTGTTTGGACTGAAGTAAAACGCAATTCTGTATGCCAGATATACAAGCCCGTGCATGGACACACCACTCCATTCTTTACCTCCATATCCCCATCTGGGTTTTAAACATGCAAGCACAAAAGACTGCCCAAATACATTCCATTTTACCCTTTTATGATTTGTAGTTATTCTTCCAAAGTCATCCACTGCTGAGCCACAAGCAAGCAAAGAACCAGCTTAAACTTGATGAAAAGCAATAATCTTTTGTATCTAGAGCAGGAACATGTGAGCTGCATCTGACATGCAGGACAGTCAATGGTACTATTATTTTCTTGTCCCTCTTTCACTCATGATGTAGCTCTCCTACTGTTTGACTATTCCTTAAATTGGGAATTTGTAGGAGTCACACATCCTTAAAAGAAGGGAAACACCATAGACTACAACAGCCACTTCCCATCCTCCAAATGAATGCAGACAAGTCATGCAAAGCTAAAGAAAAGTGCCTTTGCAAGGACCACAGCGCTGGGGAAAAATAGTATGGCTGGCCTTTACATCAAACTACAAAACACAGAACTTTTCTTTTTCCTTCACCCTCACTGTGGCACATACAGCTGTTAGTGTCAAGAGATGCTTTTGGGTTTATTCTTCATGGTTACAGAAACATGTTGTCAAAGGACCAATGAGTTACACTAATCCTTCGAATGACAGAGCTTGCAAAATTAAAATTGATTAAGATGTCATTTGAAACCTGAACATGAAGAAGATTCTTCCAGCCATGCTCTGGATTTTAACCAATCTGAAATTATGCTTTAGTTCCCAAAAGCCAGTTCATCAAATAATCCAAAAATAAAGACCAAAATGTAATACTGATGGCCATTCCTCAACAGAATGCATCATTAAAAGCAGTGGCAAGAGTATCTGAACAAGATGCACCTTAATGGTGGTCCATCACACTAAAGACAGGGTATTTATGGTGGCATTTCAAGCACAGAAAAGGGGAGACAGAGTGCACACCAAAACAGTCACCAAAAGCTTCACCACATCTTGGA
Source organism: Heliornis fulica (assembly GCA_013399135.1). Lineage (NCBI taxonomy): Eukaryota > Metazoa > Chordata > Aves > Gruiformes > Heliornithidae > Heliornis > Heliornis fulica. Next base: position 475,604 of record VXBZ01008879.1, on the reverse strand, counting down.
CTAATCTCTGCATGAGTTTCAGATCTGAATTACCCAGTCTCAAGAATAAACAGAATTAAAGTCAAACTAAATCAAAGCATACATTGTATCATATTAACTGAGGCAAAAATAGTAGAGGTTTCTAGAAAATACTTAGACCTTCATGAAAAAGGTATATGCAAACACACACAATTTAGGCATAACTTAACTAGAACTGGAGATACACACAGAAGGAAGAAAGAATGGAACTAATTTCTGATCACAGTGTCTTGATGAATACAATTTAAAAGGATAGCTTTAGTTAGAATGAAGAGGAACATTCAAAAATTATTCTGCCATCACGATAACTTTTTACGATTCTAAAATTCTTAAGTATCGATTTTTGTAATTTTTAAAAGATTTCTTAATGAGAAGATTCCATTAATACTGCCATATACTTCTAAAAATATAAATTAAATAAGGCAAAAAATAAACAAACAAAATACAAGAATGCAAATGTGGGGAAAAAAATCCTCAGAAACACTTGCATTATGTTCCTGTACATCATTTGGTACCAGTGCACCACTGAAGTACTAGAAAAACCAACCAAATAAAAAACTGTCTACTGTGCAAGAGCTGACCTAGTCACATGGCTTGAGAAAGCCATCTTCTTAAAAGCCAATAAAGACCTTTACTAGAATATAAGAAAGACAGATAGTGTTTTTCAAAGCAGCAAGATCCATCAGCCTCCTCTTTGCTAAAGACTTAAGAGTCAAGTCTTGCCTACTATTTACTTCCTGCCTCTGCTTTCTGCTGAAGATTTGAAACAGTGTTAGTCATACTTGTGCAGGTATCAGGATTTCTCCTTGTGAAGATCATGACAGCTAGAGCTCTGCCAGCTAGAAAGCTAGTTTCACAACCTTTCTGGAGAAATACTTCAGAGATGCTGACTGTAGTGGCAGCAAATCACCTTTGATCTTCCTTGCAGAGTATCACTGAGAGTTTTAAACCCCATAATTAGAAATATCATATATGTAACACTAAGGTTGCAAAGTAAAACAACACAAAGTTAGGAAATCCCAAAGTTATATTACCTGTACAACCATCATTTGATTCCTTCACCATCTTCATTATGCTGTTGCCCAGCATCACCTAGAAGGACTATGACAAAGGGAGTACCTTTAGCTTTAGCCAAGAATTTCAAACATATCCTCTCTCATTGTTATTGCTCATCTCATTCACCCCACATGCTGCTTCAGGTGAGAGGACCAAGGGAAATAATGTCACCATAATGCACTTAATACATCTATCACCATTCAGGCATTTTCAAACATATGGATACTTGCTTTTGCCAGCATAATAGCCTAGGTTTTGGGGTTGGTTTGACTTTATTGCTACACTGTACAGTTTAAAAAGTTAGATGAAAACAATTCAGACCAACAGTTTGCTTTTATTTACTATTTTTATGATAGTGACTAATATTCTAATGAGAAAAACACACACGTTTGAATGAAGACTCAACACCTGTTTCCTTTGTTTAAGGCACAACACGAATATTCAGATACACATAAAATTTCTAAAGCAAAACAGACTTGAAACATCTGTTCTTTCAAAGAGACAGAATTAAAAAAAAAAAAAAATTACACCAAGCCCTGTGTTTTAGATCTTCCCACCAAAGACATGAAGACATTTATTTTTAGCAAGTGTTCTATAGATCACTTAAAAGAAATTACTCTCCATATAAATGTATCTAAGTCTACAGACTTGACTAAGCAAGTTCTGCCTAGTTTCAGTGACCACAGCTTGTCATCAGCACTTGCATCTCTACAGGTCAGGGGCTGTGTAACGACAGAAAAGTTCACTTAGCTCATTCAGAACGAGCACTCACTATATCAGTTCATTTCATTTCTTATCTAACTTGTTCCCTGTTGACCTTTGTGATAGAAATCAAAGCTATCAGATGTGGTGAGTTTTCTTCTATTATTCAGTGCAAGTAAACAACATTAAGGCAACATTTACATAGTTTAGATGTATCTTGCTTTTCAACACATAGTGGGGGTTGAAACCCTTAATGTGGCTCCCTGGCATTCATGAGATACTAGTCATCGAGTTTTAAGAGTATTGCGCAACTTGCATAATGTCAGAGATAAGCATAACAGTATTTCAAATTACTTTTGGTGAACATTTCAATAAAATGATCTCACACAGAAAGCTACTGTGGTCATAAAGATACAATTTCGTTTGAGTATTCAACTATCTCTTTCCCATTTTCAGAGCTTTAGGTAGTAAATGCCCACTGGAATGTCAGCTCAACCTGCAAATGGTGTGCAAATAGCTTATCTCCTGCCTTAAAAAAAAAAAAAAAAACCAGAAAACACCACCACCACAAACAAAAAAGGAGTAAATCACACTGAACAGTTTGCTAGCCTCTCAAAAGAAAAATCTCACAGTTGCTTACAGAAAGTTACTAACTGTGCTCTTCTGGAATTAACTCATGGCACAAACATTTGTTTCTACACCTGCCTATTTACTCCATAAATGTCCGTGAAACCCAAGTAAAGGTACAAATATAATTTTGTTACTCTGGCCAACTCTATCCATTTGTGATCTTCTCATTTTGTCTTGGCAGTGTTTTCTGAAGCTTTACGGTGTCTTGATTTAACCACTAAACTATGAGGAAGCTAGTTGTCTTCTCAGGCAGTTCCAACTGCTCCTGTTAAATTCATCTCTCCTGCAGTTGCCATGCTGGATCAATATCTTCGCTTGCCAACAATATGAATGTAAATACAGATCATTACAAAATATTGTAAGCAGTGCTTCTGTTCATGAATGTCATCCAGAAATCTTCTTTATTTAACCTACCACTAGAAATAGATCTCTTCTTCCATGTGAACTTCACTTGAGATTATACTGTAGTTGCACCTTATTCTGCCACCGCTTCACACAAACCCCTCACCTGTATATGTGGAGATTCAGATCTCTGCTCTACAGAGACACATCCACCAGCCAGCTGCTGCTTTCACCAGCTAGTAACTGGCCTACTTTGCAGGGAGAGGAAATCACTTGAAAACAATCCTGCATCCAACACCTGAATACAATCCTACCCACATTCCCATTTAAGTTCAGAGTTGAGTTTATTTGGGAAATTCACCTTGCTATCACGCAAAACCCCCAAAACAATCAACTACAGGACTTCAAGTCAACTGCCACCCCTGCCTGCTGTACCAGTGGGCAGAGCATGTCTCTACTGCACAGCTTTGCCCATTCAGCACAGCACCCAATCAGTTTAGTTTTACCACCGGGGAAGGTAGATGCAGCCAGTTCTGTCTGAGACGGTTCAGATCTGGAGCAAATATATTTACCTTGCCTTAACCATGAGAAGGGGGAAGAAAATGTAAAGAAGCATTGCTTTTTGTTTGATGGGGAGTTTGGTTAGTTTGGTTTTGGTGGTTTTTTTTCAAAAGTAACATTTGCATGCAGGAAAGTGAAAGTCTGTGGTGTTTTACTTTGTTATGAAAGGCCAAAATGGGCACGAAGTGACATGATCCACAGCAGTTCTGTCAGTGAGGGTGACGAGGAAGAACTGGTCAGCGAGTACCACTGTGCCCCTGGGACACAGCCTCCCTGTCAAGAAGCAGAGGAGAACTTAATCACAAATTCTGCATGGCTGAGGGAAGTTTCTTTTTAAATGGCAGTTCCTTCTCCTGCTCCAAATTATTTCTCAAGACTTGGGCAGAGGACCAGAATTTGTTCTATACAAAGTCATCTAGCTTACAAGACTATAAACTAAAGCACCATACCTAATTACAAAAAGCTGAGAGCAAAATATGTTTTGCCATCGACTACAGCTTTCTTTGGTCATAGCAAAGATGATATAAGTGGTTTGGAACAGTTTTAGACGCATCTTTGAAGCCAACACGACATTTAACCACAGCAGTCAAACAGAGACAGTGCAGAGCCTCAGGGAAAGCGTGGCTTTGGGCTGCCTCTTAGGTGATACTCTGTATCTTTCCATTCCAAAATTCACCCAGGCCACCTTCTGGCTGGCTTTACTTGCCACAGAAGAGAGGCAGAACCACAGAGGTCGTTTCTGCATCCTGGTTTTCACTTCTGTGGATGCATAAGAAGCTCCCAAACAGTAACCGATTAATCTAAGGAGGAGATTGGCCCCGCTGTTTCCTTCCCATACATCATGTTGGCTAATGCTGAGGCCCAGAAAAATTTTTCCGTTCAGTACTATCCTACCGACCAAAGAACCTGTTCAGTTCCTCTCCTCTGCATGCTATAATAAAAAGCAAATGCTCAAAGCAAGGACTGCCCTGAATATAGGGAGCTTTCTCTTACTTTTCCAAATGCTCCTGCTGAAAGACTATTTTTAACATGCCATAGAGCTAAACTAAGTCTCAGTGCTAACACTAAAAAAAGGCTGGACCCTTTCAGTATGAGGCACTTGAAAAATAAATCCTTGTGACAGTAATCTTACCTGCTGATACATGCTTTTATGTTTAGCCAGCTGCTGAGATGCCACATCTGTCACATTTTGCTTCCAGAAATGTGCTTTCCTTTTCTGAGGGAAGGAGAAAATGCTGCTCCTGGAATTGTGCAGAGTATCTCTATGCCTTTTTTGGTATCTCTGTCATTCCTCTAAACATCTAAGCCACAGCACATGGATTATAAGATTTCTGGTATTGTGCATCGTAAGAATTGCTCAGCTTTAGATTTTCATACCTCAGCGCCTCTGATATTTTTTCCCCTGTACTTCACTGAACAATGTTACATATATATAACCTACGTGTAACTGAAAATAATCGCCTATGTCTGAGTAATTTCACTCCCGGGAGCTCTTCCTCGCCTACCTCCTCCAAGTGTTTTTCAAAGGAAAGTACAAGATCAGGATCGCATTTGTACATTAAACATTTCATAATAAGCCTTCTTCCTATTTTTTAAAACACAACGACAATCTACAGTGACGCAAGTCCTAAAATAATTACTTCCTCTATTTCGGTCTCTCTTTAATTTCAACTGAAAATAAATCAAGCTCCTTTTATGAATCTACCACCCGTTTTTCTTCATCAGCAACCCAACAGAAATTCTTATTTGATTTCCCGACTTAAACTCTGTGTTCGACAACCAGCATCACACCACCGGACCGCTGCCAGCGGTACCGCAGCCCGGTACCGGCTCCAGGTACACCCCTAGCTGCACAGCCAGCGGCGGCGTATTCGAGCGCAAGGTTATTTTCAAACCCACGCAAGAAAGGCGCAGCAAAAAGGGGACATCCCGCTAAAATAAAATAAAATAAAATAAAATAAAATAAAATAAAATAAAATAAAA